>CM036756.1:38365482-38965482 GCA_020796225.1 Arion vulgaris
TTGCCTTGTAAGTCGTGGTGTTACTTTCCTGTGTCCCATGCGAGTCCAGCAACACACGGGCGATTCGAATTGATAGCGGGCGAACGAAACAAATAGAGACATGTGATTGATCGATTACAAGTGATGATTTTTAACTGAATCTCAAAATCTGATAGTTAAATAAACACAATAAAGTTTCTGCTTTTTACAAATTCGGAACATCTTTTTTTTAATATCAACATTTGAATTGATAAATAAGAACTCTGTCGACGTCGTGGGAGACTTATGTCTTTCGCAAAATTCTCTACAACATCATGCTCGTCAGACATGACTAAAAAAGGTTTAACAAAATTCCACAACTTCTGAAGCCTACGAAATTGCAGGAGAAACAATTGATTTAGCTCGTTAATACGTTCATCCAGCTCAGCTCTCACATGTAGCAGTGATATGATATCTTCATCTGTGCGTTCAGTAGTGCCTTTAAAAAAATCATTGACATGTTATTTTCTCTACTGGTTAAATTATTAATGAAGCTCAGAAGCATACCAATTCTGTAAACTCAATAATCTGTTAGCAATAACATCATCACTGTCACAATTTAGAGTGTTCGTAGAGTTAGGGACGTCTGAATCGTACGTTTGAGCAGAATAAGATCTGATCCGTGTGGAAATCTTAGAGTCTCTTGTCGTAGAGGTTAGGTGATCGTCTCTCAGCCAAAGGTACCTGGTACGTTCCTTCGTGGAGCCATCTGGATATATTTCCATAGATACCTGATCTCAGTGTAGGTGAAATCGAGTCCCTAGTCCTATCAGAGACGGACGATAAAACGTGGATCCAGTTTTCCAATTTGAGCACATTAAAGAAACCATGGCAGTTCAAAAACGTGAAGAACAGACTGGAAAGCCGCTGCCCGGGCAAAATTCATTAGAAAAGATTGAATATAAAGAGTCCTACAAAAATATCTTCACCATTTTCAAAATTACATCGGGAACCCTCGCAGTGAAACGAAGTTTGTGAACAGCAGCTGTGATCTTCCTGTGTAAGAAAGAGATCGGAGCATACATGGTTACTTACCGAAGTTTGTGAACAGCAGCTGTGATCTTCCTGTGTAAGAAAGAGATCGGAGCATACATGGTTACTTACCGAAGTTTGTGAACAGCAGCTGTGATCTTCCTGTGTAAGAAAGAGATCGGAGCATACATGGATTTGGACTTATCCTGGGAGAGTGATACATGTTACTTACAGTTGAACAGCATGTGATCTTCCTGTGTAAGAAAGAGATCGGAGCATACATGGTTACTTACCGAAGTGAGATGATGATGGTAATATCAAACAATCAATTTATCATCATTAGCCATTGTCACGTCCAAGGACATATAAGTCCTAGACATACAATCTTCACTCAATTCGATCTTGTGCCTTTCTCTCTACAATAATCCATGTGATATACATGTCTTTGATCTCTGTTTCAATAGATTACCTCTATGTGCACATATGTCTTCTTTTTCTCACAGTCGCTGCAATGTTCACTGGATTAAATGTCTTGACCTCCTTTCTTTACTCATCTTGCGGACATGTTCTTCTTCTTCTTCAGCGATCTCTGGTCATGCGCTTAATTTACTGTGGACCACAAACTGGGTAGTCAGCTTCAGGTCTGTCAGGTTTCCTCAAAGCTTAGTTTTCAGGTCGATTGGGTATGGCCACATGTTGCTTCTCAGCTCACACAGGAGAGGACAGTCTTGCAGGATATGCTCTGAGTGTCTGTTCCGCCTGCTGACACTGGCAGAGAGCTGTTTGACTTATTCTTAGTCTATTTAAGTATTTGTTGAGTTTGCAGTGTCCGGTACGTAGTCGAAATATAATGACTTGGTCTGTTCTGCATAGGTCTTTGAGGGAGTCTTTTCCATAATCATATCCAGTGTTTGTCTTCCAGTCTACTGCAGATTTTCTCTATATGAGGGTTTTAAACTCTTGAAAAGACAGGGGTTGGTAAATTTGCTCTTTGGCATTGCCCTCCTTAGCTAAGACATGTTCAAGTTATCGTGACTTTTGTATCGTTTTATGTGTGTTTATAAATATAGTAACAGTGAAATAATTGTTACATTTTGCTTTAGAGACTTATTTATGGCTTATAAATTATACATTATGTAGCATTATATGGTACACTTTCACCACCTTGGTCTCATATACTTTACGACTGTTTATTTTTCGATGGTAACACTTATGTCATCTCAACTTGTCAGTAGGGTACCAAAGAAATACTGGGTAGTAAAGGTTCTCTTATGCTGTAGATCAAAGAAAAAAAGGAACCTAACGAAGTATTCTCCAATATACCTCAGGGTATGAAAACGGGTTTCTTTAATTTTATAAAAACTCATAAAATGAATATTGTATTATATATGTATATAAAAATACAAAAGTTGATGTTTGCATCATAGAAAAAAGCAAGTAAATTTGTTTCGTCAGTTTTAAAAGCAAAGCAATGTTGATCCAATTTTTCAGAAGAATTTTCTCGTTCACAAATGGCACAACTACATTTTTACCTGTTTACTTCTGCGCATTCTCAACGACACAGTATACTGGCTGGCTAAACACGATATTAAATGTAGACAATTAAAACCGATTTAACTAAGTAATAACTCGGTAAAGAAAGGACGAAAAGAGTTGGAAATGGTAGTAGCAAAGACCTACACATTTCTCCAGAAATACGCTTTTGAAATTGTATAATTTCAGATTTTGGCGTTCTTAAGTTGTTCCTGTAACACATACACAGACAATCAGTTTTATAATTAAGATTACAACGTCTTTAAACCGAGGTGTACTCTTTCAACATAAGAGGTGAGCACTGTTGGTGATATCAGGGTGGGTTGGTAATAGTAACAAGAAAAATGCAAACTAACTACTCGCGAAGAAGTAAATGAAAATAAGCGACTTTTAAAGTGTAGACATTATTTTTACTAATGATAATGCTGCTCAGTAATGCATTAATTAAAATTTCATCCTAGGCAATCACATTTAACTACCCGGAGGGAGGGGGGTGTCTCTGTGGCGTAGAATTTAGGTGCACCTCTGATCATCGTTGTATTAGATCATCATAAGTGAGAACTTAATATCCTTACCTGCCTGTTCAAAGGAGGCTATTACCGGACGTCACATTTGTTCTTTCCCTAAATACTCTGAACTACGTGGTAATGAAGTGTATATATATAATATTATATATTCTTCATTATTTACTTAATTTGTTATTTGTTTGCATGCTATTATTTTTCTCCTGTTCATTAATTATTTTTAGACATTTTTATCTCTGTTTCGCATGGTTAAGAACCCAGTCTTTGAAAAATGCATGGTTTAAATTTCAAGCCGTACATTTTAGTGTGATTTTATCATTTGTATGAACACTTGTTCTTGAAATCTTTCTTTCTGTTTGTTTGGTCTGTCTGGTAAAGCATTAAAAAATTAAAGACATTGAATTGTTAAAATAATGAAAACAATTTCTAAAATATATTTGGTATTAAAATATCTTTATAATAATTCCTCTCGTACCGTTATACGTTTCATAGGACCTGCAAGTAGTTTCTCAATACCACTCTGTCTGCTAGCAACTCGCGCAATCGTTTCTATGGAATTGGAACCGATATTTCTTTCTTTTCTCAGCAAAGTTCGTTTCAGGGTCTTCCTAGGTCGTCCTCTTTTTCTTGAACCCTTTACATCCCACTTCAAAGCCTGCTTTGATATTCTTTGATCAATTTTTCTCAAGGTGTGTCCAACATATCTCCATCTTCTCCTGCTTATAACAGTTGTTACATTTCTCTGATTTCATCACTTCTCCTGAATTCGTTCCATTTTATGTTATTATTTTTCGCAGACATCTATTTTCAAATGCATTCAACGTGATTTCTGTATCTTTAGTCATTTTCCAACTCTCACTGGCATATGTTAGGATTGATACAACATTTGACTTGAAAATTATCTTACATTAGTATGTCGTTGTGGAATAAAAACTATACATTTTTGAATGGAACGTTTATTGTTAAAATTTGATCTGATAGGTCATCAGAAACCCTAACATGCGAACACCAAGGAACATCTTCATTATAAATTTAGCCATCTCGGACTTGACGCTGTGTGTATTCACTCAACCACTGAATCTTTATTTACTGCTAGTCAAACAGTGGAACCTTGGGGAATTCATGTGCAAATTCGTCACAATGGCTCAAGGGACCAATCTCTTTGTATCTACAATAAGCATTACAGCTGTTGCTTTGGATCGCTTTCAGGTAACATAGTTCCATAAATATAAATCTTTCTGTAGATAAACTCAGTTTGTCAAGTTTTATATTGTCATAGATTTGTACAATTTTGACATTTTTTCACCTAATGTCTACATCATGGTTTATACTCGCAACGTTAGGCAAAGCAAGTTCCTACACCAATTACCACTGCAATATTTGTACAAATTACGTGTACGTATATTTCATTGATTAGACAAAGATAAAAGAAAATACTTCACTTTTTCTTCAAAGTGACTTCAAGTAGTAGCATGTCTTATGTTTTCTTCAAAGTGACTTCAAGTAGTAGCATGTCTTATGCAGAACGTCTCTTTCATCACATAAAAAAACTCTTGCTGTAGCAAGTTTTCCCGCCTTCTTCAGCGCGCACCATGTCCAAATTGTCTTTGATTTCCTGCTGCCACCTTCGTCTTTGCCATTCCTCCTTGTACTCCAGGAACTATGCCTTCCATTACTGTTCTCTCCAAACGACTGTGACTAAAATATAAATAAGACGTATACTCAGGATCTCCTGGAGTGACAGAATAACAAATTTTGAGGTATTAGAATATTCTCGCATCCTAGAATAGTTAATCTTATCGGCCAGCGCCGCTCAAGATGATAACCTGACCATTATGGATGACGACGTAATCCTTAAGGCTATTCCATACGATAAGCTGGATTCCTGTAAAAAAAAGCACAGAGGACAACCCTACATTTGTTACTAAGACGAATTCAAGAGTGACTTTAAGGCGCATGCCATAAATATACAATATGCTTCAAATGATTGAATCTGGAATTCTGCGCATGGAATGAGTGAAAAGTATTCGGAGATCACATCTTAAGAAAATAGACTTGGCTGTACACACCGGACATGCTGGAGTGCAGGATAACGAACCTGCTGCTTTTCTTGCAAACAATGCCCCGATTCAAACGTGCAGAAGTAGGGACAGAGCCGATATCATAAATGCGATACGCTCTCATTTATGTGAAATGGGCGACTCTCAGACACTGGAACGAGTCTGAGAATTATGAGTTAAGTTTGGACAAGTCAGACAGTGTCATCTTCGTGGTAGAGAGATAAGGGATACTAATCAACTTCTTATGGGTAAGGTGAGCAAATGAACTTTAGGATAGCTGCTGCAACGGAGGACAGAGCACGCACGGAATCCCAATCTGCTATGACGTCGATCGCATAACATAACAAAACATAACACAATACTGGGCAGAGCTTATCAGGGACAAATCCAGATGAAGACAGTCTCTTAAAACGGGTATGAGAGCTGGTGAAGACAAAGACAACTTGCTGACATAAAACGTGCAAGCAGGAAGCTTAAAACAAAATTTACCATTGATCCACTGCATCCATTGTCTCTGGAGACTAATAGGATACCGCCATAATGTCAACAAAGTTGTCTTACATAAATATTTAAAGAACTTGCGCTACCAAGTTGTTGTAGCTCTGACACCACAATCAATAGAAACCAGACTCATTACTAGAAGCACGCACGTTCCAATTGTCAGGATGTAACTGTATTGGTTTTTTTTCAACGGGAGAAAGAAAATAGAAGTTGATCCAGTTATCTCATCTTCAGATGAAATTTTCTATTTAGGTAATACATCTAATACTTCACATTCCTTACATGACTATATGTTATGCATCTTCTTCTTCATCGAGTGCTCAATATCGACCACTTGTTAACAACAATGTGTGATCTGTATGTGACCTGAGCCTAAGCGCGATTGTACGTTGTGCCAGTTATGCGCCTACACGCACATCCGATTTCTGCGACATTTTTATTTACTGGGTAGCTTACCAAGACGCTACTTCAGTCGCCTCTTACAATATGCCTTATAGGTCGCATTGGTACGATTCTTCGCTTCCCTTGTGGGCCACGGCACCACACTGGCGAACGATAATGCATGTAATACTTCACATCCTTATATTACTAAATGTTATGCAATTACATACATCCTTTATGTGCACATGCGAAGACAAGTTTCATAACAGCTATTTCTCTTTTTTTTTTTTAAATATTAAGCGACCAATCAATAAACTATTCCCTGTACAACATTGCTTACCAAACTTTTCAATGTGAATTGATCAACATGATTTGATTAATTTGTAGCAGCAACCAGTATGCACTTTATTGATTACTATTTCATATCGATCGTCTTAATCTATTAATTACAACTTGTTCAAACGCATGATTAGTGAGAATCTAATGACTGGTACCATTTAATGATAGCATTTTTACACGCTTGTTTGTCTTGATATTACATTTTCTCTTGGCAACATATGGTTGTGAGACATGGACAATTGACAAAGCGCCAGAGAAGATCACTAATACCTTTGAATGCAAATACTACAGAAGAGTACTTAGAATATCAAGGGACAAGAAAACAACAAGTTGTGTTCTGAACAGCTATATGTAGAAGAAGATTGAATACAAGCAGAAAAACAAGCAGGGAAAATAAATTTTTCTGGACCACAGAAGACATAGAATTCCAGAGAAAATAATTTTGAGACAGAAGCTTTCTGGAAGAGAGAAGAGAAAAACAGAAAAGCGTTAGATGCAAAGATGCCATTGACGATCGAGAATGACTTCTGCTGACGCCGGCCAACTTACACAGAACAGAGAGTTTTTCAGGACTTCTGTCATATGAGCCAAGTTCCGGAAGGGACAAGTTACTTGATGATGATTAAACAAAAACTATTACTTAAACTATGAATGCACATAACGAAAACATGAAACATACGTTGAAATTGAAAAGAAATATTTTTAACCGTAGTTTTTTTTCAATATCCGACGCATTTACTTTGAAATATATACTGAATTATCCAGCGTAATGGCTTTGAAGATCATCTTAGAAAACAGCCAGAGCCTGTTTCTCGGATCAGATGAACGAAATGGTTAAACATATTAGCACGGGGGATATATAATTCAGTGATGGAACGGATTAGCGTAGTGCATATGCGTTCGCCTATCGACTCGGAAATAAGAGGGTTGTGGGTTCAATCTTGAACTCAACGTTTCAGCATGAGGAAAGGAGTTTGCCTTCCTACCTCCTACACACTAGCGACTAGAAATATGAAGTTACAGGAACTTTATACTCATAGGTCTGAAACGGATACAGGAAATTTTATTTATTCATATAATTCAGAAACATCAACGTAACGATTTGTAAAGGAAAGTAATAACATACAGAATATTTGCTAAAATGAATCTTAAGTTAATATATCTTGCAAGTAAACTACACAATGTAGAAACACAGAAGAGTCAGGAGTATGTCATGGAAGGAAATAAAAGGAAAACTTTTATCCATGCATGTTTTTCAGTGACTCAATGAGTATGCTCAGGAAGATTGAAACAGGATGGGCTAGGAAACATTGGATGGAGTCGTTGGGGAGGTCTAAGCTGACAAAGATTAGTTTTATTTTTGTGCCAGGACATGCAGGTGTAAGGGGAATGAACGTGCGGATATGCTTGCAGGTATGGCTGCTGTACAAAGCGGGCGAGCAATGGACCATTCTGATATTTTAAATTCCCTAAGGAAGTGAGGACGTGTACATGATTCATGTAATAGTGGTGAATCTACAACACTAACCAGATTGCAAGAACTCAAGTGTGGTGTAGCTAGACAAGAAAGCTATTCTGGTAGCCACAGAAGAATAGTAAACCAACAAAGAACCGGTGTTGTTAGTCGCCACACGCTGATGGACATACTGAGGGAGAGATCGGATCACTTACGGACTGATTGGTTCGACGTGCAGTGATGATGATCCAACGACTGAACTAAAAAAAAAAAAAGGGAATAAAAAACTTATAATAACAAAGTGCTGTAGAAATTATAAGTAAATATATACTTACTTCTTCTCTTTCAACATTTACTTCTTTATAGAAGTGTCGGGGAGGCGGTGGAGGGAGGTGTAGTGATCTTGTGTCAGCTTATTTTAAGGAACGTTGTAAGCTTGTATTCATTTTCTTAAGGTTGTTCTTGGTGCCGTCGCTCCATCTTTTGCGCGGCCTTCCTCTTGCTCTGTATCCGTTATACTTTTTCAGTATGTCCATCTGTTGTATTATGTAATGGTAGATGTAGAGATAAATAATGGGAGACGTAGGGTAAATAATGGAGATGTAGAGGTAAATAATGGTAGATGTAGTGGTAAATAATGGGAGATGTAGAGGTAAATAATGGTAGATGTAGAGGTAAATGATGGGAGATGTAGAGATAAATAATGGGAGATGTAGAGATAAATAATGGTAGATGTAGAGGTAAATAATGGGAAATGTAGAGGTAAATAATGGGAGATGTAGAGGTAAATAATGGGAGATGTAGAGGTAAATAATGGGAGATGTAGAGGTAAATAATGGGAGATGTAGAGATAAATAATGGGAGATGTAGTGGTAAATAATGGGAGATGTAGAGGTAAATAATGGGAGATGTAGAGATAAATAATGGGAGATGTAGAGGTAAATAGTGGGAGATGTAGAGATAAATAATGGGAGATGTAGAGGTAAATAGTGGGAGATGTAGAGATAAATAATGGGAGATGTAGTGGTAAATAATGGGAGATGTAGAGGTAAATAATGGGAGATGTAGAGGTAAATAGTGGGAGATGTAGAGATAAATAATGGGAGATGTAGTGGTAAATAATGGGAGATGTAGAGGTAAATAATGGTAGATGTAGAGGTAAATAATGGGAGATGTAGAGGTAAATAGTGGGAGATGTAGAGATAAATAATGGTAGATGTAGAGGTAAATAATGGGAGATGTAGAGATAAATAATGGTAGATGTAGAGGTAAATAATGGGAGATGTAGAGATAAATAATGGAGATGTAGAAGGTAAATAATGGAGATGTAGAGGTAAATAATGGGAGATGTAGTGGTAAATAATGGGAGACGTAGAGGTAAATAATGGGAGATGTAGTGTAAATAATGGAGACGTAGAGGTAAATAATGGGAGACGTAGTGGTAAATAATGGGAGATGTAGTGGTAAATAATGGGAGACGTAGAGGTAAATAATGGGAGATGTAGTGGTAAATAAAGGGAGATGTAGAGGTAAACAATGGGAGACGTAAGAGGTAAATAATGGGAGATGTAGTGGTAAACAATGGGAGACGTAGAGGTAAATAATGGGAGATGTAGTGAGTAAATAATGGAGAAATGTAGTGGTAAATAATGGAGATGTAAATGGTAAATAATGGGAGATGTAGTGGTAAATAATGGAGATATAGTGGTAAATAATGGGAGATGTAGATAATTACTGAGAAAAATAAAAGTTAGATAATACGTTATTTTAAAATATGTGTTAGTTTGTTGAAGAACATATTGGAGGAGACAGTTACGGACAAAGGAGCAGTTGGAAGTTCTTCTTCTTCTTCAAACGCTCCATATCGACCACTTGTTAACCCACTCTTTGTGATTTGTTAGTGATCCAAGACTAAGAGCGATTGTACGTTTGTCAGTTTTGCGTTTACAAGTAGGCCAGCAGATCCGATTTATGATACGCTATTTATATACTAAGGTAGTTTACCTAGGCCACCAACCTCAGTCGCCTCTTACGACATGCCTTGTTGGTCGCAGTGTTACTATATTATTTGCTCCCCCTTGAGAGCCCTGAAACACACGGGTGAAATATATTTCCATTGGTTCTTAATTAGAAGTTAAAATTAGAAGTAGAACACCATGAAACCTATGAAAGATCTGTCCAAGTGTAATCAGGGCAACGTACAGAAATTACTGGAAGTTCCATGCACGGTCCAGCTCATTTGATGTGGAAACCACACAGATTGATGAAGAGCTAACAGTCAAGCTTCGATGTGGAAACCACACAGATTGATGAAGAGCTAACAGTCAAGCTTCGATGTGGAAACCACACAGATTGATGAAGAGCTAACAGTCAAGCTTCGATGTGGAAACCACACAGATTGATGAAGAGCTAACAATCGAGGAAAAAATTGATGAAGAGCTAACAGTCAAGCTTCGATGTGGAAACCACACATATTGATGAAGAGCTAACAGTAGTTTATGTGAAACCACACAAATTGATGAAGAGCTAACAGTCAAGCTATGCGAAAAGATTGATGAGTAATATAGCTTCGATGTGAAACCACAGGATTTGATGAAACTAACAGCAGGGTGAAACCACAAGATTGATGAAGAGCTAACAGTCAAGCTTCGATGTGGAAACCACACAGATTGATGAAGAGCTAACAGTCAAGCTTCGATGTGGAAACCACACAGATTGATGAAGAGCTAACAGTCAAGCTTCGATGTGGAAACCACACAGATTGATGAAGAGCTAACAGTCAAGCTTCGATGTGGAAACCACACAGATTGATGAAGAGCTAACAGTCAAGCTTCGATGTGGAAACCACACAGATTGATGAAGAGCTAACAGTCAAGCTTCGATGTGGAAACCACACAGATTGATGAAGAGCTAACAGTCAAGCTTCGATGTGGAAACCACACAGATTGATGAAGAGCTAACAGTCAAGCTTCGATGTGGAAACCACACAGATTGATGAAGAGCTAACAGTCAAGCTTCGATGTGGAAACCACACAGATTGATGAAGAGCTAACAGTCAAGCTTCGATGTGGAAACCACACAGATTGATGAAGAGCTAACAGTCAAGCTTCGATGTGGAAACCACACATATTGATGAAGAGCTAACAGTCAAGCTTCGATGTGGAAACCACACAAATTGATGAAGAGCTAACAGTCAAGCTTCGATGTGGAAACCACACAGATTGATAAAGAGCTAACAGTCAAGCTTCGATGTGGAAACCACACAGATTGATGAAGAGCTAACAGTCAAGCTTCGATGTGGAAACCACACAGATTGATGAAGAGCTAACAATGAAAATAAATATACACACCAGTCAGAAAGTGAAAAGTATTGATTTGTATAGTAACATCTTTGAGAGCAAATAAAATGCGATGGTTAGTGAATTTGCTTCATTGACTTGTGGTTCGGGTATCAAATTATACAACGGGGGTGATATTTCATTCCGACAATAACTGCTTTCAGATCGAATCAGCTTCAATTAGGTTTTATAGAAACACTGGCACATAAAGGTGTATGTTGACCACATCAACCATCGTTTGTTGGTGGTCAAAGAAAAATATGGACATGACACTATATTTCCAAATATACCTTATGTTCAAGGTAAAAGTAGCCCGATTGACAAATAAAAACTTGTAAATCGGACTACTTTTATCTTGAACAACCTGTAGAATGAGAACGGGTAACATACTTTACTATTTAACTTACACTCGTCTATTGTCAAGGTTCTCAAGAAGAGCACCGAATAGTAACACTGCCACCTACAAGGCATGTCGTAAGAGACGACTAAGGTAGTGGCATAGGGAAGCAACCCTAGTAAATCAAAGCGTCACATAAATTGGATGTGCTGGCCTACTTGTTGGCGAATAACTGGCACAACGTAAGGCGCTCTTAGGCTCAGATCATATCCAAATCACAAAGAGTGGTTTAACAAGTGTTCGAAATGGAGCGTTCGAAGAAGAAAAAGAAGAAGAAGAAGGAGAAGAAGAAGAAGAAGACTACTTACTTTTAGTAAAATCTTTATTTTGTTCAATTCTTATAATTTTAAAACTATTAAATAGTTAGCTTACAATATAGATTCTAAACGGAACCTATTTTATTTTGACGTGAACAGTAATTGTAATGTAATAGATTAAAGATATGTGTAACATACAGTCAGCAAATGTAATTTTTAACAAATGGTAAATGTAATAATCATAAATGTGTAGCTATTATCGAATGCACAATATTCAATCAATCAAGTGTTATGTCTGACGACGTTACTTAGGGCATGCAAACAATTTCTCCATACCACTCTATCCTGATCAACTCGTTCAAAATCTTCTAAGAAACCGAGTTCCATATTTTTCGCCTCTCTCATTAAAGTTTGTTTCAGGGTTTCCCTAGGTTTTGTAATCCCTGTAATTTCTTTCTTGAACAGTTGGCCTCTCACTTCAATGCCTGCTTTGTGATTCTTTGATCATTTCTTCTCAAGGTGTGCTCAACATATCTCCACCCTATTTTCTTATAACAGTTGTTTCTAGTAGTTGACCAGACATTTCTTTGATTTCATTACTTTTCTTAAACTCGCCCCATTTTATGTTCCAATTTCATCGCAGATATTTTATTTCTAATTTTTATTCAACAAACTTACTTTCTTTACCATTAGTCGTTTTCCAACTCTCTCTGGCATATACAAAGATTGATATAACATTGGATTGAAAATTTGTAATTTAATTTTAAAATTATATTGCTTGGAGCTTTAAACTGTCTCCATTATTATTATTGTAAATATAAACTACGAATATATGTATTCTGTTCATAATTGTAACATATATATTCCACAATATGTCTTGCTCTTTTCTTGTCTGCAGGTCATTGTTTACCCTACCAAGGACAGCATGAAAAAAATCGGAGCCGCCATTGCTCTTATATCAATTTGGCTTATCTCGTTTCTCATGGCTAGTCCAGCTCTGCTATTCTCTATAGTGCATCGTCGAGTCTGGCTAGAGGAGGAACCAAATATTAATGTTTACATTTGTATGGAGGATGTTACCTTGGTGATCGAAAAGAAAGCTTACAGCGTTGCTCAGATGGTCGTTCAGTATCTTCTACCGTTTATTATCCTAAGCGTCGCACATTTAAGAATATGTAACAAGCTTCGCTACCGCATGGTGTCAGAAAAAACATCCACCGGCGTTAGTACATCCCTGCAGAGGAAGAATAATGAACGAAGAAGCAGTCGCAAAAGAAAGACTAATCTCCTTCTTGGTAGCATTGCTCTTGTTTTTGCTTTGAGCTGGTTGCCTCTTAACGTTCTAAACTTGCTGATTGATTTCAAAGGAGAATATTTGAAAGGTCGCATGGACGTCAAGTTGGCTTACGCTGTCTGTCATATGCTTGTCCTATGTTCTGGTTGTATGAATCCTGTACTATATGGATGGTTCAATTATAACTTCCGAAATGAATTTATAAATATTTTGTGCAGTCCGTGTTGCGAAAGAGCCCAGAAGAAAATCCGACGATTGTGTTGTTGTTCACATCAAGCGGCTGGGGTACCATCAATAATTCTGACAAAAGTCAGCAATGGTTACTCTCTTGCCTTAGACGAAGATTTCAACAATGGGAGAGTTCATGCTTTGACATTACATTATGAAACAGAGATATCTTGAGATCAGTAAAAGCATTACTGTAAAGTGGCTGAGACTTTCAGGGCAGCAATGTACAACTAGGGCATTATTGATTTTATTATTTGGGATCCCATTCTTATTTCTTTTTAAATATGGGGTCCCTGTGGCTATGTAGTTAAGCCCTTGTCTTGCAGTCGAAGATTGTCTGTGGCTTAAACCCTTGTCTTGCGAGTCGAAGATTGCTGTGGCTATGTAGTTAAGCCCTTGTCTTGTCAAGAGTCGAAGTTGTGCGGTCGAGATTGGACCGAGCTGTTCTGTTAACGAGTGCATTTGTTTTCCAGATACCCCTAGGATTGTTTCCGGAGTTAAGGAGTTCATGCTTTGTACAATACTCTCGGCATGTGGCCTGCCATTTTTGTGGAGGGGACCGAGCCATATGGAGTAAACCTTGGTGCAATGAAGCCAATCCTTCGATTTTAAAAACCCTTTAATTGAGAATTATTACAAAAATGCAACATCATAACGAGAAACTGAAAATCTGCTAACAGAAATAGAAAAATGAAATGGAGAGAGAGAGATCGACAGAGCGAGACATGTAGAATCAGTAATCAATGGAGATGTTACTAAATTAGAGACGCGTGCTATCTCTGCGATCTATAACAGTCATTGAAGAAGGTTTAGCAAGAGTAATTTTCACGAATTTAATTTCATTTATGTTACAAAATGCAAGCAAAATAAATTTAGTTTGGAAATGTGGCCCGTGTGTTGTCGGGACTAGTGAGGGGAGCAAAGAATTGTTAACATTGTGACCCACAAGTTATGTTGTAAGAGATGCCTGAGACAGGAGCCTAGGGAAGTTACCACAGGAAATAAAAAGCGTCGCAGAAGTCGGATGTGTTGGCGTACTTGTGGGCGCATAACTGTCACAACGTACAATCGCTCTTAGGCTCGGATCACATACAAATAACAAAGAGTGGTTAACAAGTGGTCGATTTGAAGCGATCGATGAAGAAAACTAAGAAGAAGTTTGCAAATGTGAATAGTTTGATAACACATACACACACACGCATATTCATACACGCCCACACATACGAACGCACAATCACACACACATACATACACACACATACACAAATGCACGTAAACACATATACACATACAAACACCAGTGCACTAATACATATACGAATATACACAAACGTACACACAAACGCTCATACACAACAACGGGCATACACACACATGAACGCACACAACACACAAAGAAAGAAAGAAGAAAGTAATAGAGAAAAGGGAACAATTAAAATAATAACAACTCTTAGTTTAAATCTGAAGACTTGCTCAGTTCATAAAATATTAAACAATTATCAAACAAAGAGATAGAAATATTAACAGAGAGAGAGAGAGAGAGAGAGATATGTCTGGAATCATCAACAAATGAAGATGTTAAACGCTAAGAGACACGTGTCATCTCTGAAACTTATACTCTTCACTAAAGACGGTTTCGGTATGAGCAGTTTTCTCGAAATTAATATCTTCTATTTTTTATTCATGAAAGCGAATAATTTGAAAGAAAATTGTTTTAGAATTATGAATATTTTTTATCATTGCCAGAACTTCAATGAACTGGACACGTCTTTTGATTTAAAGTAGGAGTTATCAGTTCTCATTTACTTTCATTGCTCTATTTCTCTGCGTGTCTGTGTGGATGTATATGTGCGTGTGTGCGTGTGTGTTTGTTTTAATCACCTGTGTGCTTAAAATTTAAAACTCCACATGTTCTTGGTATTTTGGCGAAACACGTAAAAACAAAGTACTGTAGTTGTTCAAAAAACAAAAACAATATACAGGAAGATTTCGCCCAAAAAGGCCTTTATCAAGCAAAAGATACAAAAGAAGTGAAGAAATTCAAATTTCCATACGGCAGACATAAAATATACAGTCAGAAAATCAATCCCTAATGGCTCTGAATTGAATATTGTATCTTGCAATGTTTAGAACAGTGATACTCAATTTCTCATTTCCACATTCCCCTCTTCAAATCTTCATTTATCTCTGTAGTTCCTCCCTATACAATTTTAGAAACAATCATCGCTAATTACATTGCAGAAGATACACGGTCTGCATTGTACACTGTTTTGTTTACTTATAATAAAATTTACAGTTATAAAAGTAACAGTTTTCTTTAGTAATGTGTAGACTGCTTGTGAGACGGACCAGCAGCCTGTGCCACTGTGAAAAGGCGGGCATGACGGCAGAGCACATGCTGCAAGACTGCCAGCTGTTAGCAGCCCTGAGAAAAGAAACTTGGCCCGATAACACAGAGCTTCGCGAGAAGCTGTACGGATGGACGGAGTCTCTAAAAGCAACAGTAAAATTCATGATAAAATTTGGTTCATCGGTCTAGGCGGGTATCGAGAGAGAGAGAGAGACGGGCCAGCGAAATGCATAAACATTCGCCTATCGACTTGGATGATAAATAGTTGTGGGTTCAATGTCACACTCGACGTTTCCCATGTGTGGAAAGGAATTAGCCTTTCTACCTGCACACTAGAGACTAAAAATATAAAGTGATATAAGATCTGAAAAATGCTACGGACATTTAATTAATTTATTTTAAAAAAATATGATAATGTTTATACCATCACGTGCCTACAATAATCGACACTCGGGGCGCAGAGCACGAGGCAGGCCAAGAACACGATGGATAGATAACATCTCAGAGTCCCTGCGAAAGCATGGACTGACAACGTCAAGCGCACCACACATGACACACAATAGAAAACTAACTCTCCCTACTCCGCTTCACGGCAAATGTGGTTAAGATAAGATAAGATAAGATATGATAGTGTTTACGTAACATAATTTTAACAAAAGTATTATCATAATATTATATTATTTTTTTGTCCACAAAGATTCTTATCACTGATGGAAATATGTTATCTCTGTCTAATATCTTGCAGAAATGTAATGGAGATAATTATAGATCATCACTTTTTTAAATATTAAGACGATTATGAGCGGCTGATAACAGTGATACCTTGATTCAATCCACACTTGAACGCATAAGGAAATGAAATGAAAATCGTGGCATATCCTCAAAGGAGTGCTTCAACCACAGTAAACAAGTCGTTGATTTTCTAGGCACCTTATACGTTCAGTAGTTTGCCATTGCTTTCTGAACGGTGGCGCTATCGTCCTTTGATGAAAATAACGGAAACAATTTGAGAAGCAAACTGTCGGCAGGATGATTCGAACTTCAGAACGTCGGGAGTTAATAGACAGGTCACTAACCCTAGGCCATGACGCCACCATAAGGTTTTCATAAGAAATAGAAAATAAAAAAATGAAACATTGTTTTGCTTTCACACAATTTGAAGAGTTTGCAGAAAACTTCTGATTCTTTTTATTATTCTTCTTCTTTGAACGCTTCATATCGATCACTTGTTAATCACTCTTTGTGATTTGTATGTGATCCGAGCCTAAGAGCGATTTTACGTTGTGCTAGTTATGCGCCTACAAGTAGACCAGTACATCCGATTTCTGCTATGCTTTTTATTTACTAGGATAACTTCCCTAGACCCATACCTCAGTAGCCTCTTACAACATGACTTGTAGGTCGCAGTGTTACTATTCTTTGCTTCCCTCGAGAGCACCTGCAACACACGGGCGGGTTGCAGAAAGTAAAGTTGATAACACTCTTCGATAGTGATCACATGCCGTAGACATTGCGAGATTCGAGGTCAGCTTAACACTTCCCTCACGGCCCAAAACAGAAAGAATTATCGGTGTTCACACGGTAGAAGTTCGACTACAGGGAACATGATCCTTTTGGTTGGGAACTAAATTATGACAATATCTGCAGTCTAAGAAAGGCTCGTCTGAATGGAGAGGTACTTTGGTGATAAGAAAATCAAGCCTTAACTCAATAATCAGTCATAGACGCCATATAAGCACAATGGCTATGCCTGAATTCCTAGCAGACAAACAAAAAAAAACCTTTACAAAACACAGAGTGAAAGCTTCTCCACAATGTCCCTTAGTAATTCACAAATATATTTGACGATTTTTGGAATCTAAATTGAGATTTTAAATTTTACTCTACAGATCAATCATATATTTTTGTACTGAGATATCAATGTCATCAACATTTGTCCAAGTGGATCCACTACATCGTCTGGAAATATCCATTTCTAGTAGGTAGTTGAGTCATAATTATATACTACTATACAGATGTTTCAAATGCTCAACTTGCACTAGAAGATCAACCTCATTTAATTTTGAGTCAAGCGTTGACAGTGAGGAAAATTGTGTATTTTATCAGCAGATTTGTGTGATTGTATCTGTATCTGTATGCGTGTGTAAATGCATCTGTATATATGTGATTGGTCTGTATGTGTACATGTGTGCTTGTGCTAGCATGCGTGTTAGCAGGACTACAGAAATGGAAATAATAAAATACAACACGAAATACAAATTGATAACATACACCAATCTCTTTATTTGTTAACGAGACATATTGATAAATTTATGTGTTACTTAAATACAAAAACCACGGCTGGAACTAAGCCAATTTTCTTCTCAATATTGCTTATTTCTTGACAATACCATTCAAAGATGTATGTTATTTCTACAAGAACACAAAACCTAATACACCAGCGACTAATCACTCTCACGAAAAGACAATGCAAGTACAGATTTAGAAAATAAAGGGAAATTAAAGTAATTGTCAGATGAACTGCGAAAGTTATTTTGTGATCAGATGAGCTGCACAAGTTATGTTATGTTGAAAGGATAAGGTAAAGGTAAGATGAAATGATTAAGTAAACATCAAGGGAGCCACTAACGTTGAGTTAAAGTGTCAAGTACACATCAAGAGAGCCACTAACGTTGAGTTAAATGTCAAGTAAATGTCAAGTGAGCAGATATTTTAATACTGAACGGATCATGAACATATCAAGGAAGCAACTAATGTGTTGCTAAAATGATTTAAAAATTGTCAAGTAAGAATGACTACAGCGTTATGAAAACAGTAACATTAAGTCGACTTTGGCTCACTTCTACTGTCCAGATATTGTTTAATGGCAGGAATATGTTCAATTTTTTCTTTGTGTGCCACAATTTCTGGGTAATTTTGTAGGAGGTCAGAATGTGCTTTTGGCAGTGAAGTTATTGCCTCGTATATGATCAGATCTGCTAGACTTAACTGAAAATGAAGAAAAGAATGTGTTACTAAATAAAAAACTTTTAAAAAGTGCACATCGAGCACGTCCCCAATTAAATATAGCTTTTTCTTTTGTCGACACACTGCGACCGGGTTGTGGCCCAATTCATGGTTTTTCTGAGTTTTTTTTCTTGCGCTGCACTAGTTGCTTAGGTGATAGTTATTTTTGCTTTTTTGACAGGATTCTGCTATCCCTTGCTTTCTTTCCTGATGTTCTGTTGTAGAAGTCTCTGTATATACTGAAGTTTGGTTGCATTTTTATTAAGTAGTTGAACCACTTCTTTCCTGGTGTTTTTCAATGTAATTCAAACAAGGTTCTGTCCCAATTTTCTTTCTTATGCTGATGTTGGTGACTCTGTCTTTTCTGGTGTTGTTAGTAACTTTTCTAGTTATCACATTTCACATGCAGTTATTTTTTGCGACTGTGATTTGCACATTCTCCATGTTTAGCTCTAGTAACACAGAGTAGGTATGTACTTGCTGGTGATAATCTGTTGTAAGTAAAGTATACCTAATCTATGTTAACTAAAGTTGAAAACAAATGGGAGAGTTTTATTTAAACAAATAAAAACATGAACAAGTTGTACGGTTTCTAATGAGCATATACGTCAAAGAAAGAAAAAAGCCAAAAAGTTGAATCAGAATATCAATGGAAACAATATAGTATTCCATTATATTGACGTTTCCTATAACTACTTTTCTTTCGCTTTTACTAATCCTTCAAAATTTTTTTTAAATAGATAAAATTAGTCAAATAAATATGTATTTATAAATTGTATATTGAATGATGTTGGCGTCTGTGGCTTAGGGGATAGTGACTCGGTCTATTAACTCCGACGTTCTGAGTTCGAATTACGCTGCGGACAATTTGGTTGCAAATTGTTTCGCGGGATTTTACAAAGGACGATGGCACTACCCGTTCAGACAGCAATGGCAAACTACTGAACGTAATAATGCCTAGACAAATCACATACAGCGTTAAAAAGCTGGGTTGATTCGCAAAGTCCTGTAAAGGATATGCAATTAACTTTATATTGGATGATATATACTAATGTGATTGCTTGATTGATTGATTGATTGATAGGACAATCATCAATTCACGTCGGTGAATAGTCATATGTGCTCCGATCTCTTTCTTACACAGGAAGATCTCAGCGGCAGTGCATTTTTTCTTTGAACACTCCATATCGACTATTTGTTAACCACTCTTTGTGATATGTATGTCATCTGAGCATAAGAACGATTGTACGTTGTACTAGTTATGCGCCTATAAGCAGGCCTGCACACCCGATCTCTGGGACGCTTTTTATATACTAGGGTAGCTTCCCTAAGCTTCTACCTCAGTCGCCTCTTAATCGACATGCCTTGTAGGCCGCAGTGGTACTATTCATTTTGCTTTCATTGCGGGCCCCGGCAACACACTGGCGAGCGACAGTGCACGAACTCCGTAGCACTGGTGACGGCTCCCGATGTAATTTAAAAGATGATGTTAAATATGATGAAAATATGGTGGACACCTAATGTCATATCTACTGAAAAACATAAACATAAAACTCTTGTGTGATATAACTTATAGTGTCATTAACAACTGCAGTCAGATTGTATTACAATTCATGGTATGTAGTAGGTTTGTATAATATAATAAATAACGATGAAGTTAATGAGATTTGTTGTATCTTAACTAGTTGTGCTTTCCTATCAAGACGATGATACCGCATTGATGAAGTATTGATCATGAGTTGAGACAACGACATGGCAATAAGGAAGTATCAGCCGCTAGTTGAGATAATACCATCACAAAAATGATGTAGCAAAGGCAATGAGGCAATGGCATCACAATAATGATGTAACAAATGCGTTGATGCAATGATATGACAATAAGGATGTAACAAATGCGTTGAGGCAATGACATCACAATAAGGATGTAACAAGTGCGTTAAGGCAATGACATCACAATAAGGATGTAACAAATGCGTTGAGGCAATGACATCACAATAAGGATGTAACAAATGCGTTGAGGCAATGACATCACAATAATGATGTAACAAATGCGTTGATGCAATGACATCACTAATAAGGATGTACAAGTGCGTTGATGCAATGACTCAATAATGATGTAACAAATGCGTTGATGCAATGACATCACAATAATGATGTAACAAATGCGTTGATGCAATGACATCACAATAAGGATGTAACAAATGCGTTGATGCAATGACATCACAATAAGGATGTAACAAGTGCGTTGATGCAATGACATCACAATAATGATGTAACAAGTCGTTGATGCAATGACATCACAATAATGATGTAACAAATGCGTTGATGCAATGACATCACAATAAGGATGTAACAAATGTGTTAAGGCAATGACATCACGATAATGACGTGTCGAGTGCGTTTAGATAATGACACCACAATAATGTAACAAATTGATGATATTTGAGACAATGCATCAATGAGAAATGTCGGCAGTGTTAGAAATGACACCAAGTAACTTATATGTTACAATTAAGATAATGAACCATCTATCGTCCAGAGTTGAAAATATCAGGACAGTGATAGTGAACACAGAAACCAGAACATGTTATCATAGATAATGATATTAGTACTACAGAAAATGACATGTTATCAGTGACCAGTGATATGTAGTAACTACAGAAAAACAGACATGTTATCAGTGACCAGTGATATGTAGTAACTACAGAAAAACAGACATGTTATCAGTGACCAGTGATATGTAGTAACTACAGAAAAACAGACATGTTATCAGTGACCAGTGATATGTAGTAACTACAGAAAAACAGACATGTTATCAGTGACCAGTGATATGTAGTAACTACAGAAAAACAGACATGTTATCAGTGACCAGTGATATGTAGTAACACAGAAAAACAAACATGTTATCAGTGACCAGTGATATGTAGTAACTACAGAAAAACAGACATGTTATCAGTGACCAGTGATATGTAGTAACTACAGAAAAACAGACATGTTATCAGTGACCAGTGATATGTAGTAACTACAGAAAAACAGACATGTTATCAGTGACCAGTGATATGTAGTAACTACAGAAAAACAGACATGTTATCAGTGACCAGTGATATGTAGTAACTACAGAAAAACAGACATGTTATCAGTGACCAGTGATATGTAGTAACTACAGAAAAACAGACATGTTTGCATTTTTTGGCCCAGGAAATAAATTGTGAGAGGATAATAGCCAAGTCAATTTTAATGGCTAAGTTAGACTAACAGAGACAGAATGTAACAATTTTAATGGCTAAGTTAGAGTAACAGAGACAGAATGTAACAATTTTAATGGCTAAGTTAGACTAACAAAGACAGAATGTAACAATTTTAATGGCTAAGTTAAACTAACAAAGACAGAATGTAACAATTTTAATGGCTAAGTTAAACTAACAAAGACAGAATGTAACAATTTTGATGGCTAAGTTAGACTAACAAAGACAGAATGTAACAATTTTGATGGCTAAGTTAGACTAACAAAGACAGAATGTGTAAACTATGGCACGATGTATTCGATAAATCAAGATACATACACACACGCACAAGTGCAGGACTAAGAATACAGACAATCAGATGTATTCAGTGAATGCAGAGATAAGGACACACAACAAACAGTTATGTCGTCCAGCCACAGAGATTAACACACACAATAATCACATTTGTATGCTAGTAGGACTTTGGCTAGGGCAACTCTCCGTTAGATAGCATATGGGAAAAGAAGATCTAGACGCCCAAAGAAATCATGGAGAAAAACTGCGGAAAACGAATTAAAATATTCTGACCAGTCGTAGGAAACAATTGGTAGAAAGGATGCAGATCAGCAACAATGGAAATCTTTTGTAGAAGATTTGTATTAAACAGGACACGACAAAGATAAAGATAGAAAATAGTTAACAGAGTGTCTTACTGGAAGCAAGAGCAGAAACTTGTTATTCATATGTGATGCAACCTGCTGCCGTGCAGGTCGGCTGGGGACAGCCAAAGGATGATGGAGAGCGAACCATGTAAACGCTGGATAAAACCAGACACATCACCGAAGGATAATCCCCAGAATTCCAAATGGCGCTGAAGATGTGACGAAACACACCCATGCTAAGGCTACATGAATCAGATTTCCACATGAATGAGATTTATGGGGAAATCTGGTACATCAGTTTAAGCGGTGATTGCGAGAGAGAGAGAGAGAGAGAGAGAGAGAAATGTGATACGTCGTTTTCTTACAACATGGTACCAAAAGGTAAGAAAATGAAATGGAAGACATAAATTGCACTTACAATTAGATATGAATTTCCAAAAAGTAAATAAACTAAAGCTAATATGTATATATTTGTACGCACCTTGTCACCAACAGCAAAACCAGTTGCATTTTCGTTCAAGAATTTTGTGAAGAAACCAAGATAACGTGGCAAAACATTTTCCTTCAAATGTTTCTCTCTCTCAGCCTGAAAGCAATAACAATGTTTTCATTTAGAAGAAGGTGGTCACTTTTTAAAAAGGTTCAGCTATAGCATGACGTTTATATTACTGACCAGTTAGCGTATTGTTATTGGTTACTAAACTGACGTCATTGCACTTCGGACAGACCTATAGGTGCTCAGTCTCTCCCAACAGATATCGAAGAGTATGCATACTGATGGTTCCCGTGGCTCGCTGATTAAACACACTCCTCGCTCTGCCCCTCAGGCATCCAGTTCTATTTGTACAACGGGTAACTTCAAATTGCTGATGTCAAGTGACATCAAAAAGATAAGTGATGTCAATTCTTTCTATTAACTTACTTTTAAATTAGTGTCTATGTCTGCGCGACTAATTGTAATCGCAGAGTATGACAAATTGCTGAAAAAAGACTAATATACCTGTTTAGCTGGGTCACTGTCTCGCTGACGGTGCGATTCTCTGCTCAGGTCTTCTCTTAATTCGGCAATTTGGTTGATCTCAAGTTGATGTATTTTGTTAGATCCATACAGACCTTGGGGGAGATATAGAGGGTACAATTTGTATATCTACAGTCAAAATATGTCATGTGGTAAAAAATACTATATATATATATATATATATATATATATATATATATATATAGATACGTATTTTCCATCACAGTATATGCTTATTATCCAACAGCACACCCATTTGTACAAATGTAAGATTCTGTAAGATTCTGTAAAATACGATGGAAGATAGCACCGTCAGATTTTGAATAAAAATAAAAACTCCACTTCTCGTCCTTTTGGCTAAAATCAAAGTGTAGTACCAACTTGATGGTGACCAATGGGAGGGAGTCTTCATGAAGCGCCAAATGGTATCGAAATGCACGTCAACAAACTCCGAACAGATCTAATTCGAAAGAATGACGACACTCGGAATTTACACGTTTAACCGTTCTGGGTCCACTCGTTGTGACACTTTAAGTAAAGTCAAATTAAAAAAATTAAAGAGCTTCAGTTTAAAGTATCACATCTGGAGTTATACTGTAACATGGTATCAAATCTGATTACTGATAGGTAGGATGTCAGCCTTTTCTATACTGATAGGTAGGATGTCAGCCTTTTCTATACTGATAGGTAGGATGTCAGCCTTTTCTATACTGATAGGTAGGATGTCAGTCTTTTCTATACTGATAGGTAGGATGTCAGCCTTTTCTATACTGATAGGTAGGATGTCAGTCTTTTCTATACTGATAGGTAGGATGTCAGTCTTTTCTATACTGATAGGTAGGATGTCAGCCTTTTCTATACTGATAGGTAGGATGTCAGCCTTTTCTATACTGATAGGTAGGATGTCAGCCTTTTCTATACTGATAGGTAGGATGTCAGCCTTTTCTATACTGATAGGTAGGATGTCAGCCTTTTCTATACTGATAGGTAGGATGTCAGCCTTTTCTATACTGATAGGTAGGATGTCAACCTTTTCTATACTGATAGGTAGGATGTCAGCCCTTTCTATACTGATAGGTAGGATGTCAGCCTTTTCTATACTGATAGGTAGGATGTAAGTCTTTTCTATACTGATAGGTAGGATGTCAGCCCTTTCTATACTGATAGGTAGGATGTCAGCCTTTTCTATACTGATAGGTAGGATGTCAGCCCTTTCTATACTGATAGGTAGGATGTCAACCTTTTCTATACTGATAGGTAGGATGTCAGCGCTGACTCATGCCAGTATACACGTTAAGAATTATACAATCTCTAGTAGTTTTAATCGTTCATGAAAATTCTAAAGGGGAAAGGTCCTGCTTGTTTAAATCGGCCATTGTTTTAACAATCTATTTCGAATGTTCCTGTTACTAGTCGCACTCCATTAATTGTTATTTATGTCATGGTAGCATGATTTGAGATATTATCTGCTAGCTCATTGCTAGACTTTCGATTAGACAAATGAATAAAGTTATTGTACGAGTTATTGTACGAGTTATTGTTCGAGTTATTGTACGAGTTATTGTACGAGTTATTGTACGAGTTATTGTTCGAGTTATTGTACGAGTTATTGTACGAGTTATTGTACGAGTTATTGTACGAGTAAAGTTATTGTACTCGTATATCCTTTACAGGACTTGCGAATCAACCAGCTTTTTAACGCTGTTTGTGATTTGTCTAGGCATTATTACGTTGAGTAGTTTGCTATTGCTTTCTGAACGGGTGGTGCCATCGTCCTTTGTAAAAATCCACGCGAAACAATTTGCAACCAAACTATCCGCAACGTGATTCGTACTCAGAACGTCGGGGTTAATAGGCTGAGTCACTATCCCCTAAACCACAGACGCCACCTTCGATTAGACAAGCACATATAAAATGTACTATAACATTTACTGAAATTGATATATATTCATAGAAGTAGTCATATCATTGGCATTTTTTATAATTACTACCATTGTGAACATAGTCTTGTATAATGGTCTCAATGAGGAAGTAGTTAAGGCGATTGTCTGTCGTTATGAAGGATGTGGGTTCTAATCCGGATAGAGTCACATTTGCAATTTTCCCCTGAGATCCCTAAGATTAATGCCGGAGCTACGGCGTTCGTGCTTTATGCAGCATTCTCGGCAGGTGACATGTCATCTCTGACGAAAGGGACGAAGCCATATGGGGAAACCCGGTGCAATGAAGTCAATTCTTCGTCTTTGGATCTTCTTGGACATTGTCTTGTTTTATTTGTTGACAAATCTTACTATTATATTTAATTAAAAGTTATACAACCTTCTTTCGTTACCAGGATTGTCTTTCCGACGGCAGACATAAGTAATACATTAGGACGTATTGGTTAGTAACTAATCATGAACATATTTCGCTACTATTTCTGTCTTTAGGTACTCACCGTATTCACTAGCCAGATATGCTTGTATGGCCAAACTCTGTCCGTATCTTTTGCCGTTTATCTCCAACACTGGGAGCTGGCCAAACACGAACGCTTGATAGAAATATGGAATGTTATGCTTTTATGAAGTTGACATGTTTCATATAATCTGAACATATTTCTCTTAACTGCCCCGCTGCTGCGCCACCGAACACCACTTAAAATCTTCATAATTATTTAGTAAGAACTCGGGAAGGAAGCAGAGGCCCAAAACACAAAACGTCAGCTTGCACATTAATTAAATGCATGACAGCTGCCAGAGGGTCAGCGTCAACGGTTTGCCACTTGAATTTGCAATTCACGTCGAAGGCAATAACCGTCCCGTCAAAATACAGAACAAGCATATAGTAGAAGTCCACTTTGCTATACGTGTCTTCCTGGTCATTTAACATAACAAGTATTTTTCTACCTGCGTCCACAATGCTCATACATATGGACAATCACATTCAGATAAGTAAAACTAGCCCATTATTAAGTTAATAAAAAAGGAGACATTTATTATTTGTATTTAATAGTGAAGAGAGCAGATACATTGATAGAGAAGGAATTATATCAAATAAATCTAGCTGATGCTACAAATAAGAATGAGACGATTGAAGAATTTTTGACATACAAAAAGACACGAAGAGTTGAAAAAGATTATTATGGAAGGAGGCATTCCGCCGCAGAGGAAAGGAAGACCATGAAGAAGATGGATTCAGGATGAAACTGCTAAATTGAACATCACGGCAGCAGAAGTGGAACATTTGGCCAATGAAAGAGAAACATTCCGAGGAACTGTTAGGATAGAAAAGTTCTGCTTAGAACAAGCTATTGAATGATGATATAATTCAAGAAAACTTACTAGATTTAAGCTCACGCCATGTGTTTCTCTCAACCTGTACAAATTCATAATCAACATTAGCTACTGCCAAAACCAGCCTGGAAACCAAAACTCTGTTTCCCGGATGAAAGTAGTAAAGCTTCAGTTCTGGCATCTTTCAACAGTATTCAAATCAAATAGTTCACTGCAAATTGGAAACAAATAAAAAAAAACCAGTTTAAATTTTCTAGTGATGAGCTATCAACTGTTTACTTTGTTGCCATAGCAACAAACAATGTCTGAGGAAGGGGCGGGGATATCTTACTGTTTTGGTTCATATAATCGATCCCATTGCATGCTGGACAGAGCCATACCTGCTCAGTCTCTTCTAGCATATAAATTTAGACGTGCATGCTGATGAATCCTAATGTAACTGATTGGCCACCGAATTGAGAAAAAAAAACGGGTTGTGGCTGAATTGAATTTATATCCTATTTTCCCATTGTAGGTGTATGTAAAAATTCAGCTGCAGTTTTCTTAATTATTAACCGATTTTTAATCTAGTGAAACACGTACAAACAAAGTACTATAGTTTTACAAAATACAGAAACAGTGACGATAAACAGCAACGTTTCGACCAACAAGGCCTTTATCAAGCAAACGAACAAACAGGAGTGACAAATTAAAATGAAACACAAATGGACGACCAAATACAAACGTATCTAAGGAAAATCTGGAATAAAAACGAATAACGAAATAAATGTAACACAAAACACACATAAAAACTAGAAATAGAACGGAAAAGAAACAATGAAACATCTAGTAAATATATAACTTGAATACATGCAACATATACCCATATAGATTACAAAGCATGGGAAGAGAAAGTACTAAGAAGCATAAGAATGTAATACGTTGAGCCCGCGTGGTCGCAAAGGTACCATACAAAGAAATCAACCGATTCTCCAGAGCAAATCGACTACGATCATCAGAGGAACATGTACAAATTTGTACCAGTGTCATGTTTGTACAAATTTGTACCAGTGTCATGTTTGTACAAATTTGTACCAGTGTCATGTTTGTACAAATTTGTACCAGTGTCATGCTTGTACAAATTTGTACCAGTGTCATGTTTGTACAAATTTGTACCAGTGTCATGTTTGTACAAATTTGTACCAGTGTCATGTTTGTACAAATTTGTACCAGTGTCATGTTTGTACAAATTTGTACCAGTGTCATGTTTGTACAAATTTGTACCAGTGTCATGTTTGTACAAATTAATAGCTGTATTTTCACTAATAAGCAATTTCAGACTATTATTAACTTTGAAAAGTCTAAGAGGAAATAATTGTGATCAAATTGACTTTATATTGGTCTCCAAAAGAGTTAGAAACGGTTTACAGTATGTTAAAACAAGACCTGGGGCAGACTGCATCAGGTGACAATGCACCAGTAATTGGGAAATTTAGAACAAAAGAGACAAATGTAAGAAGACCTCACATAACATCAAACTTGATTTAGCATTACTTAGATCAGACAAAGAAATCAGGAGGAGATGAAGCGTGATAGTTAAAATATTTACAACGCAATAGCAAAAATAGAAATGATTATTAAACAATTGAAACTGCTAAAGGAATCAATACAAGAAACATCTTCTGACAATGACTTCCAACAAAACACAATGTAAAAAATAAATGGATGGCAGAAGAAATTGTACAATTAATGGATCCAAAAAGTAACCGGAAGCAAGAGACAGAAGAATACGGAAGACTAAGTTTGGGGGAAAAAAAGATTAAGACAGATAAAAAGAAGTGGCTCAACCTGAGATGCAATGAATTAAAAAAAAAAAAAACCCAGAAAATCTTTGAATATAAAAATAAATAAAATCACAGAAAGTAGGACACAATCCGGATGCCTGAAATCCCCCCAAAAATGAAGTGATATTAATGGCAAAAAGATATAACGTAAAGATGGACGGAATACATTAAGTAACTTTATGAAGATGACAGATAAGAACTAAATGTACAAGACAAATACAATAGACCACCAATACATTTAGACTTCTTCTTCTACTTACACTCTATAATGACCACTTGTTAACCACTCTGTATGATTTGTATGTTATCTGAGCCTAAGAGCGATTGTACGTTGTGCCAGTTATGCACCTACAAGTAGATCAGCTCATCCGATTTCTGCGACGCTATTTATTTACTAGGGTAGCTTCCTAGGCCCCTACCTCAGTCACCTTTAGGCATGCTTGTAGGACACAGTGTTACTATTTTTGTTTCCTTTGTTGCCCCAGCACCACAGGGGCGTACTTTGAGCGAGGTTGATGATGCTATTAAGAACATTAAGGTAGAAAAGGCCACATGCTCATATAACATAACAGTAGAAGAAATCCAAGCTCGGGAAAAACTAGGAATATAAATGATACTACAGCTTTTAAGCAGCATATATGATAGTGGATACATTCCATCTGGGAAATAGTAGCAATAGAAGTAATAGTACAATTTCTAACGACATATATGACAGTGGATATATTCTAAATGATCTACTTAAATCCCTATTCATTGCCCTGCAAGAAAAAGCAAGATCAATTGAAAGCAAAACATATCACGCTATTAGTTGTTTGATCCATGTGACAAAGAAACTGATAACAATAATGATGAAAAAAAAATATAAGACGGGAAAATAGTGAAGAACAGTGTGGGTGTGTTGAAGGTAATGGCACTTACAAGGCTATATGTATACTAAAGTACTAATGGAAAGAGCATTGGAAGTAAAAACAGATCTGTATTTGTGTTTTATAGACTACACAAAGACGTTTGATTAAAAAAATCATCATATTCTTTTTAAAACATTGTTAGAGAGCTTTAATATCGACAGAAAAGATCTAAGAGTCATTCAGATTATATATTGGAAACAAGCAGTCGTAGGAGTAGACAAACGAATATAACATTTTCAGTAAATAAAAAATGGAATTAGACAAGGGTACGTATTATCGCCTTATCTATTATCTCTTTACAACGAAAAAAAAATTGAAAATAATAAATGAGATGGCTGGAATATCAGTAGGAGGACATAATACAAATAACTTGAGACTTGCTGGAGACACTGTCTGATAGCAAAATATGAAACAGGGCTAAATGAATTAGTTAAAATGATGGTGACAGAAAGTAGCAACAATGTCTTACTCTGGGTCTAGCACCAAGACAGAAAATGGTCATCTCAAAAATGCAGACTTCAACAAATAGGAAATATCAAAGTAAAGGGACGAAGATAAGACACGGTTTATCAATTTAAATACATCGGAAAAACCCTGATAACATCAGATGGTAGATGTAGATCAAAAATAAAGAGTAGAAAATAAAAATAAATTTTATACAACAAGTCGTTGTCCAATGCAGACAGAAATCGACTTCTCCAGTACTATTTGTGTTTTACCCCATACTACATAGAACCAACAAAGACAAATGGTTGTGAGTCAATAACAATAAATAAACAAATAACAAATTATTTAAAGGCTACATAGATGTGGCTTTACAAGAGAATGCTCAGACCTCACGGACTGTTAAAATAACTAATATTGATTAAAAAGATCAAGTCACAAAGACGACTTTTTATCAACATAGAAAATGAGCATGCCATCTTTTTTGACATGTAATGAGAAGGGATATTTAGAATATTGGACATGCAATGATAAAGGGGTGTTTAGAGAACATAGTGATAACCGGCAAAATTACTGGGAGATGAGAAAGATGACCAGAGAGAGAAATACATTTCTAGAGAGTCTAGCTTCATGGCAGATACTTGTCAACATCTGAACGGATAGTCAGCACTAAGGACATGTTTCTAGTGATCCATGGTCGCCTACGCCAGCAAGCATGGCACATTCTCTCTCTCTCTCATAGGCCGGATGACCCACCTCTGCAGACGTCATACTCAAACCATCAGTTACACTCTGAATCTATATTCTCCGTGGTCTTCCTCTTCTCCTCTTTGCTGGGATGCATCCTTCCATAACGGTCTTCATCAACCTTTCGTGTCTTTTTATATGTCCAAACTACTTCAAGTTTTCAGTTTATTTGTATCATCAGCCAGTTTATTTGTATCATCAGCCAGTTTATTTGTATCATCAGCCAGTTTTATTTGTATCATCAGCCAGTTTTATTTGTATCATCAGCCAGTTTTATTTGTATCATCAGCCAGTTTTATTTGTATCATCAGCCAGTTTTATTTGTATCATCAGCCAGTTTTATTTGTATCATCAGCCAGTTTTATTTGTATCATCAGCCAGTTTTATTTGTATCATCAGCCAGTTTTATTTGTATCATCAGCCAGTTTTATTTGTATCATCAGCCAGTTTTATTTGTATCATCAGCCAGTTTTATTTGTATCATCAGCCAGTTTTATTTGTATCATCAGCCAGTTTTATTTGTATCATCAGCCAGTTTTATTTGTATCATCAGCCAGTTTTATTTGTATCATCAGCCAGTTTTATTTGTATCATCAGCCAGTTTTATTTGATTTTGTGTTCTATCTCGATAGATCTATTTGTTTCTTCTCTGTCTATGTTATACGGAGGACTCTTCTATACACTTATATTCAAAAGCACATATATATTTTCCAATTGTCTCGTTAAATGTCCATGTTTGAAACCCAAATGTTTCCACTGTGAATATGCATTCTCTTAGTATTATGATTTTTTTTAAAAATCAATTTCATTTCACACTGTCTTTAGTTGTTTAATTTTCTGTAAGGTCGAATCGGTTCTTTTTAAAATTTCCTTCACCCAATTCCATATCTTGTTAGCAGTGAACGGAGACATTCAAAACTGTTATCATTCTATATTTTCTCTCTGCTGATAAAAATATCACTTATCATGCTTGTTTTATCCATTGTCATTAATTTTGTTTTTGCTACATTCAGATTTAAATTTTGTTTTTGCTACATTCAGATTTAAATTTTGTTTTTGCTACATTCAGATTTAAATTTTGTTTTTGCTACATTCAGATTTAAATTTTGTTTTTGCTACATTCAGATTTAAATTTTGTTTTTGCTACATTCAGATTTAAATTTTGTTTTTGCTACATTCAGATTTAAATTTTGTTTTTGCTACATTCAGATTTAAATTTTGTTTTTGCTACATTCAGATTTAAATTTTGTTTTTGCTACATTCAGATTTAAATTTTGTTTTTGCTACATTCAGATTTAAATTTTGTTTTTGCTACATTCAGATTTAAATTTTGTTTTTGCTACATTCAGATTAAAATTTTGTTTTTGCTACATTCAGATTCAAATTTTGTTTGTTGCTTTTCACTTGCACTGTTATTAATTTCTCAATCCCATTTTACGATGTTGACAGTAACACTTACTGGAGCAATGAACTAGCTCGATAATGTATATAAAAAGCTATATAAAGACATTTAACAACGAGAATGTTCCAGCCATAACACACTTGAACAAAAAAAACAATGATGTACTTATTCAAATAAATTAAATAATGAAATCAAAATACTGTCACGCTAGAGAAATGTCGTGGATATGAGATTTGTTTATATAAACGTGGTTCAGCTGAAGTCAAACAAAACAAAAGTAAATAAAATCCCACAGAAGTATAAATTAAACAAATATTGAATTGTATCAGAATAGAAGCCAATGTGACAAGAAAATCTATGTTCACCTTAATAAAGGGATAATACTATTCACGGCATGAAAAAAAAACTTAAAAAGAAAATAGTTTTGTATAGAAAATTTATAAGAAAATAACACTACTTTTCGACCAAGAATCAACTAGAGACACAGTAGAATATTAAAGATCGGAAACTGTAAAACTGTTTTATCCCTTGGAGGGATTAGTGATTTAGCGAGGAGCATCGTCCTAGCACTTCAGACAGGTCAATATGTGCTCCGATTCCTCCTCAATATGTGCTCCGATTCCTTCACAACATGTGCTCCGATTCCTCCTCAATATGTGCTCCGATTCCTTCACAACATGTGCTCCGATTCCTCCTCAATATGTGCTCCGATTCCTTCACAATATATGCTCCGATTCCTTCACAATATGTGCTCCGATTCCTTCACAATATGTTTAAAGGGTTTTAAAGCCGAAGGATTGATTTCATTGCACCGGGTTTTACCCCATATGGCTCGGTCCTCTCCACAGAAATGACGCGCCATCTGCCGAGATAATTGCACAAAGCACGAACTCCGTAGCTCCAGCAACAATCCTAGGGTCTCCGGAAGTATATGTTTATCAGCGTATAACGACTAATGGTGTGATAAGTGAACATGTTTAACATAAATTTACTATATCATTACGTTTAATTCATTATCATCATCATCAGGTTCAATCAATCAAGTGCCATGCCTGCCGGCGTAGGCGATCATGTCTCTCCACAACTCTCTTTGCTTGGTGCATGTAATCAGTTCTGACGTCGATATTTTGTCAAACCATGATGTCAGGCCATCTAACATCTTCTCCCTCTGTCTTCCACGATCTCTCCTTCCCTGAATTTTACCTGTAGTCACCAAATGTTCTAAACCTTCTCTTCGCATTATATGCCCGAAGAACCTTGATTGTCGGATTCTTATTCTTTTGATAAGGTTTCTTGTGTGCAGACCTGATTTAAAACCTCAACGTTTGTTTTCTTTGCTGTCCATGGAATTCTCAACATTCTTCTGTAAAACCACATCTCTGTGGCTTCCAATGATCGTATTGATTGTTTGTTCAGTGTCCATGATTCGCTGCCATACATCAGAATTGGTTCAATATAGCATTGGAGTATTCGTTTTCGCAGTGTCATTGGTAGTGAGTTCACGCATAGTGTGTTCTTCATTTTCATAAAAGCTGCTTTCGTTTGAGCTATTCTACTCCTAATCTCTGTTGTACATCTTCCATCTGGTGTTAAGAATGTTCCTAGATACTTGAATCGATGGACTTGTTTCAGTGTTGTGTTATTTATTTTGATATTGCATGTTGGTGTTTCTTGTTTCTTGGAGACAACCATAACCTCTGTTTTCTTTATATTCATGCTTAATCCTTTCTTTTCACTTTCTCTCACTAGTATGTCTATCAAGTCTTGCAGATCGTGTTCATTTGTAGCCATGAGAATTGTGTCATCAGCGTATCTTAGGTTGTTTATGTTTGTCCACCGACTGCTATTCCTGTCTTTTCTTCTATAGATCTCATAATGTTTTCGCTATATAAGTTGAATAGGTCTGGTGAGAGTACGCACCTTTGTCGTACTCCTAACTGTATCGCCTGATAGATTCCAATCTTACTCTCTAGTCTAATGGCTGCGGTTTGTTGCCAGTACAAATTCTTGATCAGTCTAAGATCTTTACCATCAATATTTATACTTTCTAACATGCTGATTATTTCTCCATGTTTTACTTTATCGAAAGCTTTTGTGTAGTCTATGAAACATAGGTATAAGTCCAACTTCATTTCTATTGATCTTTCCATTATTGTTCTTATTGTATATATTGCGTTGTTTGTTCCTCTGCGTTCAACAAAGCCACATTGTTCTTCCTTAACTTCTGGTCTTATTTTGTTTCGTACCTTTCTCATAATAATGCTGAAAAGTAGTTTTGTTACGTGACTCATGAGGCTGATTGTGCGGTGTTCTTCGCATTCTATCGTTCCTGCTTTCTTTGGTAGTGCTATAAAATGGATTGTCGTAAATCTTTGGGTACATATCCAGTGTTGTAGATGTCATTGAATAATTTTGTTAAAACGCCTATGCCCAATTCGCCTGTTGCTTCTATTTCTTCTGTTGTTATGTTGTCTGGTCCTGGGGTTTTTCCTTTTTCGTGTGTCTTATGGCATTGATAACTTCTGATGGAAGTATTTGTGGTCCTTCATGGTTGTAATTGATGTTTATTTCTTGTCTGTTATCACTGTATAAGTCCTTAATGTACTCTGTCCATCTTTCTATTTTCTTGTCTGTTTCCATCAGGATATCTCCCTGCTTTGATTTTAAACATCCAGTAGTTGTACGTTTACGTCTGCCAAGTAAGTCGTCTACGTTTTCGTATATTGATTTGGGGTTTTCTTTGTGTTCTGTTTCGATCTGTTTGCATTTTCATTTAGCCATTCTTCTTTTGCTGTTTTACATTTTTGTCTTATCTCTTTATTGATTCGATCATATTCTACTTTATTATGTTTGTTTTTCCTTCTATTTTCCATTATCAGGTTACGTCTCCGTATTGAATGTTGGTTATTGGTTGGTTATTGGTTATTGGTTATTGGTTACTAAACTGACGTCATTGCACTCCGAGCAGACACATAGGTGCTCAGTCTCCCCAACAGATATCGAAGAGTATGCATACTGATGGTTCCTGTGGCTCGCTGATTAAACACACTCTCATTCTGCCTCTCAGGCATCCAGTTCGACTTGAACAACGGGTAACTCCAAACTGCTTAAATCGCTTTGATCGATTCAACATCGATTTTAGTGTCCTCATCCAACAGAGAGTCTCGAAGAGACCGAAGAATATCCCCTTATCCATCTTCAACTCCCCAACAATCGATGCTGTTGATGCAAGCCTGTCCGCTCTCTCATTACCGTAAACACCCGCATGCCCAGGACAGTATATCCACGTAAGCCGCTGGAGGTTAGAAACTTCTATAGACGACATCCACTCATACCGAAACCTACCCTTCTGGATCTTGTGAAGCATCGACTGAGAGTCAGATACAACAACTGCCCCAGTAAATGAAGTCCCAGAAATCCAATGGAGGGCAGCAGTAACGGCCTCAACCTCCATCCTCATACTAGAAGTAGTTGTCATGTATGCCCCACTTCGCTCTGCAACAACCCTACCATGCGCATTAGCCAAGAAACCCCAGCCGGATTTCTCACCACGTTGAACCGACCCATCGGTATATACAACAACATCATCATCCCTTGCATTATCTTCTATCAGCTGCTTAACTGCGAGATCAGCCTTCATGTTGCCCCAATCTCTACATTCTCTTCAAGAGTAATGATAACGTTGAGATAGTTCATCATGCTACCATCTGTTGGGATCCATTCTTCCCTTTTGGTAGAGTCGCAACCGTAGTCACCTGGCCAATTGTTCTCTCAGCCTGGGCCATCCACGACATTTGGTTGGCTGCAATGAATCTCCCAAAAAGCCCTGTCTCTTGCCTTTATGTTGCACTCTATCAGGCTGGAACGTGTCCATCTCTTGATATCTCCCCTCCCCAACCCCACTTGTGTCGTCTCTTCCTCTTGCTCGTCGTCCTTCAACTTTCTCCTCTAATAATTGATAATACTTGATCAATGTTTCACCTCTCTTTATGTGTCCGAAACATTTGATTTGTTTGATTTTTGTTTCATGCAGTCATATTTTATTCCTTCTTCTTCTTCTTCTTTCTCTAATCCTGTATGCCTCACAGCGTCAGGTCAGGAAGAGATTTCTAAAACGGGCCTAGTATGCGCTTCGTAGATAGTCTCTTTCGTCGCCTCTGTTATCTCTGAGGTCCATCTTTTGCGTGGCCGGCCTTTTGCTTTGTACCCATTGTATCGGAGCAGCATTGCTCTTTGGGGTGCACTGTCTGATGGTAATCTGCTTACGTGACCGAACCATTTAATTTGTTGTTTCTTGATGAAGTCTAGTACTGATGTTGTACCCACTTTTTCCTGATGTCTTCATTTCTCAACCGGTCTCTTCTTGTTACACCCAGCATTCTGCGTAGACACTTCATCTCTGTTGTGACTAGTTTTCTTCTATCGTGTGTTGTCAGCGTCCAGGTTTGGCACTGGTAACATAATGTGGGAGAAAGATTGTGTTGAACATTGCTCTTTTTGTGTTCATGGTGACGTGTTTGCATCTTACAATTGGCGCCATTTGCCCTATCATTTGATTTGCTTTGTTGCATCTGTGCTGAATTTCATTAGTTATTCTTCCATTTGCTGAAAAAATGCTCCCAGGTATGTGAAATCTTTTACTTGATTTAGTAGATGATTATCGATGGAGATGTTGGTAGTGTTATTCCTTAATAGTATTTCTAAAAATTCGTTCTTTGTTTTGTTTTCTTTACTTTAAATACGACATATTCCTTTGTATACCTAAATCTCAAACGTACTAATTATGTCTTTGAAATGCTTGTTTATATTTCTGAACCATACACAATACTAAGTAAATATTATCATCATCATCAGGTGCCGTGTCGGCTGACGTAGGCGATCATGGATCTCCACAAATCTCAATCTTTGGTGTTTGCTATCAACTCAGATGTTAACGCTCTACCGTGCCATGAAATCAGGACATCCAAAATGTTCTCTGTCTGTCTTCCTCTGTCTCGTCTACCCTCGATTTTACCAGTTGTCCCAAGACTTGATAATCCTCATCTTTACCTTTTTTTATTATATGTTGAGATATTAGTAACTTTTTCTTGTCATTGAATGTGGTTTAATTAACAGAATGAAAAACAGGTTTTTACTTACGTAATATGTAGTTTTAATGAACTCGAATGTATTCTTACTTCTGAATCTAATATCTATCACAATCTGACAGATTAACAATATGCCCAGGATATCGGTACATCAACTTTTCTACTTTATTTATATGACTTTTACAAGAGGATATACACAGAACGTGACTTCGGAGTATCTAGTAAACAGCTTGAGAAAATCTCAGACCATGGGACAAGATATGGGATAAGAACAGTTAACCAACTTCCACACAATAAATAATTGTTTAAGTACCATCGGTTTGGAAACTTGAATTATGAAACTGCCAAATAAACGTTAATATGCTGTATCATCTTTTGTGCCATCTCTTGTGTCACATGTTTAAATATTCACAACAGTGTTATTCATCTGTGTATCAAATTGTTATGTTCGTGTGCTAACATGTTGCGCACATCTTTGTCCTTCACTTCTGAGTCCGAGAGTTACATCAACAATCTTCAGTGTATCAGATTGTTATGTTCGTGTGCTAGCATGTTGCGCACATCTTTGTCCTTCACTTCTGAGTCCGGGAGTTGCATCAGCAATCTTCAGGGTGGTTTCATTGCGTAGAGGTTTCTGTGGCGTAGAGTTTCTGTGGCGTAGAGGTTTCTGTGGTAGAGGTTTCTGTGCAGAGGTTTCTGTGGCGTAGAGGTTTCTGTGGCGTAGGGTTTCTGTGGCGTAGAGGTTTCTGTGGCTAGAGGTTTCTGTGGCAGAGGTTTCTGTGGCGTAGAGGTTTCTGTGCGTAGAGGTTTCGTGGCGTAGAGGTTTCTGTGCGTAGAGGTTTCTGTGGCGTAGAGGTTTCTGATGCTAGAGGTTTCTGTGGCGTAGAGGTTTCTGTGGTAGAGGTTAGGCGCTCGTGCCAAAGATAACGGTTTGCTCCCGCTTGGAGGCATCGGGATATTTTCCAGAGACCCTGATCTCAGTGTAGGTCAGATCGAATTTCAAGTCTATCGGAGAAGGACGATAAAACGTAGGTCCCGTGTTTAATTTCAGTACGTAAAAGAACTATTGGCAATTCAAAATCGAGAAGAGCAATCTGGAAAGCCTATGCCGTGGCAAAATTCGTTAGAAAAGCTTAAAAATAAAATTCCTACAAAACATTTTCACCATCTTCAAATTACACGGGGACCATCGCCGGTGCTACGGAGCTGATATCTTTCTGTTTAAGTAAGAGATCGGAGCACACATGGTTAATCACCGAAGTGCAATGATGATGGTCCTATCAATCACTCAATCAATCAAGCAACAATCTGCGCTATTGTCGAGGTGTCGTGGAAATTCAAAGGTTCGAGGCCAGCTTGGCAAAATATTGTCGGTGTGCATAACTTACGTGGTTGAACTACAGGGGACTTTGTATTCTTTACTTGGTGATATAAATTAAAAATGCATGTGAAGTCCAAAGTGTCCGAAGGCGAAGAATTAACTTCATTGCACCGGGTTTCCCCACATGGCTTTGTCCCTGTCGACAAAGATGGCATGCCATCTGCCGAGAACATTGCACACAACACGAACTCCGTAGCTCTAGCAACAATCCCAGGGATCTCAAGAAAAAATTGTACATGTGTCTCGGTCCGGATTCGAACCCAGAACTTTCAGTAGGACAGGCAAACCACTTCGACATTGAGATCTCTAAGTATAACGATCACAACTTTCAGTAGGACAGGCAAACCACTTCGACATTGAGATCTCTAAGTATAACAATCACAACTTTCAGTAGGACAGGCAAACCACTTCGTCATTGATATCTCTAAGTATAACAATCACAACTTTCAGTAGGACAGGCAAACCACTTCGCCATTGATATCTCTAAGTATAACGATCACAACTTTCAGTAGGACAGGCAAACCACTTCGCCATTGATATCTCTAAGTATAACGATCACAACTTTCAGTAGGACAGGCAAACCACTTCGCCATTGATATCTCTAAGTATAACGATCACAACTTTCAGTAGGACAGGCAAACCACTTCGCCATTGAGATCTCTAAGTATAACGATCACAACTTTCAGTAGGACAGGCAAACCACTTCGTCATTGATATCTCTAAGTATAACGATCACAACTTTCAGTAGGACAGGCAAACCACTTCGACATTGAGATCTCTAAGTATAACGATCACAACTTTCAGTAGGACAGGCAAACCACTTCGCCATTGAGATCTCTAAGTATAACGATCACAACTTTCAGTAGGAGAGGCAAACCACTTCGCCATTGATATCTCTAAGTATAACGATCACAACTTTCAGTAGGACAGGCAAACCACTTCGCCATTGAGATCTCTAGATAACGATCACAACTTTCAGTAGGACAGGCAAACCACTTCGACATTGAGATCTCTAAGTATAACGATCACAACTTTCAGTAGGACAGGCAAACCACTTCGCCATTGAGATCTCTATATAACGATCACAACTTTCAGTAGGACAGGCAAACCACTTCGCCATTGATATCTCTAAGTATAACGATCACAACTTTCAGTAGGACAGGCAAACCACTTCGCCATTGAGATCTCTAAGTATAACGATCACAACTTTCAGTAGGACAGGCAAACCACTTCGCCATTGATATCTCTAAGTATAACGATCACAACTTTCAGTAGGACAGGCAAGCCACTTCGCCATTGAGATCTCTAAGTATAACGATCACAACTTTCAGTAGGACAGGCAAACCACTTCGCCATTGAGATCTCTAAGATAACGATCACAACTTTCAGTAGGACAGGCAAACCACTTCGCCATTGAGATCTCTAAGTATAACGATCACAACTTTCAGTAGGACAGGCAAACCACTTCGACATTGAGATCTCTAAGTATAACGATCACAACTTTCAGTAGGACAGGCAAACCACTTCGCCATTGAGATCTCTAAGTATAACGATCACAACTTTCAGTAGGACAGGCAAACCACTTCGCCATTGATATCTCTAAGTATAACGATCACAACTTTCAGTAGGACAGGCAAACCACTTCGCCATTGAGATCTCTAAGTATAACGATCACAACTTTCAGTAGGACAGGCCAAACCACTTCGCCATTGATATCTCTAAGTATAACGATCACAACTTTCAGTAGGACAGGCAAACCACTTCGCCATTGATATCTCTAAGTATAACGATCACAACTTTCAGTAGGACAGGCAAACCACTTCGCCATTGAGATCTCTAAGTATAACAATCACAACTTTCAGTAGGACAGGCAAACCACTTCGCCATTGAGATCTCTAATAACGATCACAACTTTCAGGACAGGCAAACCACTTCGTCATTGAGATCTCTAATAACAATCACAACTTTCAGTAGGACAGGCAAACCACTTCGTCATTGAGATCTCTAAGTATAACAATCACAACTTTCAGTAGGACAGGCAAACCACTTCGCCATTGATATCTCTAAGTATAACGATCACAACTTTCAGTAGGACAGGCAAACCACTTCGCCATTGAGATCTCTAATTATAACAATCACAACTTTCAGTAGGACAGGCAAACCACTTCGCCATTGATATCTCTGTCATAACGATCACATATCTTTCAGTAGGCAGGCAAACACTTCGCCATTGAGATCTCTAAAGTATAGCAATCTACAACTTCAGTAGGACAGGCAAACCACTTCGTCATTGGATCTTCTATTTAACAATCACAATCTTTCTAGTAGGCAGAGCAAACCAACTTCTGAAAATTGGTTTCTGTCATAACGAGTGATTCAGTGCGGACAGGCAAACGTTCCTTCCGCTTGGAGGGTATTTCAAGACCCTGATTCATATCAATCAATTTCAGTCAGGACAGGCGAAACACTGTCCATGTTTAGACTTCAGTACGTAAAATCACAGCATTTCGAGAGACAGGAAACCTATCTGCCATTGAGATCTTAAAAATAACGATCACAACTTTCACTCCAGTACAGGGAACCATTCGCCAGTTTTGAGATCTCTGTAATAAGATCACAACTTTCATTTAGGACAGGCAAAACCATCATCCCAAATTGAGAACTCTCTATGTCGATGTCTAATTCAGGTGACAGGCAAATCATGGTCAATCTGTGTTGAACGGAGCTCTGTATACTGTGATCACTTAAACTTCAGTGAAGCAGTGTTGAACACACTTCGACTATTGGGATTCTAAAATATGAGATCACAACTTTCGAGGCAGGCAAACTTCACGTTTCCCATTGGCTTCTAGTAACGATCACAACTTCTCAGAGGACAGGCAAACCACCTTCTGCCAATGAGATCTCAATGTCATGCCGTCTGACAACTTTCAGTAGGACAGGCAAACCACTTCGCCATTGAGATCTCTAAGTATAACGATCACAACTTTCAGTAGGACAGGCAAACCACTTCGCCATTGAGATCTCTAAGTATAACGATCACAACTTTCAGTAGGACAGGCAAACCACTTCGCCATTGAGATCTCTAAGTATAACGATCACAACTTTCAGTAGGACAGGCAAACCACTTCGCCATTGAATCTCTAAGTATAACATCACAACTTTCAGTAGGACAGGCAAACCACTTCGCCATTGAGATCTCTAAGTATAACAATCACAACTTTCAGTAGGACAGGCAAACCACTTCGCCATTGAGATCTCTAAGTATAACAATCACAACTTTCAGTAGGACAGGCAAACCACTTCGCCATTGAGATCTCTAAGTATAACGATCACAACTTTCAGTAGGACAGGCAAACCACTTCGCCATTGAGATCTCTAAGTATAACAATCACAACTTTCAGTAGGACAGGCAAACCACTTCGCCATTGAGATCTCTAAGTATAACAATCACAACTTTCAGTAGGACAGGCAAACCACTTCGCCATTGAGATCTCTAAGTATAACAATCACAACTTTCAGTAGGACAGGCAAACCACTTCGCCATTGAGATCTCTAAGTATAACGATCACAACTTTCAGTAGGACAGGCAAACCACTTCGCCATTGAGATCTCTAAGTATAACGATCACAACTTTCAGTAGGACAGGCAAACCACTTCGCCATTGAGATCTCTAAGTATAACAATCACAACTTTCAGTAGGACAGGCAAACCACTTCGTCATTGAGATCTCTAAGTATAACAATCACAACTTTCAGTAGGACAGGCAAACCACTTCGCCATTGAGATCTCTAAGTATAACGATCACAACTTTCAGTAGGACAGGCAAACCACTTCGTCATTGAGATCTCTAAGTATAACATCACAACTTCAGTAGGACAGGCAAACCACTTCGCCATTGAGATCTCTAAGTATAACGATCATAACTTTCAGTAGGACAGGCAAACCACTTCGTCATTGAGATCTCTAAGTATAACGATCACAACTTTCAGTAGGACAGGCAAACCACTTCGCCATTGAGATCTCTAAGTATAACAATCATAACTTTCAGTAGGACAGGCAAACCACTTCGCCATTGAGATCTCTAAGTATAACGATCACAACTTTCAGTAGGACAGGCAAACCACTTCCCATTGAATCTCTAAGTATAACGATCACAACTTTCAGTAGGACAGGCAAACCACTTCGCCATTGAGATCTCTAAGTATAACAATCAAAACTTTCAGTAGGACAGGCAAACCACTTCGCCATTGAGATCTCTAAGTATAACGATCACAACTTTCAGTAGGACAGGCAAACCACTTCGCCATTGAGATCTCTAAGTATAACAATCACAACTTTCAGTAGGACAGGCAAACCACTTCGCCATTGAGATCTCTAAGTATAACAATCACAACTTTCAGTAGGACAGGCAAACCACTTCGCCATTGAGATCTCTAAGTATAACAATCACAACTTTCAGTAGGACAGGCAAACCACTTCGCCATTGAGATCTCTAAGTATAACGATCACAACTTTCAGTAGGACAGGCAAACCACTTCGCCATTGAGATCTCTAAGTATAACAATCACAACTTTCAGTAGGACAGGCAAACCACTTCGACATTGAGATCTCTAAGTATAACAATCACAACTTTCAGTAGGACAGGCAAACCACTTCGCCATTGAAATCTCTAAGTATAACAATCACAACTTCAGTAGGACAGGCAAACCACTTCGCCATTGAATCTCTAAGTATAACAATCATAACTTTCAGTAGGACAGGCAAACCACTTCGACATTGAGATCTCTAAGTATAACAATCACAACTTTCAGTAGGACAGGCAAACCACTTCGCCATTGAGATCTCTAAGTATAACAATCACAACTTTCAGTAGGACAGGCAAACCACTTCGCCATTGAGATCTCTAAGTATAACAATCACAACTTTCAGTAGGACAGGCAAACCACTTCGCCATTGAGATCTCTAAGTATAACAATCACAACTTTCAGTAGGACAGGCAAACCACTTCGCCATTGAGATCTCTAAGTATAACGATCACAACTTTCAGTAGGACAGGCAAACCACTTCGCCATTGAGATCTCTAAGTATAACGATCACAACTTTCAGTAGGACAGGCAAACCACTTCGCCATTGAGATCTCTAAGTATAACGATCACAACTTTCAGTAGGACAGGCAAACCACTTCGCCATTGAGATCTCTAAGTATAACAATCACAACTTTCAGTAGGACAGGCAAACCACTTCGCCATTGAGATCTCTAAGTATAACAATCACAACTTTCAGTAGGACAGGCAAACCACTTCGCCATTGAGATCTCTAAGTATAACAATCACAACTTTCAGTAGGACAGGCAAACCACTTCGCCATTGAGATCTCTAATTATAACAATCACAACTTTCAGTAGGACAGGCAAACCACTTCGCCATTGAGATCTCTAAGTATAACAATCACAACTTTCAGTAGGACAGGCAAACCACTTCGCCATTGAGATCTCTAAGTATAACAATCACAACTTTCAGTAGGACAGGCAAACCACTTCGCCATTGAGATCTCTAAGTATAACGATCACAACTTTCAGTAGGACAGGCAAACCACTTCGCCATTGAGATCTCTAAGTATAACAATCACAACTTTCAGTAGGACAGGCAAACCACTTCGACATTGAGATCTCTAAGTATAACGATCACAACTTTCAGTAGGACATGCAAACCACTTCGACATTGAGATCTCTAAGTATAACAATCACAACTTTCAGTAGGACAGGCAAACCACTTCGCCATTGAGATCTCTAAGTATAACGATCACAACTTTCAGTAGGACAGGCAAACCACTTCGACATTGAGATCTCTAAGTATAACAATCACAACTTTCAGTAGGACAGGCAAACCACTTCGCCATTGAGATCTCTAAGTATAACAATCACAACTTTCAGTAGGACAGGCAAACCACTTCGCCATTGAGATCTCTAAGTATAACGATCATCTGAATGGCGACGAGGTGCACTGGTGATATTGAAAACATGCCTTTACGCAACAATTAATCAGAGGTACCATAATATGCTCCATAACTACACCTAAATTCACAGCAGACGAGCTAGAAAAAAAACCACTACTGTTTCTAATAACCTTTGAAATAACAAGAACATATCTCTCTAGATGATTTATATGTTGGTTGGTTATTTATCTCTGTTCATTCTCACTGAAGCATCATTCATATTCACGTATTAACTCATTCGACCTTCTAAGCAGATATACTGGTTGTCAGTATTTGTTCAGATGACGCAAAGTCCGTGTACTGGCTGTTTCAGTCTTCTTACTTCTATTTAAATCGTGGCATCTCTAGATCTCCTGTCATGACAGGGCAAATCCATCATCCAAAGTAAACGAGTAGTCTATTTTCTAGACACCACTTATACATTCAGTAGTTTGCCTTTGCTTTCTGAAAGGTGAGGTCTATTTTTACCGTTCGTAAAAATCAACGGATACGAATTTGCTTCCAAACTGCCTGACACAGAGTTTGAACCAGATACACTTGGTTTGTGATCGAGCTCACTACCGCTTGAGCTACAGACGCTCAATATACATTTCAATAAAAATGGGTTTTTAGAGGTAACAACAAAAAAAATTAGGGACTGAAAGGGTTAAACTATCATGGCTGGAAAGTTCCATGCACGAGGTCATAGCTCTATATTATGTTACTATCACTGTTTATCAAATACGTAACCAGTAGTATTCCGTGTCTAGTTCTTTGGATACGTTAGTAGACCCTGTGGCAACGTGTGGGTGCGAAGCATGGATATTTAACAAGGCAGTGGAAAAACATATATGTGCTTTTTAATATAAGTGTTACAGAAGAGTCCTCCGTATATCATGGACAGAGAAGAGAACAAATATACATATCCAGAAAGAACTCAAAATCAAAGAAAGCTGGCGGATGCTACAAATAAGAATGAGAAAATTGAAATATTTTGGACATATAAAGAGGCACGAAGCGCTGGAGAAGACCATCATGAAAGGAGACATTCCGGCAAAGAAGAGAAGAGGAAGACAACAGAAAAGATGGATTCAGGATGTAACTGATGGTTCGTTCATGACGGCTGCAGAGGCAGGACATCTGGCTTACGAGAGAGAAATTCCGGATTGTTAGGAAAAGCTGTTTGATAATGAGTAGACACATAATAACTCCTGCAGCTGAAGTCTGAACATTTTCACAGAGAAATGAGATAATGTTTAAATATATAGTGCTACTTTATTAAGCTCTCTTGATTCATTCTCTTTAATGATGTTAAATAAGGTTAATTTGAAGCAATTTGAGTGTTATCAAATTACATTTTACTTGTTCAATGTTCTGAACAAGACTTCAAAGAACAGACTTCTTTACTCACGTTTTTATTTTGCACTCTGATATCCTTCAAGACATCGTCATTAATCTTTGAAGTTGTCTATCCGACTCACTGTTCAATTATATAATAATGTCTTTGCAGTATGATCTATCATTCTGTTCGTTTATTATTCATCAATGACGCTCTTTCATTTGTCTATGTGACAATAAATGACTCTATTATTTTCTTAATTTGATCCTTTTTTAGTTGATGCCAGTGCTTCATTTAAAATCACCTTTACACGTATGATGAAAGAACCATACAGTGCTATTTATATGTCTACAGCTGCATATATTGTATAGCGAAATTTATATGCTTCTAGAGGCCCGCCTGCCCAGCGTGTTCGTAGCTCGTTGGGTGACGGGTGACGACGGACGACCCTACGAGTGCGGTTCAATTCCGCGGGCTGGCAGAAAAGCCACAGGTTCTTCAGATTTACTGTGTTCGTGGCACCGAACAGAAGGGTTACGATGTTCATGGCATCAAGCCGAAGAGGTGAAAGTTCAAGTGCTTCTGGATCGGAAAAAAATATGTATAGATCTGCATGTATTTTATAGTGGTATTTATATATCTACAGCTGCACGTATTTTATAGTGGTATTTATATGTCTACTGCTGCACGTATTTTATAGTGGTATTTATATGTCTACAGTTGCACGCATTGTATAGTGGTATTTATATGTCTACTGTTGCACTCCTTGTATAGTGGCATTTATATGTCTACTGTTGCACGCATTGTATAGTGGTATTTATATGTCTACTGCTGCACGTATTGTATAGTGGTATTTATATGTCTACTGCTGCACGTATTGTATAGTGGTATATATATGTCTACTGCTGCACGTATTGTATAGTGGTATTTATATGTCTACTGCTGCACTGATTGTATAGTGGTATTTATATGTCTACAGCTGCATACACATTATTGTGGCATTTACATTAATTTTAATGGATTTTATACACATTTTTTGAATTAAAAATTGTTTCATTTATTCTATTGGAAAAAGAAGTAGGTATCTTTCCCGTGTTGTCTACTGCGATTATGTATAGACTTTACATTTACTGTCATCAACTATTTTCTGCCTGTTTATTTTCATTTATTGCCCTGATCAGAATTCATTATCGGCTTAGAATAAGTTGTTTACCAACTGATATTCATGAAATATATTCTATACGTTTGTATTTTTGTTGAATAGAGATAATAAACCCGTTATAGTACTCATGTCAATCAATTCAAATTATTTATGCTCTGAAAATTTCCAGTCTGGTTGTCAATTCCCCAGATTGGCTTTTATTTATTTTATTTTCTCAAATATTATTCAAAGACAATTATCAATATTTACCATTTTAAAATGTCGGTTTTATGTAATTTTTCTCCCTTCTGGTACCTTTTTCAAATATTTTCAAATCTATTTTTCATTTGTTTTATTTTTCTAAATATTTATTCTCTGGTTAGTTGTATCGTATATTCATTTCTTCAAGCTTATGTATATACATTTCTTTAAGCTTATGTATATACATTTCTTTAAGCTTATGTATATACATTTCTTTAAGCTTATGTATATACATTTCTTCAAGCTTATGTATATATCATTTCTTCAAGCTTATGTATATACATTTCTTAAGCTTATGTATATACATTTCTTCAAGCTTATGTATATACATTTCTTCAAGCTTATGTATATACATTTCTTCAAGCTTATGTATATACATTTCTTCAAGCTTATGTATATACATTTCTTCAAGCTTATGTATATACATTTCTTCAAGCTTATGTATATACATTTCTTTAAGCTTATGTATATACATTTCTTCAAGCTTATGTATATACATTTCTTCAAGCTTATGTATATACATTTCTTCAAGCTTATGTATATACATTTCTTCAAGCTTATGTATATACATTTCTTCAAGCTTATGTATATACATTTCTTCAAGCTTATGTATATACATTTTTTCAAGCTTATGTATATACATTTCTTCAAGCTTATGTATATACATTTCTTAAAGCTTATGTATATACATTTCTTCAAGCTTATGTATATACATTCTTTCTTATGTATATACATTTCTTAAGCTTATGTATATACATTTCTTCAAGCTTATGTATATACATTTCTTCAAGCTTATGTATATACATTTCTTCAAGCTTATGTATATTCATTTCTTCAAGCTTATGTATATTCATTTCTTCAAGCTTATGTATATACATTTCTTCAAGCTTATGTATATAATTTCTTCAAGTTATGTATATTCATTTCTTCAAGCTTGTATATTCATTTCTTCAGTTTATGTATATACATTTCTTAAGCTTATGTATATCATTTATTCAAGCTTATGTATATACATTTCTTCAAGCTTATGTATATACATTTCTTCAAGCTTATGTATATTCATTTCTTCAAGCTTATGTATATACATTTCTTAGAACTTTATGTATATACATTCTTCAGTTTATATATCATTTCTTCAAACTTATAGTATATACATTTCTTCAAGCTTATGTATTACATTTTTCAAGTTTATGTATATACATTTTTACGTTATGTATATAATTCTTCAGTTATGTATATTCATTTCTTCAAGCTTATGTATATACATTTCTTCAGTTATGTATATTCATTTCTTCAAGTTATGTATATACATTTCTTCAAGCTTATGTATATCATTTCTTCAAGCTTATGTATATACATTTCTTTAAGCTTATGTATATACATTTCTTCAAGCTTATGTATATACATTTCTTTAAGCTTATGTATATACATTTCTTTAAGCTTATGTATATACATTTCTTTAAGCTTATGTATATACATTTCTTCAAGCTTATGTATATACATTTCTTCAAGCTTATGTATATACATTTCTTCAGCTTTATGTATATACATTTCTTCAACTTATGTATATACATTTCTTCAAGCTTATGTATATACATTTCTTCAAGCTTATGTATATACATTTCTTCAAGCTTATGTATATTCATTTCTTCAAGCTTATGTATATTCATTTCTTCAAGCTTATGTATATTCATTTCTTCAAGCTTATGTATATACATTTCTTCAAGCTTATGTATATACATTTCTTCAAGCTTATGTATATACATTTCTTCAAGCTTATGTATATACATTTCTTCAAGCTTATGTATATACATTTCTTCAAGCTTATGTATATACATTTCTTCAAGCTTATGTATATTCATTTCTTCAAGCTTATGTATATACATTTCTTCAAGCTTATGTATATACATTTCTTCAAGCTTATGTATATACATTTCTTCAAGCTTATGTATATACATTTCTTAAAGCTTATGTATATACATTTCTTTAAGCTTATGTATATACATTTCTTCAAGCTTATGTATATACATTTCTTTGAACATTTCATGTATATACATTTCTTAAGCTTATGTATATACATTTCTCAGCTTATGTATATACATTTTTCAGCTTATGTATATACATTTCTTCAAGCTTATGTATATTTCATATATACATTTCTTCAAGCTTATGTATATACATTTCTTCGTTATGTATATACATTTCTCAAGCTTATGTATATACATTTCTTAAGCTTATGTATATACATTTCTTCATTATGTATATACATTTTAAGCTTTGTATATACATTTCTTCAAGCTTATGTATATACATTTTGTTCTCTAGTTTGATGTTTTTGTATAGTTAATAAGAATACTTCTTCTTCTTCTTCTTCTACTTCGAAATCTCGATATCGTCTACGTATTGACCCGTCTTTGTGATTTGTATATGGTCTGAGCTTAAGATCGATTCTACGTTGTACCAATTATGCGTCTACAAGTCGATTTCTGCGACGGATTTTATGTACTAGGTAGCTTCCGCGGCCCCTACCTCAGTCGCCTCTTACGACATGCTTTGTAGGTCGCAGTGTCACTATTCTTTGCTCCCTTGTGAGCCTCGTCAACACACGGGCGAATAAGAATACTGATATGATGTTTAGTTATAAAAATATCGTGGTATTAAAAAAAATCATGTCAACGTGACCTCTAACTAAAACCATAATAATAGTAATAATAATTCCTTTCGTAACGTTATACATTACATTATGTGTGTTTTTTGTTTACATTTATTTCGTTATTCGTTTTTATTCCCAGATTTTCGTATTTATTTCCAGATTTTCATTAGAAACGTTTGTATTTGGTTGTCCATTTGTTTTTAAATTTGTCACTCCTGTTGTTCGTTTGCTTGATAAAGGCCTTGTTGCTGTATTTTGTCATTGCTTCCGTAATTTGTAAAACTACAGTACTTTGTGATTACGTGTTTTACATTACATAGGACCTGCAAGTAATTTATCCATACCGCTCTATCCTGGCCAACTCGTTCAATCTCCTCTATGGAACTGAGACCGATATTTCTTGCCTCTCTCAGCACAATTCGTTTCAGGGTCTCCTTAGGTCGTTCTCTCTTTCTTGAACCCTTTGTATCCCACTTCAATGTCTGCTTTGATATTCTTTGATCATTTCTTCTCATGGTGTGTCCAACATATCTTCGTCTCTCTTTTAAAACAATTGTCACTAGTGTTGACCAGACATGTCTCTTCATCACTTCTTCTGAATTCGTTCCATTTTATATTCATTATTTTTGCAGACATCTATTTTCAAATGCATTCAACTTGCTTAACTAAAACCATAGAGAACAAAAAAAAAACATGTGAAATGAGCTGTTTAAGAAAAGAGGTCAGCATTACAAGACTGGAAAGGGTAAAATATGAGAACGTGAGAAACGTCATTGGAATCCTACCCTGCCTCCAACATATTGAAAGAGAAAAATAAAGTTGCTAGATCACCTAATGGGAATGAAAACATATTTACTACCACCACGCGCCTGTACCAATCGACAACATCGTCTCAGAGCAGGAGGAAACTCGATAACCAGTTGGATATAAACATCGTCAAGATCCTACAACAACATGGACTAACAGCTACAGTTGCAACCCATTCGGTCCAAGATATACAATTATGGCAACCCTAGAGGCTTAGCGGCACATGTGGACAGGATGAGATAGGGACAGGATAATAAAAACAATCATTGATTAGTGTCAACTTTTAGCGTGTCAGTTATTTCTATAGTAATATATATTTATATTTCAATCGATCAATAAATCAATCAATATCTGAATACGCTCATTGTTCATTTGAGGATGATTTTCAACGTACATCAGACATGTCCATAATTACTTTGATCTCATCCTAAGCATGTCTTTTAGTGTACTTAGACTCACAACTGCCGTTCTGTGCTGGTTGATGTTTCTAGTGTGGTTTCTTGCATGGTCTTGCCGAACCAACTGGTATGACTAGATTAAGCAGACGAGAGAGAGAATACCATTTATCTTCTTCGTTGAAATCTTCAGAGCGTATGTTTTCTCTATTTACCTGCTTTACCCCATATGGCTCGGTTCCTCTCCGCAGAAATGGCAAGCCATCTGCCGAGAGTATTGCACAAAGCACGAACTCCATAGCTCCGGCAACAATCCTACGTGTCTCTGGAAAAAAAACTGCACTAGTGAAGAGAACGGCGCGGTCCGGATTCGAACCAACGACCATCGACTCGCAAGGCAAAGGGCTTAACCACTCAGCCACATAGACCCCTTTCTCTAAGAGGATGGATAATGTTGCATCTGTCAATACAAGATCCACATTATCTCTCATTGTCCTTTACCAAGAAGTATCTGGAATAAATATTCACGATAATTTCTGGATTGTCACGTTTTATAAACCTGTAACCACTACCTTCACAAATAACCGATCTGGTTCGTCTGCATCATACTCACAGAGTCGTTGAATAAGCATTTATTGTTAAACATAACATCCAAAGTTGACTAGCAATTTTACTTTAAGAAAACATCCTACATGTTACATTTTATGTCCTAGATATTTGCTCAGTTACAATGTCACGTAAGTGTTCTCAATTATGTTGAAATAATTTGTTATCCTTCACATTTATCCTTGACTTTAGATTGTATTTTTTCATCACTATCTAACTTCTTGACTGTTAGGGTAATGTTATCGAGTTTGTTCTCCTTGACACATTATGGATATTATGGATAAATGTGCTGTTAACGATGATCACCAAAGGAGAACATAAACTTCTATTTATAACCTCTTCGTTTCCTATTTGATACATACGGCGTCTTCAAGATATTTTCACTGTTGTCGACAGTGGCGGCTCGTCATTAAGGGCCAGTGCGGCGGGGCCCCCCAAAAATAATGCATAACGTGTATTTATTATTTTATAAATTAAAATTTAGATACCAAAAAGCATGATTTATCCTGAAAAAAATGTCTGGCCCCACCAACAAAATGACCACGAGCCGCCACTGGTTGTCGATCTGTCGCCATTCTACCAATCATTTCCTAAGCTATGCCACATTCTTTCAGTTATATTTCCTCTGTTTTTCTGCATGTTTCCTTTGGACTTCCAGGTCTTTTTTTCTCTCCCGCTGTCCACCTGAGAGCTGCCGCAGTCTAACATACCTTATACATGCCCAATCCATTTATTCTCAAGGTGTGCTCAACATATCTCCATCTTCTCCTTCTTATAATAGTTGTTACTAGTGGTGGCCCAGACATTTCTCTGATTTCATCCCTTCTGAATTCGTCCCATTTTATGTTCAATATTTTTCGGAGACATCTGCAAAAGTCATCATCTGCGTTAGTTAAATTATAACACTAAATTTTACAACTGCTTCTAAACTTCATATCATCCGAGACACACACAACCGATAACGTCCACGTTCACGACAACATCTGTACTATTAATAAGTATGTCGATGAACTCGCTATATTTATTTCATTTTTATAACAAATTCACAATTACTGTTTTTCTAAGCATTCTAAAATATTGGACACTCGCTGAGACATAAGCAATCACAAAATGTGTGTCATTATCAAAGTCTGTTATTCTCTTTTATCTTCTCCCAAATGGTTCAGTCTTGTTTTCTAGATCAAATATAACACGAACACTCAGTTATTAATCTTAATATAATGTCTGTCACAGTGGCCTACTTCTTTCTGATAACCTTTCCATCATCATTCTTTTTTTCTTATTCTTCTCTCTTTCTTCTCCTATATTCTTTCTTCTTTTTTCTTGTTCTTCTTTCTCCTTGATTTTTCGGTCTTCTTATTTCTTGCTTCCCTCATTCCTTATATTCTTCAACGTATTTCTTTCTTTTCTGATCTTCCTTCTTAATCTTTCGTTCTTTCTTCTTCTTCTTCCTTCCATCAATACATCGGCTTTCTCATCTTTTCTCTCCCATCCTCCTCTTTCTTTGATTCTCATATTCTTCTTCCTTATCTGTCTCTCCTTTCTTGCTCTTCTTCTTTCTTGCTCTTCTTCTTTCTGCTCTTCTCCTATCTTGTTCTTCTTCTTTCTTGCCCTTCTTCTTTCTTGCTCTTCTTCTTTCTTGCTCTTCTTCTTTCTTGCTCTTCTCCTTTCTTGCTCTTCTCCTATCTTGCTCTTCTCCTATCTTGCTCTTCTCCTATCTTGCTCTTCTCCTTTCTTGCTCTTCTTCTTTCTTGCTTTTCTTCTTCAACATACTCCTTTCCTTTTAGTCTTCCTCCATAATCTTTAGTTTTTTTTCTTTCACCATCGACTTTCTGCCCTTTTCTCCCATATCCTCATCTTTCTTCTCCTTTTCGTTTCTCTTCTTTCTCCTTCTTATGTCGACTTCAGTTTGCTCCTCTCATTCCTTCATATTTTCTTCGACCTATTTCTTTCTTTTCGTCTTCTCCATAATCTGTCGTTCTTCTTCTTCCTCCCATAATTCCATCGACTTTCTTCTCCCTTTCTTCTTTTTTTCGACGCTTCCTCCATAATCTTTCGTTCTTTCTTCTTCTTCCTTCAATTGACTTTCCCTCATTTCTTTTCTTCTTCTCTGTTTCTCTTCTTCCTCCTGACTTCTTGCTTTCGTTCTTCTTATTCTTCAGTTCTAACAAGATTGATTTCTGTCTTGTATCGTGATTGAATGCCCTAACAGTCTGTTATTGCTGATTTCTGTCCTGTATCGTGATTGAACGCCCTAACAGTCTGTTATTTCACCCCCCTTTCCCCACTTACTACTCTGTCAACAAGGACCACAATTCCATTGTACTAATCTATATTTACATTCTAACACGTTCTCTCGAAGACCATCATGTCAGTAACTTCATGAAGTAGGGCAGTAGAATATTCTAGGTCACTTGAATGTTTAAATTAATGACTGATATACTTAGTTGATATCTCTATGAAGCTTCGGGCATACTAGATATGCTCAAGTATATAACTGATATGTTGATACTACAGTGAAAAGTACTTGTCAAGTAGTAGTAGCAGTTAGCAAGCTACTAAACGTGACGTGCGTAAACATTTGAAAAAGTAGCCTCAAGGTAACTACATATTAACAGATGAGACTCATGTTAATGACCACGAGAGATCATTCCCATCAACATTGCTATCATCGTCATCATTAATATCATCACAATTGTTACTGTTGTATCATCATCAACAATGTTGTAACCATCATCAACATTGTGGTTGTCATATTATCATCATCAATGTTGTAACCATCATCAACATTGTGGTTGTCATATTATCATCATCAACAATGTTGTAACCATCATCAACATTGTGGTTGTCATATTATCATCATCAACATTGTGGTTGTCATATTATCATCATCGCCTTTGTTGCCATCATCGTCATTGTATTTGTGGTTCTCATGGTTATCGTCAATATTGTTGTTGTCACATGATCATCGTCATTGTTGCTGTCGGCATCAACATCATCATTGTTATTGTTATCGTTATCATAACCATCGTCACCTTTGTTGCTGCCATCATCATCATCGCCATTGTTACTGTTATCCTCATCATCAACATTGCTGCCGTCATCATCATCGCCATTGTTACTGTTATCCTCATCATTAACACTATTGTTATCATCATTATCATTATCCCAATTTTTACTCTCATTAATATCATCACCATTGATGTCATCATTATCATCGCTACTGTCGATAACATCATCATTGTTATCACCACATTCGATTATTGTAAACAATCTTATATTATCAAATAATCTTTATCACAGACTATCAGTTTCGATGAAAACATTTTTTTCTCTGCCAAATTGAACTAACTCTGTTACTTCTAGAAAGTTTAATCGCGGAGAACAGATCATGCAGGAGAGCACATACACAATGTTATTCTGTGATGCAGTCTTCAAGTATGGCTTCCATTTTCATCTACACCTGCGAGTCAGACTGTGCATGCACATATACACGCTGCAGTTATCTGTCAAACATAAACATCAATCTCGTTGGCTATGCAACCTAATTGTACTTTATAAATTATCAACAACCATTTTTTCAACAATCTTATAACATTTTGTGACTTAGTTACTGACTTACTCTTGTATAACATTTTGTGACTTAGTTACTGACTTACTCTTGTATATCTTAAAACTATCACGGAGAACATCAGTACATTTACTGTCACTACCAGAAGTCTCACAATGGAGATGGAGAACAGCAGTACATTTACTGTTACTACAAGAAGTTTCACAATGGAGATAAAGTCGTAACCATTGCTATGAACAGGTTGAGTACACATGAAGTTTACACAAATGCGTGTATATACAAAGCATAGCGAAGCAGCGACACAATTAATATGCTCAGGAAATTTCAGGCTGGCTGTATAAGGGAGAAATGGCTTGACACAATGAGCACATTCCAAATGATCTAATTAACCTTTATTTTATTTACCTCGTCATGCTGGAGTGTAAGGCAATTAGCAGGTAGATAACCTGACTGATACAGCAGTGGTCGAGGAAGGACAGCAATTGGATAGTGCAGATAACCTCATTGACATTATAGAAGTATGTTGTACAGATGACTGAAAACATTTATAAACAGACATCACTATCCAGTAAAAATTGGAACTGACACAAATACTTTGTTAGAATCATCAAGTAGCTTGTCCTGAGCAGAACTTCACCACCCTAAGTTTTTTGGGAATCTCTTTCTCATAGGCCAGATGTTCTGCCTCTGCACTTCTTCTTCTTCTTTTGTCATCACACTGCTACCGGGTTGTTGCCCAGTGTCGTGGTTTTCTGTTTTTGTCTTGCGCTGTTCTGGTGGCTTGTGTGATTGCTATCTTTGCTCTTTCAAATGATTCTGCTACGCCATCTAACCATCTTTTCCGTGGTCTTCCTCTTGCCTTCTTTCCCGATGTTCTGTTGTAGAAGACTCTGTATACTGTGGAGTTTGAATGTATTCTTATTAAGTAGTCAAACCACTGCATTCTTAGTTTCTCTATGTAATTCAAGCGAGGTTTTGTGCCAACTTTCTTTCTTATGCTGATGTTGGTGATTCTGTCTTTTCTTGTGTTATTGGTAACTTTTCGCAGGCAACGCCTCTGCAGTCGTTATGCTAAAGTCATCAGTTACATCCTGAATCCATCGTCTCCCTGGTCTTCCTCTTCTCATCTTTGCCGGAAAGCTGCCTTCCATATTGGTCTTCTCCAGCCCTTCGTGTCTCTTTATATATCTAAAATACTTCAGTTTTCTCTTTCTTATTTCTAGCATATGCCAGTGTTCTATGATTTCAAGCTCTTTCTGTATAATTCTATTTGTTCTCGTCTCTTCTTCTTCTTCACTCTTCTCTGTCCATGATATACCTCTTTGTTAGAAGCTTGACACATTTGTTTAATCAACACAGAATAGGTATGATTAGTCGTTATATGCTGGTAAAGATTTTGAGGGAATGAGATCTGAGTATCCATGGACCTGTCTAATATTGCAGTGACGATAATCCTCACTAATCACTAATCTTCAAATAAAGAATAAATGCACATAAACCCTTGATAAAGTCATGTACAGATTTATTCACACAATGTTCATACTCTGTGTGTTGACAGACGATGAATACTTTCACAACATAATTTCTTCTTCTTCACCTTTCAACTTCCAATGGAGCACAAACTTCTTCCAGCTCTTCCTCTCTCCTGCCATCCTGTCTAATTCTTTCCATGTTTTACCTATCTTTTTAATATCAGCCTCCAGCTCTCTTATCCATGTCTGTCTAGGCCTTCCCTACTCCTCTTTCCCTGCAGGTTCCAAAATAGTGCCTGTCTTGCAATGCTTCCGGTCGGTCATCTCAATTATGTCCTATCCATTGCCAGCGTCTCTTCCTGAGCTCTTTCTCCACTGGTATCTGCTGAGCTCTTTCTCCACTGGTATCTGCTTAGTTCTTTCTCTGAGTTCCTCATTCGCAACCTTATCCTACCATCTCAGTCCCTCTATTCTATGTAAACGTCCATTTATGAAAGTCTGTAGTTTTCTGGTGGTTTCTCTTGTTGCCTTCCATGTTTCCGAGCCCTAGAACAGCACTGACTTCACATTTGATTGAAAGATTCTCAGCTTTGTGTTTGCTTTGGTCTCCTTTGACTTCCATATTTTACTCAATGCAATAAAGTTTTCCTTGCTTTTTATATTTTTATCTTGACATCCTTGTTTGTTCCTCCTTCTGTGTCTATGTTGCTATCAATGTATGTGTATAATTCAACATCTTGATCACTAATCACTAATCTTAAAATAAAGAATAAATGCACATAAACCCTTGATAAAATCATGTACAGATTTATTCACACAGTTAATGTTCATACTCTGTGTGTTGACATAACATGGACACCTTCACAACAGAATTTCTACGTCAGTACAAATAAAAGAACAACCAGCAAGACAGTACAGTATCTACTGAAAACAATTATTTACATGTACACAACAACAGTCTTCAGTGAATGACAAAAATTGTACAATTTCACAGAACAACACATTATAGTGAATACATATAAACATGTTTATACATCAACAGTCTCCAGTCACAGAGATTTAAAAGTATGTATAACAAAAGAAGTCAACATAAGTACTTGTACATTTTTAAAGTACTCTCTTAATAAAAGTACATATCATCAATAAACAAATGCTGAATTAAAAAAAAAAAATCTTTCTCCACAGATGAAAGAAATATAAAACTGAAAGTGGTTTCCTTGAATGTTCACTTTTTCTATAGAGTTTGATTTTCAGCATGTTCTGTTGTACACTCAATGCTAAGACTAGATGTTAAATGAACAAAAACATGCAGATCTTAGGATAGTTTTTGCTTATAGAGTAAATGAAAATAAAACAAAAAAGTGTAGACTTTGAAAAGGATCTTTGTTCCTAATGTCAATTAATTAAGTGCCATGCCTGCCAGCATGCATGTCTCTCCAGAACTCTCTACCCTGGTGCAGTTAATCAGTTCTGATGCTGATCTTATGTCAAACCATGATCTCAGACCATCCAACTTTTCTCCCTCTACCTTCCATGATCTCTCCTTCCATGAATGTCACCAAATGTTCTAAGCCTCCTCTTCCTACCGTGGCATGTCTTAATGAGTCCAAATACTACATGTATATCATTCTAAGATGGCAACAATTGTAAGCAGCACAATAGTTTCAGCGCCAACAGCAACAACAACAAGTTTGGATCATAAAGAAAAAATAATTTAAAAATCGTTTTAAAGCCAAAGGATTGACTTCATTGCACCGGGTTTTACCCCAAATGGCTTGGCCCCTCTCCGCAGAAATGGCACACCACCTGCCGAGAGTATTATACAAAGCACAAACTCTGTAGCTCCAGCAACAAACCTAGGTGTCTGGAAAAAACTGCACTCGTGAACAGAACTGTGAGAGCCAATTCGAACCTATGGCAACAAGCACAAGGCAAAGGGCTTAACCACTTAGCCCCAGAGACCCCCACAATAAATACAAAAATAATGAAACTATATTAAAGAAATATTTTGATAACAACAGAATAGAATGTACTAACAACAGTAGTGTTTATCAGCAAATATGTTATATTTAATTTGAACTATATAAGTAATTGCTTTCGGCATCTGATCACTCTCAGCATTCACATCATGTTCAGTCTGACTCTTCTGAGATTCGGTAATCTTTATTACTCTCTAATATATTGTCCTGTATTAAGCATAACAATGCCTCTAAATACAAATATTATAGAAGATTCCTTAAACCAACATGCAAACAGAAAAGATAAAATGAATAAATGAGTCTATGTGATGTGGAGGTTAGGTGACTGCCTTTCGCTTCAAAAGTACTTGGTTTGCTTCCCGTGTAAAGTAATCAGACTATTTTTCTAGTGTCTCCTGATCTCAATGTAGGTACAACTGAGCTTAGTCCGAGATGAACTAGACACACGATATCTGAGACAAATGATAAAATGTACGTTCTGTTTTCAAGTTGAGCACTTAACAGAACCCTTGGATGTGTACACTTAATAAGAGTACACTGGAAAGTCGCTACCTGGACAAAAATATAATTAATAACAATTTAAAATAAAATGACTACGTTTTATCCCCATCCTAAAATTACAGCCTGAAACCTCACAGTGATAAAAAGATTGCTGACTGCCACTGAGATCCTTGTGTATAAGGAAGAGATTGCAGTACACATGGTTTTCATCATAATGGAATGATAATGGTTTTACTAATCAATCATAAAAAAAACCCAACACAACCATTTATTTACTCCTAAGACATTGTTATAATTTCTTCCCTTTGTTGATCTCACTAACAAGCAATCAATAATATGATTTTTACACACAAAAACTGACATTGATGGAATAACAAGACCAGAACTAATTTTTATTGATTTACATAACTTCATATTATTTCCATGACTTATTATTGAAAAGTTTGGATTTTAAAACAAAGTGACAAGCTTAGCAATCAGTGTCAGGTTACAGTCAATGTTAAGTTTACAGTGTCGGCAGATTTACATTAATGCTAGACATTCTGCAACAACTTTACACTAATGTCAGGTTTACAGTCTGTGTCAGATTTATAGTCTGTGTCAGGTTTGCAGTCTGTGTCATGTTTACAGTCTGTGTCAGGTTTACAGTCTGTGTCAGGTTTACAGTCTGTGTCAGGTTTACAGTCTGTGTCAGGTTTACAGTCTTTCTCAGGTTTACAGTCTGTGTCAGGTTTACAGTCTGTGTCAGGATTACAGTCTGTCAGGTTTACAGTCTGTGTCAGGTTTACAGTCTGTGTCAGGTTTACACTCTGCGTCAGGTTTATAGTCTGTCTCAGGTTTACAGTCTGTGTGAGATTTACAGTCTGTGTGAGGTTTACAGTCTGTGTGAGGTTTACAGTCTGTTCAGTTTCAGCCTGTGGTTTACAGTCTGTGTAGTTTTGAGGTTTACAGTCTGTAGGTTTAAGTCTGTCAGGTTTCAGTCTGTCTCAGGTTTACAGTTGTGTGAGGTTTACAGTCTGTGTCAGGTTTACCAGTCATGGATTATGTGTAGGTTTACAGTCTGGTTTACAGTCTGTGGAGGTTTACAGTCTGTCTCAGGTTTCAGTCTTCTAGGTTTACAGTCTGTGTCAGGTTTACCTCAATGTCATACTTTCAGTCTATTATGTTTACAGTTGCTGTCAGGACTAGAGACAGTGTTATTCTAGACTTGAAGCCAAATCTAATCCATATATAAACATAAAATACTATGAGACATATGTAACTTACAAATTATATACCAACAGTATATATAAAGCATAGAATGTTTTCAGGTTTAACACAGTGGTAAACTTCTATCTATGTATTCTCTAATCTTGTTAGGTCTTTCTGCATCAGATCAAAAAGAAGACAACTGAGCGGACCTCTCTATACGCCTTGTCCTTCTTTCTCTTCTCCAGTCCGTTTTGCACAGCTCAATGGTAAGAAGAGATTTCTAGAACAGGCTTTTATGTGCGCTTCATAAACAGTGTCTTTCGTCGCCTCTGTTATCTGTGAGGTACATCTTTTGAGTGGCCTGCCTTTTGCTTGTATCTACTGTATCAGAGCAACATTGCTCTTTGAGGTACACTGTCTGTTGGTAATCTGCTTATGTGGCTGAAACATTTAATTTGTTGTTTCTTGATGAGGTGGTAAACTTATTATCATTAAAATTGATACTTCTTGGACAAACAACACATTTAATTCATACACAGTATTACAGAAGCACAAAAAAAAGTACTTTAGATGTAAAATAAATTTAAAGTACATTATAAGCAGATTAATTTAAATAAGTATGTGTACACAAAAACAATGAAGAAACCTATGACAAGTAATGCAAATATCACACTGGAATCTAAAATGATTAAAGTAAAAAGCAGTTCACCTATTTGGGTAGCCAATTTAACTGCAGAGGAGATAACAAACAAAAATTATCAAACAAATTGTCAAAGTAACATCACTTTTTAAAAGCATAAATAAAATATGGAACTTGAAGTTAAATAATTTAAAAACTAAATTAAGAATTTACAATTCCAATGCTGTATCAATTGCTAACACATGTCAGTGAGAGTTGGAAAATAACTAAAGATATAGAAAGTAAGATGAATGTATTTGAAAAAAAAAAGTCTGCAACAAAAAATAATGAACATAAAATGAGATGAATTCAAAAGTGATGAAATGATAGAAATGTCTGGTTAACCACTAGTAACAACTGTTATAAGAAGGAGAATATAGAAATATGTTGAGCACACTTTGAGAAGAAATGTCTGGTTAACCACTAGTAACAACTGTTATAAGAAGGAGAATATAGAAATGTGTTGAGCACACTTTGAGAAGAAATGTCTGGTTAACCACTAGTAACAACTGTTGTAAGAAGGAGAATATAGAAATATGTTGAGCACACTTTGAGAAGAAATGTCTGGTTAACCACTAGTAACAACTGTTATAAGAAGGAGAATATAGAAATATGTTGAGCACACTTTGAGAAGAAATGTCTGGTTAACCACTAGTAACAACTGTTGTAAGAAGGAGAATATAGAAATATGTTGAGCACACTTTGAGAAGAAATGATCAAAGAATTCTAAAGCAGGCATTGAAGAGGGAGACAATAGTTCAAGAAAGAAAGTGAAACTACAGAAACAAACTTCTACTGAGAGAGGCACGAAATATTGAACTCCATTCCATAGAATAGATTGAAAGAGTTACCTAAAAAAGAACAGTGTAGAAAATTTGCTTGCAAGCTAATGTAGCCTATAATGGTATGAGAGAAATACAACTATTTATTTATTTTAAATATTAGGAAGGTGAGAGAACTCAAATAATAAGCTTGCAAGAAACACGATGTCCCGGTCTATGGGTCTGTAGCTGCTCAACTAGCACAACAAACTTTCACTAGGTAGAAATCACATACAGAACACAAGGAATGGTTGAACAAGTGGTTTGATGTAGAGCAAACGAAAAGATGAAGATTTTAAATACAAGTACTTTTTGAACAATTTGACAACAAATTATTTCCCCTTCAATGCAGCAAGAAAAAGGAATAAATATGTCAAAATAAAAGCTGATACAAAGTGTATGGTTATTTGTGATTGCTATCATATTTGAGTAAGCAATAACAAATATATAAACTCTTTGACGTATATGGGAGGGTATGGTAATGATTCATAACAGACACTGCGTCAATCAAGTCAACTGTATCTGGTCAGGAAGTTTAATTCCAAGTAAAATGTATTTGACAAATAACCAGTTTTAAATTGACATCCAAAGTCTATTGGATTGATGGTTTGGAACATCATTGCTGCATTTCAGTGAGTAAAGTAACCATGTGTGCTCTGATCTCTTTCTTACATAGACAGATCTCAACAGCACTACACAAGCTCCGTAGCACCGGCAAAGCTCCCAGATGTAATGTTGAAGATAGTGAATATATTTTGTAGGAGTTGTGTTTTTAATCTTTTCTAATGAATTTTGTCCGGGCAGCGCCTTTCCAGTCTACTCGATTTTTAACTGCAAAGAGTTCTTTTCTTCTTTCTTTCTTTTGTCCTTCTCTGCTTTTTTGCCGCTTAGCGTAGCAGGTTTAACTGATGATGGTTTTCCCGAGATAATGCACGCTCGGTCGCTTGATATGGTGTGGTATTGTGGAGTTTTAAGATGTCTGTAACTCCATCAACCCATCTTTTTCTTGGTCTGCCCTTTCTCTTGATGATTCCATTTTCAGGTTGTACGCTCTGCAACTGGTGTATTCGGGTTCATTGCTTGAGTTCTTTTACATGTTCAAATTGAACACAGGGCCTATTCTTCATCACACGTCTCCTATAGGACTAGGAACTCGATCTCACCTACAATGAGATAAAGGAATTCTATAAAAATATCCTGATGGCTCCACAAGGGAACGAACTGAGTACCTTTGAAATGAGAGGTGAACACCTAACTTCTACGCCACAGAGACCCCCAGTCTATTGAATCAAACTATAAAGTATTTGATGGGGAACTTCCAACAGTCAGCAGAAGAGTGAAAATAATCTATGCAAACACTTTCGATATATCTGCAAGGGAGTAATCATATGTGGTAAAAGTAGTCAGAGAGCAAACCATAGATAAAATATAACCTTGTGCAATCAATCACAATCTGCTGTATCAATCAGTCATATAAATAACAGTAATGGGCAACAGTACTGAAGTGTTTATAAACACAGAAAACACAATCAACATTACACAGGCAACAAGTACATTGATAACAAGTATAAATAACATATTAACATAATTATAACCAAAAAAACCCATTGTTTTATGTTGCAGGTTTTCAGTGTCAATAGTTATGGTCTCAAAACATATGATGATAAGCAGAGGATGTCTGTAATAGAGACAACAGCTACAGTCATGGACCAGTATAGTACTGTCAGAAAGGAAAGCAATGGCAGACTACCTTCCAAGAAGTACCTAGATAACTCTAACAATAATATGGGATGCAGCAAAATGAGAAAATTGAAGTATTTTGGACATGTCGAAAACACAAAGGGTTGGAAAGGAGCCTTATTGAAGGGACCCAAAGAGAAGAGGAAGACCACGGAGAAGATGGGTTCAAATGTAACTGATGATTTGAGCATAGGGTTGCTATAGAGACAGGACATCTGGCCTATGAGAGAGAGAAATTCAGAAGGACTGTTAGAGTGGCAAGGTTCTGCTTAGGAAAAACTATTTGATGATGATGATATTCTTGTTTGTATGCTTGAACCTTTATCAACACATTTCCAGTGTGTTCCCATTCAAGATAAAATATGTGTTACAGCAGTTCAAAAAGCACATCATTCCCACGGATATAACTGATCTCAAAAGTACACAAAATTAACTGATTCCGTACTGCGACACTCAAGTGTCAATATATCTTATCGCATGACCCGTGTCACTCAAAAGACTTTACTATTTTGTTGCATTTTATTACTTTGTCCGATTAGAGCTTATATTAACGAAACAACGTAAAAGTGAGGAATAAACGATAACAAATACATAGTATTGTGGGTTACGCTAGAAGTAGAAGTGAAACAGTTTACCATTCATTCTAAGATACCATGTGACCATCAAAAACTAGCGATTTTTATGAATGGTCATGATGCTAGTTTGTGAACAGTTAATAAACCATACTATTTTCTGAATGTTTATGTATTCATAAATGGATTACCTATATAAAGAGAGCAGTTAGATTGATTTATACAACATATTGTTCATCAAAGCCCTTGGCAAGTTGGATTTTTGTTCTCACAATTTCAATTAGATTTTTTAATTCATGTTATTTTTCATGCGTAGTAAACACAACATTATATTTTTGGATACAATAAATATTTTATGAAAGTACATTCATTTATCTTTAATTTGACATATAATACATTCAACTTTATATAATATTTAGTAACAATATTTTTGTTTAGCTAAAGTCATCATCATCACCTTTCAACTCCCATCGGAGCACAGGTCTTCAACAAACTTCTTCCATCTCTTCCTCTCTCTTGCCATCCCTTCCAACTCCTTCCATGTTTTGCCTATCCTCTTTATATCCGCCTCCAGCTCTCTTCTCCAGATCTGCCTAGGACCTAAAGTGTAGTTTAGTTAAAGTGTGTGTGCAATATTTTGAAGCGGAAAAATAATTTTGTCCAGATGCGAAAAACCCGGTAGTGAATCAGTTAAGTATGCAGTGTCAGGGATTGTAAAGGTTAAAAGGACAAGTAAATAATTGTGCCTATACCAAAATAGAAAAAAAATAGATTCCAACTGATGGGAACAAGAAAAAGATAGAAATATCGTGTAAAATCCCGATAAAGGAACACAATTTTGTTACATTACATGGAGAATTATATACAATTAGTTCCCATAAACAGGAGAACTATATACAATTATTTCACCCACATAGGAGGACAAGTTACAAATATTTATACAATTAGTTCCCATAAAATGAAGGACAATATACAATTATTTCACATATACAGGAGAACAATATGTTATTTATTATAAAAGAAGAACAATATAAGTTATTTCTCATAAAAGGGTGGATAGTATAAGTTATTTCTCATAAAAGGGTGGACAATATAAGTTATTTCTCATAAAATGTAGGACAAAGTAAGTTATTTCTCATAAAAGGGTGGACAATATAAGTTATTTCTCATAAAAGGGTGGACAATATAAGTTATTTCTCATAAAAGGGTGGACAATATAAGTTATTTCTCATAAAATGTAGGACAAAGTAAGTTATTTCTCATAAAAGGGTGGACAATATAAGTTATTTCTCATAAAATGGTGGACAATATAAGTTATTTCATAAAATGTGGACAAATAAGTTATTTCTCATAAAAGGGTGACAATATAAATTATTTCTCATAAAGGTGGACAATATAAGTTATTTCTCATAAAAGTGGACAATATAAGTTATTTCTCATAAAATGTAGGACAATATAATTATTTCCATAAAAGGGTGGACAATATAAGTTATTCTCATAAAAGGTGGACAATATAAGTTATTTCTCATAAAAGGTGGACAATATAAGTTATTTCTCATAAAAGGGTGGACAATATAAGTTATTTCTCATAAAAGGGTGGACAATATAAGTTATTTCTCATAAAATGTAGGACAAAGTAAGTTATTTCTCATAAAAGGGTGGACAATATAAGTTATTTCTCATAAAAGGGTGGACAATATAAGTTATTTCTCATAAAAGGGTGGACAATATAAGTTATTTCTCATAAAAGGGTGGACAATATAAGTTATTTCTCATAAAAGGGTGGACAATATAAGTTATTTCTCATAAAAGGGTGGACAATATAAGTTATTTCTCATAAAAGGGTGGACAATATAAGTTATTTCTCATAAAAGGGTGGACATAAGTTATTTCTCATAAAAGAGTGGAGAAACATAAGACATATTTATTTCATTACATTCATGATATCAACATGGATAATTTACATATCATATAAAAAGTTCCTAATAAAAGTTTCATAAATTTAAAGTGTGCGCAACCCAATGTTATTTTGATAATAAAATCTTTGCCAAAGCTTGATCTCCATGTCAACACATTTCTGGTTTGTCTGTTACATACTTATTCTGTTGTTGAATGGTGTTTATAATAGGAAGTCTAAAAGTGTCTATTCAGGCTTTTGGCTAAGATCAAAGCGTAGTTCCCAATACTTGATCATGACCAGATGGTAGGAACCTTCATAAACGCCGATAATTTAAACAAGAGCTCAGAGCAGCTCTTATTCGAAAGGATGGGATACTAAGTTTACTTGTTCAATTATACTGGTCCACTCGTTGCGGCTCTGCTGGATAGGGCCTAATTAAAAAAAATAAATAAAGGACTGACTTTAATGAACATGTTTTCCTCTCAAGGCTTGGTAGCTCTTCGCAGAAATGGCATGGCACCTGTTGAGAGTATTGCACAAAGCAGAACCCTGCAGCTTCGGCTCTCCGCAAAGATGACATGGCACTTGTCAAGAGTATTGCACAAAGCAGAACCCTGCAGCTTCGTCTCTCCGCAGAGATGACATGGCACCTGTCAAGAGTATTGTACAAAGCAGAACCCTGCAGCTCTGGTAATAATCTTAGTGATCTCAGGTAAATAATATACATATGAACTGAATGCTGCTGTCCTAATTATAACTCACAACCTTCATAACTCAAGGCAAACAGTTTGACACCACAGACATAGAGACCCTATTTATCTATAAGAGAAATAACTCACAATCATTGAATCGTGACCAGGAAATGGAAAAAAAAATGGTGCAAGTCTTAACAATTCTTGATTGAAAATAATATTGTAATGAATGTTCTTTAATAACAAGTCGAGTGAACTGTTGCTAAGACAAAAGTTGTTGATTGAGTTCTTCTTAATTGATTTTACTTGCCGAAGTTGTTTCATGTTTCCAAATAAGATTTCTACCATCAATATTAATATATTTAAGGGGTCACAGACAACAAAATTGATAACGCTTTGCGCTAGTGACTATGAACTGCAGAAATTCCAGAGTTAAAGGCCCACTTCAAAATATTTCTCAGTTTGCACACAGTTGGACTACAGGAGACTCTGATACTTTACGTGGGGATTTAAAATTACAAGTACACCTGAAGCTGTAGTAAGGGTTGCCTGAATGACAAGAAGCAATGGTATGCAACAGAGGCTGATTATAACCAGTTATCATTGACTACATGACAAAGCAGCCCTTAAGAAATGATAAATGTATATCCTTCAGCTGTCTGTATCCAGCAAGATGCTCAATGTGACATGTACTACAAACTTGGACAGTCTTTCAAAAGAAGATAAGATTAATATAAAGAGTCGCCCTAGTGGTTACCGGGGCCCATATTTGGGGTGTAAAGAGTAGAACCACTGTTACCTGCCATGCATGTCGTAAGAGGCGACTGAGGAGGTTTAGCTGAAATCGGATGCACATATTCTAAACATCTAGAAGTCTATGCGTTTAGAGGCCTACCAAACCAATGTGCAACGTATACACGTTCTGACAAAGATCAAACATATCACAAAGTATGATTAAAATGGTCGTAAAGAACGAGCACAAGGAAGAAGATATAAAGAGTAATAATAACAAAACCTAAGTTAAACCAGGATAAATTCTTCTCTCTTACTTGTCTTCAAACAATCCATATTGACCATTTGTTAACCACTCTGTGTGATTTGTATGTGAGCTGAGCCTAAGAGCGATTGTACATTGTGCCAGTTAGGCACCTACAAGTAGGCCAGCACACCTGATTTCTACGATGATTTTTATTTACTAGGGTAGCTTCCCTAGGCCCTACACCAGTTGCCTCTTACGACATGCCTTGTAGGTCACAGTGGTATTATTCCTTGCTTTCATTGGACTCTGTCACCCCTGTTGGCGAACCAGGATAAATAATGTAAATGAATGAAAATCGTAGCATATCCTTTACAGAACTTTGCCATCAACCACAGTAAACTAGCTGTCGATTGTCTAGGCACCATTTATACATTCAGTAGTTTGCCATTGCTTTCTGAACGGTGGTAGTCTATTTTTAACATTCGCAAAAACCCACGCCAAACAAATTTGCTTCCAAACTGCCAGCCACAGAGTTTGAACTATGTACACTTAGGTTGTGAAATAATGTAAACCAAGATAAATAATAAGTTAATTGTAAAACTACCAACATAAAAATGTTCAATACTATTGTATTTGATCTATTCTGTAGGGATGAAATACTTTAATTCAAACTGACACAAAATAATGCATTTTAAAAATAGTATTGTTAGCTTGGAGCCACTCGCTCGCACATTACATACAAGTTGGACATTTGAACACTTACAATAAACTTGGCTGGATGCTAGTATGGAAATACAAATCTGGAGACACTCAACGAAACACATATAAGAACATGACATGAGCATGGACATCTCATAACATGAACATGGTTTAAAATGATGATAGAAATATGTTCTAACGTGTGACAGGAATCCATTAATTTCATGATCTGAATATGGTACAATGTCATGACAGGAATATGGTATAATGTCATGACAGGAATATGGTATGTCATGACAGGAATATGGTATGTCATGACAGGAATATGGTATAATGTCATGACAGGAATATGATTTAAGATGACAGAAACATCCTTTAAGGTGATGGCAGAAATATGGTTTTATATCATGACAAGAATACATTTTAATGTCATAACATTATAATGTCAATAGAAATGGTTTAAGATTATGAAAGAATAGGGTTTAACCCTTAGAACCTGTGATCTCGCGATTTTGGTATTGAATGTAAACATCGCATATCCCGACATCCTCAATTATAGCAATCTGAAAGACTCCATCATTATTTGCCGGTGATTGAAGACAAATTGTGTATAAATGTGATGTCAAACACAACTAGTGTTCTACAATGATTTATCAAGGTGGTGGACGCTGTTGTGTGATATTTATTTGTGCTGGTAAGGTAATTAGTTGAGTATTTTCATGCTTATAAGTGGTGCTGAAAATTTACGAAATAGTCACTCTAAAAGGATAACAACAGAGCAAGCTGTTGAATTTGTTTTGAATTAATTTGAAATTTTATTAGACTTAGAATATGATTATTCTGAAAAGGATACAGAAAATGAGTGAGACGTCCATTTAGACAACGAAAAATTGTTTTAATCGATTGACATTCAAGCCTTATGTTAAATCTGGAGAACACGCTACATTACCTGGATGGGGCATAAACCACGTAATATATCAAGTAAATTTAACACAGTTTAGTATTCTGAAAATATATAGTAAGCAGGAATAAAGGAGATGATGGGTTAAGTCAATAACAAATTATAGAGCACTTAATTGTGCTAAATTATCATGTTTTTAATATAACTCTTGATATGTGCTGTTTTTGCTCAGTAGGTTTTAGACTGCAGGTGGCCAGGGTTCAAAGGATTAAGATCATAACAATGGTTTCAGATCATGACAAGAATATGGTTTCAGATTACTGCATGTAAAAACCTCAAGTCTGTTTCTGCTAATATATGTCATCATAAATTATATGTACGTACATTAAATTACACATACAAATGTTTTAGCTTTTACATTTCAAATATTTCAATGAAATCAATGATAAGAAATTAAAAAGATTTTAAAACATAAGACTGAATTATGCTTATCAATAAAGCAATCACAAATATATTTACAACTGGTAACAACAATCCGAAAAGAACGTTCTGGTAAAATATTTCTTCACAAGTCATACATATTTTGATGTATATCGTTATTTGATATGAGAAAATGTGCTTATTTTGTCTTGGAAATAAATGATATAAATATAATTTGCTTCATTATTTCATGTGAAACACGAACAAAATATTGTTCACACAAGAAATGATGTGTTACCATAATATACTTATGTTTAGACATGAACCAGTACATGATAGTATGTGTATATGGCTAGTGAGAGAATATGTAATATGCTACAAATATGCTGACATATGTCTAAGATATGTGATCATATATATCAATGTTCATCTCAGATATTGGTAAATATGTTGAAAAATACATTTTAATTTTAAAAACAGTTTAAATGCAAAAGATTGACTTCATTGCACCGGGTTTCCCCATATGGCTCTGTCCCTATTGCCAGAAATGGCATGCCATCTGTAGAGAGTCTTGCACAAAGCACAAACTCTATAGCTACACCAACAATCCTAGGGATCTCATGAAAATATTGCACATGTGATGTGGTCCATATTTGAACCCCCAACCTTTAGAACAACAGACAAAAATCTTAACCACTTCGCCATAGAGGCCGCCACATTTGATATAGCAATGTGCAATCTAGCAATGTTATCTTGTTTCCTGTGATACATTTTCTAGAGAATAATTCAGAATCTAAGTCTGCAATAAAGATTAATTTGGGTGGACAAACACCAAATTCTATCTATTGTCATGGTAGTACACTCTGATAGAGACAATTATTATTTCTTTGTTGAGGTTGATGATACTAGTGATACTGGGCTGTGAATATCATCTCTAGGCCAGTAAACCCTCTAGGTGACCAGTGTGAACGCTAGGACCTAGAGCAGTGAACGCTCTGGAGAGGCAGTGAACGCCTAGAGCAGTGAACGCTCTAGAGCTGTGAACGCTCTAGAGGGAACGCCTAGGCTGTGAACGCTCTAGAGCAGTGAACGCTCTAGAGCAGTGAACGCTCTAGAGCAGTGAACGCTCTAGAGAGGAACCCCAGCAGTGAACGCGGCTCTAGAGCAGTGAACGCTCTAGAGCAGTGAACGCTCTAGAGCAGTGAACGCTCTAGAGCAGTGAACGCAACTACGCTCAGTCAGTGAACACTCTAGTCTGTGAAACTCTATGTCTGTTGAACTCTAGGCCAGTGAACACTCTAGGCCAGAGAACTCTCTAGGCTAGTGAACTCTCAGGTCAGGACACTGGCCAGTAAACCCTAGTCATACCTTAGGCCAGTGAACTCTCTAGGTCAGTGAACACTCTAGGCCAATGAACACTCTAGGCCAGTGAACACTCTAGGCTAGTGATCATGTATCACGTAAATTCTGGAGTTAAAGAATTCTCAGTGTGCACATGGTATACATTTGTACTATAGGAGACCCTGATCCTTTACTTGTGATCTGAATAACAAGTACCTCTGAATTCAGAGTAAGGCTCGACTGAATGGTGAAGGACACAGGTGATAAGGAAAGCACACCTTCACACAAAAATCAGGTCTACTAAGTAAGTCCACTTCTTCTTCTTCGAACGCTCCATATCAACCACTTGTCATCCACTCTGTGTGATTTGTATGTGATCTGAGCCTAAGAGCGATTGTATGTTGTGCCAGTTATACGCCTACAAGTAGGCCAGCACATCCGATTACTGCACTGCTTTTTATTTACTAGGGTAGCATCCCTAGGGCCTACATCAGTCACCTCTAACGACATGCATTGTAGGTTGCAGTGGTACTATTCTTTGATTCCTTGGACCCACGCACGACAGTGCAGCAAGTCCACTAATAACTGTGCTATCGCAGCTCTCTTTTTTAGCAAGTGATCAACTTTATTTACAAATGTTCTTGTGAGGTATTTTTCATTGCCTGCATTCAATTCCTTTCCCAATATACATTGTAGATCAATATTCAGATGCTAAATGTACTTATTTCATTGCCTGCATTCAATTCTTAAACAGTTCTATGTTCTACATCAATCAACAGTAAGTGATGATAAACAAAACATCATGACTAGGTATACACCGCTGAACTAAATGATTTCTGTATCCAAAAAAAACCAGGAATGAATGAAGCAAAAGATTATTTGCAGCAATTTTTGTTTTGAAAGAAGGAACAAAATTAGATTTCTACATGTGATAAATTATAAATAAGATCAATGTATTAAGTTTTGTTTTTAAGTCTTCTAGGGTCAAAATTCTTCTCGATCAGAGTCCTCCTGGTCTAGGTCATGGTCACTGTCTTCTGTACTTAGTGCATCAAAGCCTTTGTGTGAGTTACCCAGAATTCCTTGAAGACTGAACACTCGATTTTTGCGACGATGATAACACTTTAGTTTACCTGCAAATAGATTGAATAATCAATGTCCTCTTTCAGTGTCAAATATACACTAACAAGAGAATATCAAAAGACTAAGTGAAGTAACATCATCAATATCATCATCATCATGACCTCTGAAGTCGGAGAAGGTCTGCGTGTATGGCGAGGAAACCAATAAATGTGAAGCAGGCTTCCGCAATAACTTTATGAACACTTCTTCCCTTTGTTAATGAGGAGGATCCATGTTTAGATATAGATAAACTGCATTACTGTAGTTGATGGCTATGTCCTGTAAAGGATATGCCACGATTTTCGTTTCATTTCAAACTGCAAAAGGAAGGCCAAAAATGAATTGTTTGCTTTCAAGATTTTGATATTATTCGCCTGAGTGGTTACCGGGGCCCAAATTTGGGTGTAAAGAATAGAACCACTGTTATCTGCCACGCATGTCGAAAGAGGCGACTAAGGAGATTTGGCTGAAGTCGGATGCACGTGTCCTAAGTGTGTGGAAGTCTATGTGTTTAGGGTCTACCAAACCAATGTGCAACGTATACACGTTCTTGGCAAAGATCAAACATATCACAAAGAGTGATTAAAATTGATTGTAAAGAACGAATGCAAAGAAGAAGAAATTATTATTCACCTGCACAACACTTGTTCCAGCTGTGACTCATTTCTTCCGTCTCTTCTTCTTCTCTGTTCTCCTCCAGGCCATTTTGGGTCTTCCATATTTTTGTTTACCCTTTGCTGTCCATCTCAGTGCAGTTTTTGTGACAAAGTTAGTCTCCATGCGTATCACATGTCCGATCCATCTCCTGCATTTCTTTTAGATGATGATGCTCATATTCTCTGGTTGACACTGTGCAAGCAGTTCTTGATTAAAAGATAATATGTGACTAGTTCTTTTGCAGACAAGTTGTATGGAAGGTGGAGAGTTTGGACATATTCTGATCTGTATAGTAAAGTTGATAGAACACAGCTGATGCATATATTAATCTTGGTTTTGATGCTGTATTGGGCTGATTTCAAGACCGTCTGAATGGTCATGAATAGACTAGTTATCAAACAATACATAAACACAAAGTCTATATAATGCAGAATTAAAGCTTACATGTTATATTAGAAAGCTATGGATATATTCTGAATGTGGGAATTTACACTGACAGAACAGAGAATGTTATTTCAGAACTTGATGTTGCTGTAAGTGTCATCCTCAACATTTTGGCCTAACATGATTTGGTAAACAGGAACCATATTCATATCATGGACAGATTCTATAACAGCTGATCCCCCAATATGGTGATAGAGCCAGCCAGCCTATCTGCTCTTTCATTTCCGTCGACACTCATGTCCCCCAAAAAGAGGAATGTAATTGTGCAAATTGTTGATTCTGTAGAAATTCAGTACACTGTCTGGCACCGAACCTGCCTCCATCTTCTGATCATACTCAAAGAATCGCCTGAATCCCCACTCATATTACTTACTCTCCTATAGATTACCTAACACACCCACTGATAAGTAAAATGACAAACAGGTAAAAATGACAATGAACATAATTTATTCTTACCTGACTTATGTGCTCTAACAAGAAGAGTGATGACCAATAGAAGAACAACAGGAATAACCAGCAAACAACCAATTACAACTGAAGGTGTGATGTCATCATCTTGTATCTCTTTGATCTTATGTGCTACAACAGATGTGTCATTACTACTGACAGCTGTTGTTGAGACACTGTCACCAGGTATACTAGAAGTAGTGATTGTTCCATTCAGCTTAGTTTCTATATCATGAAGTTTATACAATGAATTAGTCAATATGCTCACAAAGTACATGCAATCATGAATACATGTTCTTTGATGGCATTCATACTGTATAATTTAAACATATAAGGGAAGACTGCAGTAAAACTATGTAGCAGTGGTGAAACACATCAAAACAAAGTACTATAGTTTTACATAGTTCATAAGTACGGTTCCAACGTCACTGCAACGGGTCACCCCATAATTGCTCCGTTCCTGTGCCAATGAAAATCACACGAAATGCTAACAACTGTGAAATGTTTCCTGTGTGAACTAATTCCAGAATGAAACAGCCGCATACCACCACAAAAAGCAACCTGCTCCGCATAAAATGTATATGGCTGTCGTTAATGTAGCAACACCAAACTGTTCATCACTTGAATTGCAATTCTTGTCGAAGGGAACATCAATCATGACAAAATCCAGCTTCTGCACTCGCAATATAACTGCATACGGCAGATTGAGCTTGTTCGCATAACCGCTGTCCGCCATTTTCTGAATACACACTAACACACAACAAATGCACGGTTGACTACAGCAAAAGCATTCATGTAAATTCATAGCTCACAGCGTTGCTCAAGCACTAACTCAGTAGCTCGCAAACGAAACCGAAAATACTGATCAAACATGTCGAAATGCGCTAGTAAAGTCGTGTTCAGAATCAAACTGTTCTGACTCTGAATTGCCCTCCCGCATTCCGCCATTGCTGGCCAGGTATTACAAAATACAAAAGCAATATACATAACATTTGACAAAAGGCCTTATGAACAAAGGATGCAACAGAAGAAAAATTCAGACATTTTACGGCAGACAAACAGACAATAAATCCCTAACCATTAAAAAACCATATCACTTCAAATGTTCAGGATTTATTTTGCATCCATAATGAAAGATAAACAGAGAAAGATCACAATACACATGGATAAGAGAACTAGAAACATATCAAGGTGACTGGAAAGATAAGGTAACAAAAGGAAAAAATAGCATAAAAGTTACAAAAAAATTGTGCACATTTGTCAAGGACATATGCTCTAGAAAGAGCTTGAAAAGATTCACTCGTGTCTCTTTACCTAAAGGTATGAATTGGCCGCTAATTCACATTTCTATACCTGAGTGTGCAGGAGGTAGTAGGGCTAATTCCTATCCTCATGTGTCAAACATTGAATGTGGGACTGAACTCACAATTCTCATGCATGCGATTCGATAAACGAACAATCTATCCATTAAGCTAATTCATCCCACCTCAACATGAAAACTAATAATACAAAACTCTTAAAATATAAAAATCTGAAAAGAGTCCCTCAAACCTCTATACTTTCAACATTTCTCTCCACTCAAAATTATCTTTTAATACTCTTGCAAATTGTCATCAAAGTAATCCTGCTATTCGGCCCAAACCCACATACAGGCCACAAAGAGAAGCCAACAAGTGGTGATAAGAATGAATGCAGAAGAAATCATCAGTCAAAATATAAGGACAGCATAAAGCTTAAAAATGTTTGCAGGAACATATGCTTTAGAAGAAGCTGAACACTCATACCCACTAATGTCACTTTACTTTTCCTTACTTCTCTCTAATAAAAGAAAACCAACTTTAAAGTTATCAGTTATATAAGAACTATCATCATAGCATTCTGGACATGTCCATATGTGCTCCGCTCTCCACCTTAAGAAATCCAACACACCAGTTTGATGTTGATTAATCAATCTTGTTGCATATTTGTTATGTCGTTTTTTTCGGACTATACCATTATCGACACCCATCTCTCTCAGTCTGGCCAGCGACTTGGATTCACAATCCTGAAACTCCTCTTTTCAGAAAGACTATCTCAATGCAATAAAATGTATTTCGGTTCACTCCAGCTCCCTCTGATATCGTAGCCATACCAGCCAATCTATCAGCTCGTTCCCATTACCCGACTCCTGCATGCACAGGGACAAAAATGAATGTTATTTCTCTTATCCCTGTCCGTACCAGTTCTTCCCCAACTTTAAATATTAACAGTAAGGACTTATAATAATAATAATAGTAACTATAATAAAAGCAGCCACTACTTACCACTCAATAGGCCATCCTGTTTGTGACTCACATCTGATGTTTTTCCTGATTTTGATGCAGATGAACCTCTTGAAAATTTCCACACAGCTTGAGGTTCAAGCTCAGCAACATATACAGACTGTGCCTGGTACACACACATCATGTGGGTTTAACAGCTGATATAGAAGGTAAAATTGTTTCAATTTGCTGGCTGTTTTAGTTAATATTCACTATTTATTACATATAGTATTAGAAATGAAAATCATTTATCAACACATTTGCCAATTGCTGCACACAGCTACATTTTTTATGCTGTTTATGGTGACATTTTCTGTGTATACATGTTCTTTGTTTTCATGTACCTATTAGAAATTGTTTTCTCAATTTCCATGTTATGTCCTGATATAGTCTATCTCATCCCGAGAGTTACAAAAGTTTAACATATCACCACATTTCTACGATTTCAAGATTTATAGTGCTTTTCCATTTCATATAGAAACGTTTCTTTCTGCTTCTTTTGTTGCCTAGTATTGTCGTTTTCCTGTTTTTGTCTTGCGCTGCTCTAGTGGCTTGGTTGATAAGTTATTTTTGCTTTTTGACAGGATTCTGCTATGCCATCTAATTCATAGTCTTCCTCTCGTCTTCTTTCCTGATGTTCTGTTGTAGAAGACTGTATACAGTGGAGTTTAATTGCATTCTTATTAAGTAGCCAAACGACTTCATTCTTTGTTTCTCAATGTAATTGAAGCAAGATTCTGTCCCAAATCTCTTTCTTATGTTGATGTTGGTGACTGTCTGTTCTGGTGTCCCAGCTGTTCTTTTCACACTCATATATGCATATATATATATATATTTATCTTTGACTTGATGTTTACTATTGGCTTTCATCAGGCTTCAACCTTACTGATGCTAAATTGGTCCTTCAGGTCAGAAAAAACAACCCAAAAGACACACAGTTCTCTGAACCGATCAAAAATTTACTACAAATAAGTAACTATACAAAACACAATGTTCTACATTAGATTTCAGCACATTGCGGCATAACAGGTAATAAATCAGCAAAGTGATTGGCCAAAGCTGGCAGTACAATGGAACAGATACACTTACAAGATGATCTAACCTTGAAACCATAAATATTCATCATACAAAACATAAAAAAAAATGGGATCCCACCCAGGCAACTCCCTTTAAGAAACAACCCATCTATTATCAAGAGAGGGTCAATGTATCACTTTCAGGTGGTTTCTGTGTCTAAACGAGGGTCAATGTATCACTTTCAGGTGGTCTCTGTGTCTAAACGGTTATGCCCTTGCCGTGCATTCCAAAGGTAGTGGGTTCGAATACAGACCACGCCATTCTTTTAACTAGTGCATTTTTTCCGGAGACCTCAAGGATTATTGTTAGAGCTACGGAGTTTGTGCAATACTCTTGGCAGATAGCGTGCCATTTCTGTGGAAAGAGACCAAGCCAAATGAGGTAAATTCTGGTGCAATGAAGTCAATCCTTCGGCTTTAGATGCATCACTTTCAGGCTAAGAACAGGTCAATGTAGACTTTGTCAGCAAATGCACACGATAGTCCATATAGGCGATTCAGTGATTTGCTTATGAGTCACTGCTCCAAAAAATTCTGACCACATACTATAGATCTGTAAGCTGTATAACTTTGAGAGACAAAAACTGGTTCTGCATTATTCCAACTGAAACAAAACTGTATAGCACAAAGGAGTACCTGGATAACACCATAAGTTTCATCAAAGCTGCTAGTCTAATATAGACTCACTGTCATAAAGAATGATTAAAAAGAAGAATCAGACTTCCTCAGAGACCTCTGTTACTGAGGTTCTTTCAGAGTTAGGATAGTAAATGTGGTTTCGTGTCTAGTTGCAGTTTCTATAATAACTTTAACATGATTCATCTGCTAACTTCAACTCAACCCTAAAACTTGGAGAAGGTGTGATCACTTTGTTTTATCTATTACATGGCTCCTATCAACATGGCAACATGATCTTTAAGGTTATCTGACTATGTGTAACATTCATGACAGGATACAACTTCAGAACTGTTTTTTTTTTATATCCTAATGATTCCTTCCCATTTTCAATGTTTTTTTCCACTTGCTAGCAACTTATTCTTTTGATATGGAGTCCCATGTTATAACAAGTACATAAATTCTGGAAATCTTTGTAATGTGCAGTTAAGGCACTCTCTTTTAGTTCTCAAGGTACTTGGTGTGTTCCCTTGTGGAGCGAAAAGCATATTTTTCCCAGATATCTCTGATTTCAATGTAGGTGAGATCGAGTTCTTACTCCTATCGGAGATGGACAATAAAACATAGTCCTGTGGAGTCACGTCCAAAATATTGCAAATGTCTTGTCAGTTAAGCTCTTTCAGCAATTCTCTTTTTATATAATTTATATATTTTTATAACTTTTATTTTACAAATAAAAAAAAATTTGACAAGACACATATGAATAGAAATATTACCGTCGGTAAGTTCCAAACTTCCAAAAGGTGACCTGTTTTTATGTCCAGCGTGAAACCTTGCACAGAAAAGTCATGAGGTCCACTATAAGCGGGGCCATTGACAGCATACAATATACCACCTACAGAAAAAGAAAATCAAGATAATGACAAAACAATAAAAAAAAAGAAAAGCATGCACTCTGTGAAAGTAAACAAAATACTCCATAGAAAATCAAACAAGCGTTTTTCTGTGTTGTGTGTTTTTCTTTGTACTCCCAAAAAAAGGTTCTTGTCTTGACTGTGTTTTTAACAGAGAAAATTAGCTGTTTCAATCCCATGACACTATTCAAAAGGAAAAACTGTGTCATCATCATTATATCTTAATTCTGGAAGCATATTTCCACAAACTGTAAATGGATCAAAATGTTTGTAGCTTTAGTTGACCCTGACTTCCTCATTATGTGCTCTGCATAGATTTGAAACAGATTTGAGGAGTAGATACAGCCTTGTCTTACATCCCTTTGTACCTTAAACCATTCTCCTGTTTCGTCAGCTACTCTAACTGCTGATTGTTGTTTATAATATCGTGCTTCTTCTACTAAGTGTATCAAATGTGATAATATTCTTAACACACTGAGAGAGTCTTTTCGAACAGAGGAGTTTCAGGGTTGTGAATTTCACTTGCTGACTAGATTAGAGCTGGGTGTCGATATTGGTGCAGCCTGAAAAGAACGACATACCAAATATGCTAAGAGGTTGATTAATCAACATCGAGCTGGCGTGTTGGCTGTTGATGCTGCTGGATTTGTTGAGTTGGAGATCGGAGCACCTATGGATGTGTCTGGAGAGCTATGAGAATAGTCCTCTGATAACTGATGTGATGTCCTTCATGTTGCTCTACAATTTCTGATGTATGTAGTCTAAAGCAAAAATTACAAGATATATTTAAGGCTAATACTGGTACTGTATGAAACATCAGCACAGAAAACAGATAAATCATAGTTAAAACATTATTAGAAATGGATACAAATTCTATATTAGACTTTTACCATGATGCGGACATTGCTCTATAGCAAATAATCTTGGTCCAAATTGAGGATGCTTGATGATATGTTTGAAGTTACCATCCAGATCAAAGCACTGAATACGCCCATTCTCTCTGTCGGCTACACAAACCAACTGGTTCTCCTCAGATACCGTAATACTATGAGGAATATCAAATATTCCCGGAGATGAGAACCCTGAAAAAAAGAGGCATTGGATCAGCACTCATTTATTTTATAAAGCCAATAATTATTTCTCAGTATTTAGAAAGAAGTGAAACTTGTCAGAATACTAAAAAAATGCATATTCCCAGTGACAACCTATGTGTGTGAAGCATAGACATTTAACATGGCAGTGGAAAAACATAATATGCTTTTGAATATAGGTGTTACAGAAGAGTCCTCCGTATACAATGGACAAAGAAAAGAACAAATAGATCTATCCAGAAATAACTCAAAATCAAAGAAAACTGGCTGATGATACAAATAAAGAATATGAGAATTGAAGTATTTTGGACATATAAAAAGACATGAAGGGTTGGAGAAAACCATTATGGAAGATGGTATCATGGCAACGAGGAGAAGGATAAGACCAAGAGAAAATGGATATAAGATATTACTGATTTGAGCATGATGCAGAGGCAGAACATCTGGTTCATGAGAGAGAGAAACTTTGAAGGACTGTTAGTGTAGCAAAGTTCTGCTTAGGATAAGCTTAATGATGATGAAAGAACCGATTAGTTTAGAGTGCTGGTTTACCATATCAAACACAAAATGGGTTGTGAGTTCATTTCCCACACATGATGTTCTACAAGTGAGGAAATGAACTGACCCAACTATCTCCTGCAAACTTAGAGCTATAAATGGGAAGTGACATGCACTTTGTACCCTACAGTCCTTAAGGATATGGAACATTTTCATCATTTAAAAAATGGTTCTTGTCTTCACTGTGTATTTTAACAGACACAATTAGCAGAATTGTTTTGATCACATTAGACGCCCGCCTGCCCAGCGTGTTCGTAGCGCGTTGGACGATGGGTGAGAAGCCCCCTGTGAGTGCGGTTCAATTCCGCAGGCAAGCAGAAAAGTCACAGGTTTTCTAGATTCACGGTGTCATTGGCACCAAACCAAAGGGTTACGATGTCCATGGCACCGAGCCGAAGAGCTGAAAGCTTGTGCTTCTGTATGGAAAAAAAAAATCACATTAGACACAGTGGTTTTTCTATCTCACAGACATAAAGATATTCAAGAAAAGATGTGCCGCTTAACCAGTAAAGTCAGATGGTTCAGATACAAATTAATCAGAAGTAAACATAAATTATATGTGTGAGCATCGTCACCCAGCACCAGTAAAACTAGAAGATAAAATCCTTCCAAATACAACTGCTTTTCCATATCTTGGAATTGTTATTAGCCTCAAAGGAAGAGCTAGATCTGACATTAAAAGTAGGCTGAGCAAGGCACAATGTGCATTCATGACTGTTCAGATGGTCTGAAAATCAGCCTAATACAGCATTAGAACAAAAATTGATATTATATTGCAAAATGTGCACTGAAAAAAAAAAAAAATTCAGTGTGCTTGTGTTGCAAAATGTGCTCTACTTCACTAGGGTTAATTAATATCCTTGAATGGTTGAGGCCACAGTTCACCCAAGTTAAAATGGGTATCCCACATTGAGAGTTATGGGACAATTTTAAAAAAGAGTCAGAGCTATCTTAAAAGTTCTCTGCTCTGACACTTTCAACAAATTAAATGAAACTGTGTACAACTGGGGGCTCTGTGAGTACTGTGACATTACTCTAACAAATTTCAATCAATTTGTTTTTAACAAACCAAGGAGTGTTGAACACGCAGTGAGTAAACCGCATTCTGTAAACAAATTGTTATCAAAATGTAATGATGTTCTTCTGTGCAGTTATTGCAGTGCTGACCAGTTATTTCAGAATAAACAAACAAAAAGAAAGTAGAAGAACAAGACAAAAATAAAAAAATAAAATAAAACTTACCAGTTACAACATTTCTCTCTCCCCACATTTTTATAGGTGTTCCATCCTTAGAAAACTTCAAGACTCGTCCATTGCAATAACTGAAACCAAAAATATAACAAGAGAGTAAAGATGTTGAAAAATCATTTGTCTGTGAACAAAAAGACATACATGAGACATCAAAATAAAAGTCACAGTTTTGTGAGACAACAAAATTACAATCAATTTCTGTAAGACATCAAAATAAAAATTAAATGTCTGTGAGACATTACATCAAAAATAAAATGTCTTGAGATATTATAACAAAAATCAAATGTTTGTGGGACATCAATCACAACAAAATCAAATGTTGTGGGACATCAATCACAACAAAATCAAATGTTTGTGGGACATCAATCACAACAAAAATCAAATCAACTATGGAGTCCAATCCTTGAACACAATTACCTACCACAGGTGAGGCATAAATGATCAAGGTTAGACATGTGAGTGTTGTCTTTTCATGCAGCTCACTTACTCTGCATCTCAACTGCACCTCGATTCTCAGATATGTGAGTTCCTCTTGTGTTGTTACAGCACCACATTTGGCGATCATGCGCAAGGGATTCCCAGCACATGGTGTCTATATCAAAGATTTTAGAGACACTTTAAGAGTGCCTTTAAAGCGTTTTTTCTGCCCACCAACTAAACGGCCTGCCCACTTCAAATTCACCATATATCAATTGTTTTGGGATACCTTTATCAGGAATCAAAGCAACATGACTGGTCCATTTCATTTAGGTCTTCCATCTTGTCTTAAAATCCTAAGCTGAAGGTGGGTCTATTCTTACTACAAACACTAGTCTGATAGCAGAGCAAGATTTTGTTTGTCAGAATCATATTATGTTATAATATAATTGTATATTATAATCGTATTATATACATTATATATATATACTCACCCATCGGAGACAAAGATCTCTCCAGTAGACACTACAGCTACATCTGTAGGCTGGCAGAAGTGAGATGTGTCTATGCCATGCTTGAACCTCTGTCCCAAAATCAGGCTGGGTTTAGATTCTCCACGAGCAATTTTAAACACCTATTAATAAAAGAAGGTAAGATGTGATCTCATTATTGATAGCTAATAATATTATGTACAGCTGCAGATCCTGTTATTCTATCCGTGGTATCCTATGTCAGTTCACACTTTTTCATTTTTACAGTCTTTCTCCAAGTTTCTGAAAATTGGTACTTGACTCTCTGAGTACAGAGAAATTCTGAAATTGTCATCTCGGAGCTACTATGTTAAGTGTTCTGACAATAGCACTTTACACAAGCTAAAAGAAACAGACTTTCTATAGATGTGCTTTGATAAAAGTGTTATTTAATCTAGATAGTTTTCATTCAGTTTTTTTTAAAATTCTGTTTGTTTTGAGTATTTGTATTTCTGATTTTTAAAAATAATATTATCTTTTTAATATAAATTTAGCTCAAATATTTGATAATTTAGTTTTTTTTAAGGGTTCAAGCTGGGTCATGATGTTTGATATGTATTGAATATTAGAATTTTAAACTGAGTACAAAAATGCATGAAAAACATTCTTGTATGATAAATTGTGGATTATGGGCCCACAATTTACAGATAGTAAAACATAATGATATTTTATATCGTGGTCAACCACTAGTATCAACTGTCATAAGAATGAGAAGATATGCTGGGTATACTCTGAGAAGAAATGATCAAACAATCACAAAGCACACATTAAAAGAGGGAGGCAAATGATTTAAAAAAGAATGGATGCAATAGAAACAAACTTTACTGAGAGAGGAGAGAAATATCAGACTAAATTTACTAGAAGAGATTGAAAGGGTTACCCAGGATAGAAAAATTGCTTATAGTTTCTATGTAAAGTATAACAGTACGAGGGGGAATAAAATATATTATGATAAATTGGAAAGAAGAAATACTCAAAGAAATACATCCAAAGACATGTCGAATATTTTTGCCATATAAAAACATATGACAGCTAAATCCTGCTAGAAAGAAAGGGGCAAGAAAGATAGTTAAAAAAAAGTGCAAACATAGAGATATAAACAAACAGCTGATTGTCAGAGTATATCACAAGGGAAAGAGGGTGCCTCTTAGAAACATTGTAGCCAACATTAGATTAACAATACTTTATGCAATCTAAATAAAATACATGTACCTGATGCAAGGCAACATCTGTAAGCCAAATATTTCCACTTGTATCAACTTCAATTCCATGAGGCATAAAGTATCTGGCATAGAGAAACAATGCAGTTACATCAAATAGATTACAATGTAAGAAGAATAGTCACTTTTATATAACTTAATCCGGGTGAGGGAGTTATTTGGAGACATTGACTGTCATCACTCAGTGTGCAGGTTGGATTTTTGAATGCGGTCCGAAAGAAAACAATCTAGGGCCTTATTGAAGGTTTCTTCTTCATTCGTCCTGTAAAGAATGTTTGTTATGTTGTGTGGCAAATTGTAGATAGGCTACAATATCTGCAAATTTTGACTCACAACATGCTTTTCCAGCAAAAAGTTTTAGAGACCTGGTTTACCTACCCTCTTTGATCTCTACTAGCTTAGCTAGACTGCAACCACAGGGAAGTGAAATAGGGCAATGTCTTGGTCAGCTCTGGTTTGCTGTCCTATTATTCCCTGTATGTTGACACCTGTAGGTAGTCTTGATACTAAAAACACAAGGTAGTCTTAGTACTAAATAACAAGAGGTTGTCTTAGTACTAGAAATAGTCACAGTACTAAAAACTAGAGGTAGTCTCAGTACTAGACATAGTCTCAGTACCAACAACTAGAGGTAGTCTCAGTACTAGAAATAGTCTTAGTACTAGACATAGTCTTAGTACTAAATAACAAGAGGTTGTCTTAGTACTAGACACAGTCTCAGTACTAAAAACTAGAGGTAGTCTCAGTACTAGAAATAGTCTTAGAACTAAAAACTTCAGATAGTTTTAATACTAGAGAGATAGTACTAGAAACTAGAGATGGTTATATTACTAGAGACTAGAGATAGCCTTAGTACTAAAAAAACTAGAGATAGTGTTAGTACTAAAAAAAACTAGAGATAGCATTAGTACTAAAAACATAGAGATAGCGTTAGTACTAAAAAACTAGAGATAGTGTTACTATTAAAAACATAGAGTTGGCGTTAGTACTAAAAAAAACTAGAGATAGCATTAGTACTAAAAAAAACTAGAGATAGCGTTAGTACTAAAATAACTAGAGATAGCGTTAGTACCAAAAAAAAGTAGAGATAGCATTAGTACTAAAGAAACTAGAGATAGCGTTAGTACCAAAAAAAGTAGAGATAGTGTTAGTACTAAAAACATAGAGATAGTGTTAGAACTAAAAAACTAGAGATAGCATTAGTACTAAAAAAACGAGATAGCGTTTTTTTTTAAACCCTTTCATACCTCGTGGTATATAGGTCAATACAGTGTTAGGCCTGTATTTTTCATTGACCGTCGGCACACGATGGGTGATGTGGTCAGCATCACGCCGGCCGCCTTTACTTTCCCAGAGCATGTCTGGTACCCAGTTGAGGCTGGGTCGACCTGAGAGCTGTCGTGGTCGGGAAAAATTCCACGTGCTGAACCCAGACCACCAGCCTTGCGAAGTGAGTTAACTAACAACTACACTACAGCGGCTCTCCAGAGATAGCGTTAGTACTAAAAAAAATTAGAGATAGCGTTATTACTAAAAACATAGAGATAGCGTTAGTACTAAACAAAACTAGAGATAGCGTTAGTACTAAAAAAGACTAGAGATAGCGTTAGTACTAAAAAACTAGAGTTAGTATGAGAAAAACAACAACATTTATGTAAAGGTTAATACTTATTTCGAACCACTGTTGTTTTGTATGATCTCCATTCATATAAAGATTTCAGAAGTAGTTCCAGAAGAAAATTCAGGAGCGGAATTCCTTAATGTAGTTTAATGTTGTTCTCACAACTATACTGTAGCATAACAACTCCTGCAGCAACTGATATCAAACTGTAACAGTTACTGCTATGTCTATGCAAACATCAATCATGTGGACAATGGGAATATGCTACATGGGTAAGAGTTTGTGTCCTTAAAACATGGTAAACTTGCAGCCTAGAAAGGAAACTTTAGCTTCAAAATGTCTCAAGAAAAACCTTGCTAAACAAAACTGAGTTACACATTGGACATTGCTTTAGAGGTACATTATTCTATAGTCAAGACTAATTAAAGAAGGCCGAAACTCATTCTATATAAAGCTTCAATTGTGTGAGACTTTACAACCCTTGAACGACATTTGTCAATGAGGTTGCCAGTTTTCTTTCTTACTAATATCCCCTTTCCTAACTCAGCGAGACAGGCATCCAATTACAGTTGGGTCAATTGGAGCATTTCAGCCGGAAAAGAATTCCCATTAATTTCATTAGCCAAAGCCAGTGATCTTATTACTATAGCACTCAAAGTATCTTATTTGGAATGTACAGTTTATCAATATATTACAATACATGTGAAAAATGTATTACTTACTGGCCAGCCCCAAACTTGCGTACAAGTCTGCCTTGACTATCAAGGATAACAATCACATCCTCTGATATTGGAGAATCTTGGTACAAGAAGTCATTGTCCAAAGAAAATAATCTGTTGATGGAAAAAATACAAGTATATAAGATAGTGAATAGGTAAACAACAAATTTCATCTTGATTCTGCAATATTTTTTCCTGATGTCTATTTATAAGGTTGTAATATACCATGGACAGAGAAAAGAACACATACATTCATCCAGAAAGAACTCAAAATCAAAGAAAACTAACTGATGCTACAAAAAAGTTACAGTTAATTTTTTCCATTTGGAATAATTTTTCTTCAAATAAAATATTTGCTCACTGCAAAATAATTATGTCAAAACAAAAATAGCTCTCATGGTTATTGGTTACAAACTGACGTCATTGACTCGGGCAACCATAGTGCTCAGTCTCCCCAACAGATATCAAGAGTATGCATACTGATGGTTCCTGTGGCTCGCTGATTAAACACACCTCTCACTCTGCCTCTCAGGCATCAGTTCGACTTGAACAAGGGTAATTCCAAACTGCTTAAATCGCTTGATCGATTCAACATCGATTTTAGTGTCTCATCCAACAGAGAGTCTCAAGAGACCGAAGAATATCCCTTATCCATCTTCAACTCCCAACAATGATGCTGTTGATGCAAGCCTGTCCGCTCTCATTACCGTAACACCCATGCCCAGGACAGTATATCACGTGCGCTGGAGTTAGAAACTTCTATAGCGACATCACTCATCGAAACCTGCCCTTCTGGATCTTGTAGCATCGACTGAGGTCAGATACAACAACTGCCCCAGTAAATGAAGTCCCAGAAATCAATGGAGGGCAGCAGTAACGGCCTCAACCTCCATCCTCATACTAGAAGTTGTCCTGTATGCCCACTTCCTCTGCAACAACCCTACCATGCATTAGCCAAGAAACCCCAGCCGGATTCTCTATACAATGATTGTCTCTTAAATATGAGGATGACATCTTGTTATCCTTGAGAGACAACAGATTTCATTAGAGCCCACGGTGAGTTTTTTCTGCTTTTTCCTGGCACATTTATTGTCAGCAAGTTGTCTTAGTCTGGTTTCTCAAACTCTGATACCTATTTTCATAGTGTGTCTTCAGCTGGACCTGTCCTTAGTGAGATATAATTAAGGCTTATATACTACGCAATAACTTTCTGAAGAAGGTAAAAGCTAGATCTATATCTAATGATTTTCTGTTGAAAACAAAAACATTGATTGTTCAGTTGATGTTAGCACTTACTCTCCAGTCATTGCCCTGAATGATCGATGAAAGATGTAGACATTTCCATCATTATCTGTGGCAACACCACCAATCTGACCAAATTCTATCTTTTGAACTGGCCAAGAAGCATTAAACTCCAAGACATGGTCAAAGTGTATCTCTGAAAGAAATAAGTGTTTTGTCAAGTAAAAATCAAGCGACACACAATGAATCTCAAGCAGTGAAAAGCAGGCCTTTGTTTTATTCTGATAATACTAAATACAGGCAGTAACAGCTGTCAGGTCGACTTAACTTCAATTGGGTACTAGAAAAACACTAGGAAGTAAAGGTCTCCAGTGTAATGTTGACCCCCCCACTCACTGTGCACTGCTGGCTAAAGATAAACATGGGCTTTAACACTGTACTTTTTATTATACTTCATGGTAAGAAAACCGATCCAACTAACTTTTTAACAACACGATTATAAAAGAATTACCAAGAAATCAATCATATATTAGATAAAAACTACAGGTTTAAAACACAACCCATGCTACATTTTACAGATATCACTTAAGTGGTTATATTTATAACATAAATATTAACAAAGACTTTTTTCGACATGGAAAAAAATGTAAAATAGAATAATGAACATCTGTGTGATTCATAATAATAAGTAATGTTTTACTACATATTTTCATATATTTAGTATATAACTTGGCAAATATATTTACAGGTTTGTCACCGTTCAGTGTGGACATCAGTTATCTGCTGTACAAATGTGTAAAATGTAATTACAATGCTTCGACTAAACTTGAACACAATGTGAAAAAACATTATATATAGATCCTATGACATACTTGAGTAAAAGAAATGTATATGCACATGAAATTAAAGAAGTTGCACTAACATACAGTTGTTAATAGGAAACAATCATAGCTAATGAAGCAACTCGGAGGAATGTGCATATGCAACTAAAAAGGTAATTTTTAACTACAGCTGTTAAAGGGATACATTCACAGCTACTGAAGCAACTCGAGACAAGTGCACATGCAACTAAATAAGTAATATTTAAATACAGTTGCTAATGGGAAACAATCATAGCTACTGAAATAACTCATAGGCATGTGCACATGCAACTAAAAAAGGAATACTTAAATAGAGTTGTTATTGGGAAACATTCATAGCTACTGAAGCAACTCAAGACAAGTGCACATGCAACTAAATCAGTAATGCTTACAAACCATACAGTTGTTAATGGGAAAAATCAACACCTACTGAACCAGTTCATTGACAAACAAAATTTGCCACTACATAATTTCAGTATTACAGTTATTTAACATCTAATATATTTTCACTATAAATTCAAGCATAGTCAGGGCACCTAGTATGGTGCTTCTGACTGTACGTGAAGTCCTGCTTTCCTTTTTATCAGTTGCCCCACCCCGCCATACAGGTGTGCCTTCTCCAACATCAGAGGTACTGAGTGGTTATGAGCTATATGCTTTTTATGTGTTGTATGATTGACATTTTTCATGTATTTGTTACATAAAGAATGAGACACTATCTTTAGCTTGCAGTTAAGTGGGACATATTGTCTTGTTTAGAATAGTGTGTTGGAGAATAATCAATACACTGCGATTGATGACACATCTATACTGAGTTTAAAGAAATTTGAAATACAACTTTGCATGAGTTACACTGGGTACCTGAGTGATAGAATGAGTGCATTTAAAAAATGAGGGATGAGAAATATCAACATGCATGCTCTTCAACATATGCTGTGGGAACCCGATCACCTATGTACTGCTCAGGGAGACCAATCACCTATGGCACTGTTCAGGGAGACCAATCACCTCTGGCACTGTTCAGGTAGATCAATCATCTATGGCACTGTTCAGGGAGACCAGTCACATATGACACTGTCCAGTGAGACCAATCACCTATGGCACTGTTCAGGGAGACCAATCACCTATGACACTGTCCAGTGAGACCAATCACCATGACACTGTCATGGGCAACTGCACTGTTCAGGAGACCAATCACCTATGACACTGTCCAGTGAGACCAATCACCTATGGCACTGTTCAGGGAGACCAATCACCTATGACACTGTTCAGGAGATCCCAACCACCTATGACACTGTTCAGGAGACCAATCACCTATGACACTGTTCAGGAGACCAATCACCTATGACACTGTTCAGGAGACCAATCACCTATGACACTGTCCAGTGAGACCAATCACCTATGACACTGTTCAGGGAGACCAATCACCTATGACACTGTTCAGGGAGACCAATCACCTATGACACTGTCCAGTGAGACCAATCACCTATGGCACTGTTCAGGGAGACCAGTCACATTTGACACTGTCCAGTGAGACCAATCACCTATGACACTGTCCAGTGAGACCAATCACCTATGGCACTGTTCAAAGAGGGGACCAATCACCTATGACACTGTTCAGGGAGACCAATCACCTATGACACTGTTCAGTGTACTATGGATGCTGTTTCATTAATCCCCCCAAAAAACAGCTATAGCATTACAAAAGAAACTTTGAAAATTTACTACCAGATCAAGATGATCAAAAATGGTAAGCAATAAGGTAGCTTCTTCTTCTTCTTCTTGGAACGCTCGATATCGACCACTTGTTAAACCACTCTTTTTTATTCGTATGTAATCTGAGACTAAAAGCGATTGTATGTTGTGCCAGTTATGTGCCTACAAGTAGGTCAGCACATCCGATTTCAGCTACGCTTTTTATTTACTGATGTAGATTCCATTGGCCTCTACCTCAGTTACTTTTACGGCATGCCTTGTAAGTCTCAGTGTTACTATTCTTTGCTCCCCTTGCGAGCCCTGGCAACACATGGGCGAATAAGGGAAAATAATCTGTAGTTACTATCTGCTCTTTCCAAAACTGCTTCTTCAAATGTCAATCTCAATGCACAAAATTACATTCTTTTAAACCAATGAAAGCAAGAATCATCTAATACAGAAATAAAACCAGATATACACACATTGAAAATCATCCGATGCAAAGCAAGTATGTAGTGACATACAATAACAGAAATCTACTAGCCAACAACGAGAGAAAAGATAGCACATATAGAATGATAAAAATGAAAACAGAAGAAAATAAGTCCTGGAATTAACTAGTAGAATGCATGCTGAAATTGGATGCGCTGGATCTAAGGGCATAAAGTATCACATCTTATCTGATGTACACCCCATGACAATATACTTATACTTTCTATTTAAAAATCACACACAAAACACAAAGTGTGTTTTATAAGAGGATCCTCTATAGAATAAACTATCAAGAAACAAACTAGTACTGTTCACAAGGAGTAAGGTTAAAATTTGAAATAATTGTTAGGACATTGTGATATCAACTTCTTTGCTCATTCTCAGATGCCAGACTGCATGGTCAGGGACACTGGTAAAACGGTAAGTAGGCCTCACACAAAATTCAGTCAGAAGAGCAATACCAGGTGTTATGACTTTGCCTGAATTGAAAGCAGGCGTTCGAAGAAGAAGAAGATGTTAACTTGAATATGTTCAAAGAAAGCATTGGTCTGTTTAAGGTTGTCAATGTCTCTAAAGAGTGTGTTATGCAATGGTACTGGTGCCGACCATATCAATATTTTCTGTTTCCAATACAATGGACATCTTTATAAGAGATGTTCAGAAATAATAATGACAGCCTCACTGTTACATGCATCAGAAGTTCTTATCTTTAGCATGTTAAAAAAAAATATCTCGGTCTATTGTGGCCTGTGCAGAGTCTGAATATTACGATTTGCTCTTTTTTTTTTTTTTTGTTGAGCTGGTAAAAAGATCATTTGTCTGGTGTCCCTGGTGGTTAACATCTGTCTACTTGCAAACCTGTTTGCTAGAAGTCTTATTAAATTAAACAAATTTGCCAGAGTGGTTGCCGGGGCCCAAATTTGGGGTGTAAAGAATAGAACCACTGTTACCTGCCACACATGTCGTAAGAGCGTCTAAGGAGTTTGGCTGAAATCGATGCATGTGTCCTAAACGTGTAGAAGTCTGCGTTTAGGGGCCTACCAAACCAATGTGCAACGTAGACATGTTCTTGGCAAAGATCAAACATATCACAAAGAGTGATTAAAATTGGTCGTAAAGAACGAACGCAAAGAAGAAGAAATTAAACAAATTGATAAACATTTCCCACTACAAAATTCCATAAAGTGCATTGGAGCAGGGTACATATTATTTTGATATTCTCTAGAAGTCAGAAAATAGAGCGAGAAGAGAGTTACTCAGCATGGAAGCTTTAAAGACTGACATTAGGTACAGCTGAAAACACAAACATCTTTTTTTTTCTTCTTCTTGGAATGCTCCATATCTACCACTTGTTAACAACTCTGTGTGATTTGTATGTGATCTGAGCCTAAAAACGATTGTGTGGTATGCCAATTATGCGCCTACAAGAAGGCCAGAAAAATCCAATTTCTGCAATGCTTTTTATTTACTAGGGTAGCTTTCCTAGGTCCTACATCAGTTGTCTCTTACAACACGCCTTGTAGGTTACAGTGGTACTATTCTTTGCTTCCTTGGGCCCCGACACCATACAGGCGAAGCACAAATATGAATTCAATCATGAGCAATTTTGGTAAATTGAGCACATTAAAAAGAGTAGTTTCAAAGGTAGTTAACCAAAAAAAAAACACACAACACATATTTCAAGTACCAACATAAGAACAACATACAAATTATTTGTTATGCACATTCATAGTTGCAAGGTATGTAAACATTGTCTGCAACTATATCAAACATAAGGAAGTGTACAATAAGTAACAACATGCAGTATGCTTCCATGTAAACTCACGGCTTTGAGTTTTAATAATTTCCCCAGATGATGCATCCTTCCCAGCCTGGTTTGCATTGATGACAGATGGTCCATGCTGCTCCACAGGCAATAGCCTACTTGTATCAGAATTACTATCACCATTACCAGAGGGAATCGAAAGCTGTTGATGTGGTGGTCTGTATGGCTGGCTTTTGTGAGGGAAATGTTGCAACTGCTGATTCATAGTCTCAAACTCCTTGTTGCGATTACGACTGAGGCCTTGCTCTGCAGATCCTCCTGGACTGGGATCAAACATTCCCTTATCTCTCAGATCATTGGCTGCATATTCATCGTAATACTCACGGTGTTGCTTCTTCTCATAAGATCGACCTTTTGAGTCCATATCATCAAAGTCATAATCATACTGTAGAATCTCTGCTGATTTTCCAAGAATGCCACTTTTCGAATTAGCACCCAGTTTAGTTTCAGTGCCATGTTTCTGACTAACTTGAGGAGACACAGTATTTTTAATATCGCCTTTCACCTTCTGAGTATTCACATTGGGAATCCTACTTTATCTAAAATCTTGTCTTTAAAGCTGAAAATGATAGTAACACAACTTTTGAAAAAGTTAAAAATTATAAGACAGATAATACAAAAAATAAAAAACTTATTTTTAAAACTATCTTGATAAATAAAGATTATTCTTATTGTTCTTGTTTAAAGAAATTATACGATAACAGGCACTATTCTATGTATAAATAATAGACACTATTCTATGTATAAAACAACAGGCACTATTCTAAGTTTAAATAATAGACATATTCTAAGAATAAATAATAGAAACTATTTTAAGAATAAATAATAGACACTATTCTAAGAATAAATAATAGACACTATTCTAAGAATAAATAATAGACACTATTCTAAATATAAATAATAGACACTATTCTAAGTATAAATAACAACAAGTAATCTAACCATAGATAATAAACACTATTTTAAGTGCAAACAATAGACAAGTACTCTCAGTATAAATAATACATACAGCTCTCAGGACAACTAACAGAAACTGTGAGTAAGAAGAAATAAAAGACATATACTTTTCACAGTTCAGAGTAAGAACAACACAGTTCTAAACAAAATAAACATACACAGTTCAATCAAGACAAAACTAACATTGTTTAGAGTAACTATGATTTAGATGATCGACTTGCTTCATATATAGTTTTCCTGCATACTTCATTATGATATAAGAAGAAGAAAATAGTGCAGAACATGGGTGGAGGGAAGGGATTCTCATCTTTCACCACTTCCCCTCACATAGCATGCATGTTTCAGGGTTGTGAATCCCAGTCGCTGACCAGATTGAGCAAGATGTGAGTCAATATTGGTTATTAGTACAGCTCGAAAAGAATGACATACCAAATATGCAAATAAATTAATCAACATCGAACTGGTGTTGGGCTGCTGGGAGCTGCTGGATTTGTTCAGGAGGATATCGGAGCACCTATGGACATGTCTGGAGTGCTATGATAATAGTATTCATATAACTGATAACATAACATGCATGTCTCACCTTGATCATCTCCACTCATGACTCCATGATGATGATGGTGTCCTTGTGCTTGCTCCACCAAGACAGGGTTTGGAGGCAATGTGACGCTAGCATCTGGAGGAAGGTTGTCACCAGTAAGCTCAGGCTCATGGTTACTTGTGCATTCACCATAAGGATCTTGTACAGAGCTGTCTGTGTAAAACATTATGTAGAAGTTGCACATCTCATCAGCTCCGGTAGACCTGAAAAACAAAACCCCACATATGATAGGTATTGCTATCACTTGAATAAAAACATAACACATGAGGTCTTCAGATTAACCCCTTCATCCTTCTGAGCCAATATACCGGCTAGTGCTATTTTTTAATATGACACAAAATAAATGTACTGACTAATTCAATATACATTGCAAAATAATGCATCTGGAGCTTTTACAAAATTATGGAGTGAAAGGGTTAAGCCACCAAATAAACTTATTAAAACATCCTATGATACTAGATTATTTTTTAAAAAGAACATATAATAATAAATCTAGCGGGGGTTCCTGTGACTTGAGATAAAGTCACCAAATATATATCACCAAAAAAACATCACATGATTTCAGATTATGTTTGGAAAAAGAACACATAAAAATAAATCTAAGGGTGTCCCTGTGGCTTCAGATAAAGCCACCAAATGTACATCCTAGGAACATCCTATGATTTCAGATTATTTTGGAAAATGAACATATAATAATAAACTTGTCATCTTTCTCTGAATCCCAGGTCTTCAATAGACATTCATCAATCCTTTATATAATTTAAATTCCTTGTTAAGATCTGCCCTTTGTTCATGTCTTCTCAATCACCCCCAATATTTATTTCCAGCTATCTTCACCATTTGTTCTTTCTCTACCTCACTTTATGTGTGTGTTCCAAAATAAGGCCCTCCTTGTTAAAATAGTTGTTGGTGTTCTTAAAGTATGTCCAATCTTTTTGTTGTATTATTCATGTTTGATGAGTATTTTGTAGGCAACTCTCCACCAATTGTCACCTTCTACGACATACATGGTAAAAAATTAAACTGATTTATTTTGTTTACACGTAATTTAGACTTGAAATATGGCCTTCATCATCTGACATAAAAACTGTAAAAATGTTGCCTATTCATAAAAAAGGAAACTTTCGTGGCTTGTGTAAATATGGATGCAGTATGAACAGATACATAGGATATATTTAACTCTTTCCACACACAATTATTTTCCTCAATTTTTAAGCAGTTAATTCAAGGGAAGTAAAAAACAATTTTTTTTTAAAATAAACGATCCCAACTACTTGTCAATAAATAAACATATCTATTTTATACTCCGCAATGCCTTGAAAAACTTGAAAAGGGCAAGGCGGCAGGAGTTGATAATATCCCAGCGGAAGCTCTGAGGGAGGGAGGAGAAGAGATGGTAAACCAACTCCACATATTGTTCAACTTGGTGTGGGACAGGGAGGAGATACCAGCAGATTGGAAGAAAGGCCTCCTCGTGAAACTGCCAAAGAATGGCAATTTGTCAAATTGTGACAAGTGGAGAGGGATCATGCTGCTCTCCATTCCCAGCAAAGTCCTCACTAGGGTTATTCTGGACAGGATGAAAGACGCTATAGACCAGAGGCTTAGGGACGAACAGGCGGGATTCCGGAAAGATAGATCTTGCAATGACCAGATAGCCACCTTGAGAATCATAGTGGAACAAACAATGGAGTGGCAGGCTCCGCTCTACGTGTGCTTTGTTGATTTTGAGAAGGCATTTGACAGCATAGATAGGAAATCAATGTGGGGATCCTAAGAAACTATGGGGTGCCGGAGAAGACTGTCGACATCATCAGGCAGCTGTATGAGGGGTTTGCCTGCCAGGTTATTCATGATGGAAGACTGTCAGAGGAGTTCCAGGTCACTACTGGTGTTAGACAGGGATGCCTACTGTCCCCCCTCCTCTTCTTGGTGCTACTTGATTGGGTGCTATTGACCTGGGAGACCATAAAAATAACAGCCAGAGACCGAGAAGAGTGGCGAACAACTGTTGAGGCCCTATGCTCCACGAGGAGCAGAGAGGATTAATGATGATTTTATACTAAATTGAAGAAAACTGGACAATCCAATAGAATAACAAGGTTAAAAAGTAGTATAAGTAAAATAGTAGAAGTAAAACTAGAAAGACTTCTTATAAGGAAGCAACTCTATGGCACAGTGTGCGGCTTAAAGCGTGCAACAGACTTCCGACATGGCGCAGTGTGAGGCTTAAAGCGTGGAAAGAGTTAAATTGAGTGGTAAGTGACAATTTTGTTATCACTTTATTATTTTTTCCATCTTACTAACATTATTTTGCTTAGTCCTTTTCTTATTCAGAAATATTTAATCAATGTAAATAAACAAACATTCAATTTTAACATTTTAATATATGGTACATGTTTCATATAGAAAAAAAATAACAGTTTTATGACTAAACTAATAACAGATGTCAGTAAAAATGACAAATGACATTCATGATAAAAATGACTTGTAAAAACATGGTTTATTTGCCTTGGTCCACTCAGAGTTAATAGTTCTAGCATCAGTAAGCACTCAACTTACCCCACATTAACACTGACGTCTTTTGAAGTTGAGTCAAACATACATCTTGCAGCCTGGTTGAAAAAAAACACAAACTCAGTTGTATAATATCCTATCCTCTAGTTGCCATGATATATATATATGTCATTAAGTGTAAGCAGTCATGTTCGTCACCTCATATGGTTACCAGAGTCTCTGATCAGGTCTGTGTTCTTATCCAAACCATTTCATTTGGTCAAGTAATCCGGGTATTTTTCTCTTTGTTTTCCCTTACCCTTTTCCTTTCAAGTCTGCCAGTTGTCACTAAGTTTTAAACTTTATTTCTTCACCCAAGATTTTAAAAAACCCCTGAAAAGTCTTGATTATCTACATCAAATTACTCTGATCAATTTGTTGTTTTATATTGTTTATTGAAGGTCTGTCTCATTCGTTTTTCTGTCCAGCCATGGTATTTTTTACATTTTCCTCAGAAATGACATATCCACTGCCATTAGTTAGAAATCACTTATTTAAATATTCTATGTTAGGAATCACTTATTTAAATATTCTATGTTAGAAATCACATATTTAAATATTCTATGTTAGGAATCACAAGAAACATAAAATAAGGGAGTTTATATAACTATAATTCAAGTATGATATAACTATCAGATCACAAACAAGAAACATAAAATACTGTAGTTTATATAACTATGATACAAGTGCTAAATAACTTAGATCACAAACAAGAAATTACGGTTGCATGTATAGCATCAAACTTACAAGGTTATCTCCATGCTTGATCTCAATCTTATTCTTGACTGGATAGAAAGCCTTCATGATGATGAAAAATCAAATCAAACATTAGAACTATGCTTAAGATTCTCAAAACAACAGTCAATCAAATAAATGTTTCACATACAAAAGATCTCTTAACCTTTTCACTCTGTAAATTATTTTCTTCATCGGACGCATTTATACTGCAATATATATACTGACTTAACCAGTATACTGGTTTTGAGTCATCGTAAAATATGATACGAGCCAGTATATCGGCTCAGATGGATGAAGAAGTTCAGAAGTTATACAGTTAATTTAGTATCTATACATCCAGTACAAAATATTCTACTTACTTTGAAAATAATCAAGTTTGGACAACATTTTATAAATTTTACTGGTCATTTATTAAGAAATCATGGTCAAGTGTAGACTTTGACAACCTTCTATAACACCAAAAAGATTTGGCATCATGCTACAGTAGAACTCAGTAGATAGGGTACTATACACTAGGGTTGTCTTTTTGTAACATCTTAATTGCAGCTTCTCTCTGTAGCCTGTGATGCCCCTGGCATTTAGGACAGCAACAAATGCACATTATTCTTCTCTATTCTTGGCCGTCCTTCCGTATTGTGTTCCTGCTGTAATTCAGTTTCTTCAGTTCTTGTTCCCCTCCAGGTCATTTTGGGTCTTTCATGCTTTCATTTACCCTCTTGTGTATTTCAGTCCAGTTTTCATGACAAAGTTAGTCATCATGCATATCACATGTCCGATCCACCTCCAGCGCCTCTTTAGATGAGGGTGCTCATATTCTCTTGCTGACACTGTTCGAGTAGTTTTTGGTTTGAGATAGTATTTGGCCAGAACATGCGTAAGATCTTTCAGACAAGTTGTATGGAAGATGGAGAGTTTGGACATATCTTGCTGTGATATTTTCCAACAGTTTGATCCATATAAATATAAAGTTGATAGCACACAGCTGCAGTATATATTAATCTTGATTCTGATGCAGTATTGGGCTGATTTCCAGATTGTCTGAAGGATCATGAATGTAAGTCACGAGCCTTACTCAGTCCAATTTTAATGTCAGATCCAGCCCTTCCTTCTTAATCTTTACAAATCTGTGTCCTATTAGGCAATATGCATGTACCCTCTATGGTTGGAATGAAGTCAGAATAATACTTACTAAACGTGAGGATAGGGAACCAACATATGCAGCTTTCTGATGATGGACACCCATCACAAAAATGCAGTGCCTCAGGGTGTGATGACCCTCTTGCCGTGAACATTTTGGCACATGCCTACAATACAGTAGCACTTGGCATGGCCAACATATAATCTGATGGTGGGAAATGAGCACTGAAAACTTGCTCAATTGCTGTATTAAAATGCAGCACAGAGAGGTCGCTCAACCCTACATATTTTCATTTTAGGGCAGTTTGAGAATTATCATCTGATTGTATCTGTCATGCCTAGTGTATAGGAGCTGTCTTAATCTTGCTGTTTGTTTTGTATCCTTTGCTTCATAAAGACTTTTTGGTTGAAACGTCACTGTATCTGGCTTTTGTACTTTGTAAAACTACATTACTTTGTTTTTACATGTTTCAATTCTCCCTCTAGTGATAACTCCAAGGTGGGTAGAAAATCAAGACATGGTAGTTCTTCAATGCTTGCTATTTGTAATATATATACTAAATGACACTGCGCCAGATGGGAAATGGCCCAAGCGTTGTTCAATTAGTGAAGTAGAATAGTAAATAATTCATTGACCTTTATTCAAGCTATATCACAGCAATAAAACAACATCTTTGGAATGTACCTGAGGCCACTGGGGATTCCCTTTGCCAATTTCATGATAGGAACCATTGTACTGGTATCCTGTAATGACAGTTCCTGAAATGTGAACAAAAAAGTGTTTAAATAAAATACATTATGGTTGATGTCAGAACATGGGGATATCAGAGAGAAATAAGACAGTCCTGACGCTGTGAGGCAAACAGGATTGGAGAAAAGAAAAAAAAGAATAAGTCGTTAATAAGTTCTGGGACTTATATTGTTGTTGGAGAGTGAATGAGTAAACTTGGAAACTAGTTGGTTTTATCTCCCTCAAAGCAGTATCCCTTTGATTGTATGAACTTATTCCGGAGTTCTAGCCAATTCAACTTAAAGTATTAGGTTTTCAGTTTGACAGTAGGTGATGCTCTGCTGAAAACATCATGTAATCAATGTAAAGTATCAGATATTCAACAGAGTATCAGGTTTCCACCTGACAGTGTTGATAGAGCACAAATCCAGCTGTCCCTGAGCTACACAAACTCCCTAACCAACTTTAAAAGCACATGGTGTACCCTACAACTACCTTCAGTCATCATTACAGATTATCATCTTCAGTTATACAATACCACAACAACATACCAAGGCTATGAGCATGGGTTCTATAGAACCTCTAAGCCACAGAGATCCTCTAATCCAGGTAATTGTCCCTGTGCTACACAAACTCCCTAACCAACTTTAAAAGCATGTAGTGTACCCTACAACTACCTTCAATAAAATGAAGTCATCACTAGTGATTATCAACTTTAGTTATACAATGTTGTAACTACTTACCAAGGCTATGAGCATGTGTTCTATAGAACAAAGGGAATATACTTTTTGCTTTGTAAAATCTGCAACTGATATCAACAGGGTAGGCTGTGGATAAAATAGAAACAGAAAGATATTAAAATATTGTGTCTTTTGTTTCATGAATGATCTTCTCTGTTTGGCCTGAAAACGGTGTTGTCATATTATTTCACAGTTTATAATGTCATTGTAGCGATACATATGCTTTGTGGCTAGATACATACATTTCCAAATAGTAAACAATATAGATATAAAAGGGATCATCATAATGCAGCATGTCCTTTGCTGTAGGTCGCTTTAATCCCAGCCCTCCTGAAAAATTCTATGTCTCTAGCTCTTTCTCTTGCCTCCTCGAACATCAAGTTCAAGGTTTCTACAATGACCTATTGCCACTGCTGTCTTAGTCATCCCCTGCCTTGTCTTTCCAGAATTATACCCTCCATTGAAAAATCGAAGCATATCCTTTACAGGACGTCGTTATTCTTCTTTCTTTCTTATGTTGTTACACTGCTACTAGGTTGTTGCCCAGTGTTGTGGTTTTCTGTTTCTGTCTTTCGCTATTCTGATGGCTTGGATGATATTTTTTTTTGCTCTTTGACAAGATTCTGCTATGCCATCTAACCATCTTTTTCATGGTCTTTCTCTCACCTTTTTTCCTGATGTTTTGTTGTAGAAGACTGTATACTGTGGAGTTTGGATGCATTCTTATTAAGTGGCCAAACCACTCCATTCTTTGTTTCTCAATGTAATTCAAGCATGGTTCTATGTCAACTTTCTTTCTTATGCTGATGTTGGTGACTTATTTTTCTGGTGTTGTTGGTCATTAACCACAGTCAACGAGTTGTTTATTACCTTCCATTGCTGGCTTCTTTAAACTACTGTGTTGTTTAATGTGTCTAAAATATTTCAATTCCCATCACATGATCTTGTTTATGAGCTCATATTCCTTGATATTCAGGTCTTGTAGCGCATCTATATTTTTTGTCTCTGTTCAAGGGCATTTAATAAAATAACTTCAGTAGAACTCTTCAGAATATAACAACAAAATAAACTGCTTTATTTTCTGTTTTAATTTTACTTATGAATTTCTTGTATGTTTCATACTTGATAATGTCTTTTATTCAAAACATTGACTTTGTTTGTTGTATTTTGTAGAGCTGTTATACTTCAAGCTATGTGCATTTGTCACAATTGGTAATTCATTTTATACAGTACACCTTACATATATAAATAATATAACTTTAAATCAAACCTGTGTCCAGTAAAAAAAACGTAATGGATATGTCTACAATGAACAAGTATATTGAACCAAATGATAGGGAAAAATGATCTTACTTGAATTTCCAGCTGGAACAGTGAATGCATCTGAAGCCAAAAGGAATATCCCAGCAACATAAGGTTGTCTGAAAATGAAGGAAAGTGACAAAGTGATAAACAATAAAGATAACAATAACAAATAATATAGCAAACAAAAAACACTAAAACTAGAAACACTACAGGTGAAGCATTACTATTTTAAAATATAATATATATATATTTCATAGAACATAAACATCTGTTATCAGTTATATGAAGACTATTATAGCACTCTGGACATGTCCATAGGTGCTCCAATCTCCGCCTCAACAAATCCAGCAGCATTAAGTGACCCAACACACCAGTTCGTTATTGATTAATCAATCTCTTTGCATATTTAGAATGTTGTTCTTTTCAGGCTTCACCAATATTGACACACATCTCTCTCAGTCTGGTCAGCGAGTGGGATTCACAGCCCTGAAACTCCTCTGTTCGGAAAGACTCAATGCGTGAAGAATGTCATTTCGATCCATGGCAGCTCCTGATATTGTAGCCAAGTCAGCCAATCTATTAGCTCGTTCATTAACCATAACTCCTACGTGCTCAGGGACAAAAATGAAGATGATTTCTCTGATCATTGTCTGTATTAGTATAACCTTTGTTATACTCTCATTAGCAGTTATTGAACTAGTTTAGTCACCGGATCATCATCACTACACATCGAGGCAATTAATCCATAAGTGCTTCGATCTCCTTCTCAGAATGTATCTTAGTGTGTGACAACAATGACACTGGTTCTTTGTAGGTTTACTATTCTTTTTTGGCTACCAGTATAGTGCTCTTGTCTCCTGAAGATATCCTCGGGTATCCAGGAAGATATAAAAGTCAAAGAAAACTGGCTGATGCTACCAAAAAAAAGAATTTTGGACATAAAATGATGCGAAGGGTTGGAGAAGACCATTATGGAAAGAGGCTTTCCTGCAAAGAGAAGAGGAAGACCACAGAGAAGATAGATTCAGGATGTATCTAATGATTTTAGCATGATTTCTGCAGAGGCGGGACATCTAGCATATGAGATAAAAATTCTGAAGGACTGTATGGTGGCAAAGTTCTGTTCAGAACAAGCTATTTGATGATGATGTCAGATAACTGGTAAACACTACTTATCATTGATACTCTCTCTCACGATCCCACTTATCATTGATACAATAAAATAATAAATAACTGTCACTTAGATTACTGATGATACATACTTTTCTTGAGTGGTATATATTCTAACACCAGAATGATCAGATGGCTCATTATCTGTGATAATACAAACAGAATAAAAATATAATTAGCTTTGCAAGGATTTCAATCATTATAAAATTGTTAAAAGTGGAATTTAAAATATATATCAATTAGGGCACAGTAATTTAAAGTGTTGCATTTTGAAGTTCAACTTCATGTAACATTTTGAATATCAGTTATATGAGGACTATCATCATAACACTCCAGACACATCTATAGGTGTTCGATCCCGCCTCAACATATTCAGCATCTTCTAGGGGCACAAAATGCCAGGTCAATGTTGAATAATCAATCTGTTTGTATATTTGGTATGTTGTTCTTGTTAGGCTGTTCCAGTATCGACACCCAACTCTCTTAATCTTATCAGCGACTTGGATTCACAACCCTGAAACTCCTCTGTTTGGAAAGACCCCCTCAATGCATTAAGAATATCATTTCGAACCATTGCAGTTCCCTTTGATATCATAGCCATGCCAGTAAATCTGTTGGCGTGTTCATTACCCATGACTCCTGCGTGTCCAGGGATTTGAAGATGTCTATGTACAAGTTCTATTTGTTACACACTTTTGAATATTATTCATTTCGTTCTCTTCAAATGTTGTCTACATCAGAAATGTGTCTTGTGTAAGTCTGGCTGTCTTGTGTGAATATTAGCCCAAAATATCATAATAGAAGAGCGGTATTATTTTTCTATAGCAATTTTTCATCCACCAACACAACTTACTAAAAGATGATAAAAACTCTTACTAAAATATAAAAACTAATACAATAAGACTCTTACTAAAATATGATGCATGATATTCAAAACTTGTTAAAATATAAAAATTGATACAATAACTCTTACTAAAATATAATGAATGATACTCAAAACTCTTGCAAAAATATGAAAACTGAAATACTAGAAACTTTACTAAAATATGAAAACTGAAATGCTAGAACCATATTAAGATACAAAAACTAATCAACAAAAGCACTTACTCAAAAATGACTTAGAGTAATGTACTTGCAACACTATAGTTTTGATTGATGTTTGTTGTCCAGTTCTCAGACCCACTCCTAAAATATACAAAATTATTATCAGTGTTCAAAGGTCAGGTTCTAGTATAATACAAAATCAGTCTAGCAATACTTACAGGTGCAATATCTAAGCGAAGGTAATTATTCCTGTATCACATAACAATGTCAGTTAAAGGGGTGTATCTCTTGGCCAGAAGTTCATATTTGCAACTGACAGTTTTCAGTCCACCAACCACAGAATCATCATCATCAGGTGCCGTGCCGGCTGGCGTAGGCGATCATGGATCCCACAAATCTCTGTCGTTGGTGTTTGCTATCAACTCAGATGTTGACACTCTACCGTGCCATGAAGTCAGGCTATCCAATGTTTTCTCTCTCTGTCTTTCTCTGTCTCATCTACCCTCGATTTTACCGGTTGTCACAATGTGTTCTAAGCCTCCTCCTCATAACATGCCCGAAAAATGATGACCACCTCTTTCTTATATTGATAAGCTTTCTGTGTCTTGATCTCATTCAGCACCTCAACATTAGTCATTTTAGCAGTCCATGGGATTCTCATCATTCTTCTGTAAAACCACATTTCTGTGGCCCTCAGAGATTTTTTGATCTGTGTGTTCATTGTCCATGACTTGCACCCGTATGTCAGTATTGGTTCTATGTAGCACTGAATAACTCGCATTCTGATCGGGATTGACAGAATACAATAAAAAAAGATCAGCTACTAAAGCCAAGGGAAGACCAAGAAAAAGATGGATAGATAATATCAAGACTACACTGAATAATCACGGAAATAACACAACAAGGGCGACCAATCTGTCCCTGGAACGCAAATTAAAGCTCCCACCCCTATGCTTAATGACAAGAGCGAACAACCAACTCCATCATCCACCTGGTGAAAGACAATAGACAATAGTTTTCAGTCCTGTCAAAAAATATTAAAATATATAAAATGTAGCAGTTCCACAAACTTGTAAATAAAGTCTGTTATATGTCAGGAAGACCTAAGATCACTCTTCAAAGAACAATCCTACAAGAAAGTGAACTATATGGATGTAAAACCATACGATATCTCCAACTGCTAGCAATGAACCGCATTACATGGAAATCTAAAACCTCTGCCCTATGTGCCGCTTTGGCACGAAAGGAACAAACTAACTAACTATATGTCAGGAGAAAGCAGGAATTTATATCAAATTTCTCAATAAACAGTACCGTACATGCATAGTTTCCAAAGGCTAACAGAATGACACCAGGTGTAACACTATTATTAAAAAAAAAAGTTCAATAAATGTCTTTAAGCCTTAGGGCTACAATATACAAAATATGTGGGTAAAAAAATGAATAATAAATCATCCTCTGAAGTACTCTTTCATGACATGGACACTGATGTTCTCATAGAAATATAAAAACTGCCAAGCACTGTTACAGCTGGAGACATCCCAAAATAAATGTTTAAGAAGAATCCTGCAAATATTCTAGTTAAATACAATAGCAAATGAAGAGTTTTTAAAACAGACAAACTGTGCATCATTGGAGACTATCATTAAAAGACAAAGATGGAGGTGGACTGGTCATGTATGTTGTATGCTTATAGGGATGTTGGCTAGGATAGTTCTCTGATTGATAGCGAGTTGTACATTTTCACTTGTCTGTGTTGTGAATAGATCTCATAGTATTTATAATTACACCCATACTACTACTTTCAATCCCAGCAGCTCTCACTCGATCCCTACCGCCTTAGCCAGACTACAGTTTGCCAGTCTTTTTACAGGTTCACGGTGTGGAGGTGTGGTAGGGTCTTGGTCAGTGTCAGCTCACTGACCCTGGTGTATCGCTGTCCCTTTTATTTATTACGCCTGTAGCCCCCAAAATTCAACTATCTCGTCTGGACCCAATGACCGCATTTTTTAAGAAAACAGTATTAACTCTTTCCACGCCCATTTATTTCCTCAATTTTTAAGCAGTTAATTCAAGGAAGTAAAAAAAAAAAAAAAATTACGATCCCAACTACTTATCAATAAATAAACATATATATATATTATATACTAAATTGAAGTAAACTGGACAACCTAACAGAATAACAAGGTTAAAAAGTACTATAAGTAAAACAGAAGAAGTAAAACTAGAAAGACTTCTTATAAGGGAAGCAACTCTATGGCGCAGTGTGCGGCTTAAAGCGTGCAACGGACTTCCGCCATGGCGCAGTGTGCGGCTTAAAGCGTGGAAAGAGTTAAACATCTCAATTCAGAATCTCGAAAGATGGTCACTGTGTTAGACAGAATTACAGACAAAATGATCCAGCAATAGGGCCACATGGAAAGATCAGAATTCTAGTCATATTCAATGAACAATGGACTCAAAGGATTTTTCATAAAAATGGAAGAAAAAGCAGACATAATACCAATTGTGAAAAAAAAGGAAACTAAAAACAAATAAATCAAGCCACCATCCTATCAGTTTGTTCAACTGTCTAGAAAAAGTAATGGAAAGGATGATCAGAAACAGGCTCTAAATTACCTTTCAGAAAACCAATTACTAGATGAGTGATACTAGATCAAACAACATATCGAGATCAAGAAAATAAAGAAACCTTCTAGAGGAAATTCAAACTAGAAAGCCCCATTCTTTGATCTCACAAGGGCACTTGATAAGGTTTGGAAGGAGGGTTTGTTGTTAAAACTAGTCCCGATAACTGATAATGGAGTGCAGGCAATGGACTGAATCGCAAGAGTCAAGAATTTGAAGACTACATTCATCTTAGTTCAGGGCACATGGGTATGAATGAGAGAGCAGACATATCGCGGTGTCTCAGGCTGTAAAATCAATCATTTTAATTTGTCACTCCTGTTTGTTCGTTTGCTGATAAAGGCCTTGTTGGTCGAAACGTTGCTGTTTATCGTCACTGTTTATGTCTTTTGTAAAACTATAGTACTTTGTACGTTTTTCAATCATATCAGGGGTCAGCAAATAGACAGAGCTAACATTTTTAATGTCCTCGTAGATTGTGGCCGCAAAGAGGACTTTTATCTAAACCAACCCATGTCAACTGCTAGATTACAAGAGCTTGGATTGAAGATTGGAGTGGCCAGAAAAGAAGAGCACAACATGTATATGAGTAGGCTCATCAATCAACATTGAACTGGTACGGTTAGTTGCTGAATGCTGTTGGAGATACTGAGAAGTAGATCGGAGCACAGTGCAATAAAGATATTCCAAACTAAAACTGAAAGTAGCCCAGAAAGAAAGTGAAAGCAGAATGTTATGGCGGATAAAATATTTCACAGAGTGGCATGATGTCAGTTCAGTAACCAATAGCCAGAGAAACATTTGAAAAAAGTATAGGTGACCACCATGATGTTGACAACATGTCCAATTATGTGCCCTTGGTTAAACAAAAATATGAATCTAACACTGTATTGTCCAATGTACTATATGGTATGTAAGCAGGTTCCTTGCTTACTTTCCTACTCAATATAATACAGATATAACATAGTTATAACACTATAACAGAATACTCTTCTCTAATCCTGTTTTGCCTCACAGCTTCAGGATAAGAAGAGATTTATAGAACAGGCTTTTGTGTGCACTTTATAAACAGTATTTTTCACAGCCTCTGCTATTTCAGAGTTCCACATTTTGCATAGATGACCTTTTGCTTTGTATCCTCTGTATTGGAGTAACAATACTCTTTGAGGTGCACTGTTTGTTGGTAATCTGCTTATGTGGCCATGCCATTTAATTTGTTGTTTCTTGATGAAGTTCACTACTGATTTTGTACCCACTTTTTTCCTGATGTTATTTCTAAACCAGTCTCTTCTTGATACTCCCAGCATTCTGTGTGGACACTTCATCTCTGTCGTGACTAGATTTCTTGTTCATTTGATATCAGCGTGCAGGTTTGGCACTGATAGCATAATGTTGCGAGGAAGATTGTACTGTATAATGCTCTTTTAGTCATAATATTTCATTACTACCAAATCCCAACAAAACTAAAGAAACAATTTAGTGTGGATGGATAATAAATACTTCTAAGTGAAATTGCTTATTATGCTGCAATGTTATCATCATCAAATAGTTTGTCCTGAGTAAAACCTTGCCACCCTAACAGTCCTTTGGAGTTTCTATCTCTCATAGGCCTCTGCAGCCGTCATGCTCAAATTATCAGTTACATCATGAACCCATCTTCTCTGTGATCGTCTTCTCTCTGCCGGGATGTCTCCTGTCATAAAGTTCTTCTCCAACCCTTTGTGTCTTTTTAAATGTTCAAATTACTTCAATTTCCTCATTCTTGTTTATCGCATCAGCCATAATCTGTGATTCTGCATTCTTTCTGGATAGATCTATTTGTTCTCTTCTCTGTCCATGGTGTACCAAGGTCTCTTCTGTAACACTTATATTCAAAAGAGCACATATCTTTTTCTACTGCCTTGTTAAATGTCCAGGCTTTCCACTCATATGTTGCCACTGGAAATATGCATGCTCCTAGTGTTCTGATTATTATCTAACATTGCTACACATATAGTTAGTTAGTTTGTTCCTTTCGTGCCAAAGGCGGCACATAGGGCAGAGGTTTTAGATCTCCATGTGATGCGGTTCGTTGCTAGCAGTTAGAGATCTTGTATCGTTTCACATCCCAATAGTTTACTTTCTTGTTTGATGGTTCTTCAAAGAGTGGTCTTTGGTCTTCCACGATAGAACCTCTCTATTTACTAAAATATGAAAACTGAAATATTTGCTACACATATGAAAGTCAATAATAGAACATCACTGTTACCTGTTGGCAAAACAGTTGGTGGTGCATTCTTGGCCCAAGCAAATAAAATGGTTGTTCTTCCAGACTGACACAACTGTTGACAGTTCCTAAAATGAGAAATATAAAGAATGAAAATTCAAAGATAAATAATGAATAACAAAAAAAAGAACCATTTTCATACCTCGAGGTATATATTATAATACAGTGTTGGGCCCCATATTTTTTATTGATGGTGTTGGGCCCCATATTTATATTGGCACACAGAGGATGATGTGGTCAACATCATGCTGGCAGCCATTACTTCCCAGGACTTTTTCCTGGTATCCAATTGAGGCTGGATCGACTTGAGAGTCGTTACAGTTAGAAAAATATTCCATGCAAGCTGTGGAATTGAACCCAGACAACACGTTTAAAAAGCGAGCTCATCCAACATCTACACTACTGTGGCTTTCCACTCTCGAATTGTTTGCAGTAGGTATTCAATTAATTTATACAAAAGTAGAACTACACTCTAGTTCTTACATAATTGTAACCGCAAGCTTGATGTTGCCTTCTAGAACATAATTTTGTAGTGTCAACTGGAGCACTCAAATTAATGATAGGAAAATTTACTGCTGAAGCTGTTTGGAAAAGACAATGACACATTTATTTCTAGTTTTGATCACGGCTGTATAGCATGTGCTAGGAACTTCCATGCTGAAATTAAAAGCACAGGTCATAAAGTTGATTAACTTGAAAAGTGAAGAGGCGGTCATCATAAAAGCAATGAGCAAAGTACAAATGTATTACACACTTAAAACAAATATGGTTGGCAATTTATTTTCAATGACAACACACAAGAACATGTAATAGAAAGTGGCTGCAACATGCCAATGTTGAGGAAAGCAGGTTCACTTCCTTTACCCATACATTAAATGATTTTTCATGGCAGGAGCAAACAATGTCTGGTATGTCTTGTGGTCTGGCACAACCTATAATATTGATATGAGTGGAATAGATCTATATCTTCATGATATTGTACTTGAAATTTCAAGGAAAATAGAAATGACATAGAGAAGAAAACTTCAACAGCAAGTCTACAGGAACACATGATGATCAAGGTTAAGTGGAGAAAATGGCTAACAGGTCGGTCATACACTGTGCAAGACACAGTCCAGTGTCACTAGACAAGCACTTGAGTAAACCCCACAAGAAAAATGAAAAAGGAGTGTTCTAAAGAAACCTGGAGAAAGTGTCTTATTGAGGAACTGAAGGATGCTGGACTAGCCTGGAAAATCATTATAAAGCAACCAGAGAACGGAAAAAGTGGCGAACAAATGTTAAGGCCCTTCCTTTACTCCACGAGGAGCGAAGAGGAATAAGTAGTAATCAAGTGTAATAGTACTATGTAGTTGGAACCAGATAAGGATATAGAACTAACTAGGTGCTGAGCTCAAACGATTGAAACCCATCATAATGGATAAGTGAGTCATATGGTAAATAGTTATATTTTATTTTAACACTGACAACTCAACAGAAACACTTATTCAAGTCACTTACCAAATTTTAGCTCTTGAAAATGGCTCTCCATTGCAGCCATATAAAATTATATGGTGTACTGTTGAAGCATTGGCGACAGCATCAAACTTGTCTAACAAAAAATAAATGAACACACAAATTATGTAAACAAAACACAAAAGATGTGATCCCTTACAGGTAAATAGAAATTCAGTGACCACAATTTGAAAGAGCAGAAACACTGGTCCTACCTAAAATGCACTATGCAAGATAGGCTAGCTAATTTTATTTTAAAACTAAAGTTCATATTTAAAACATGCATTTCATTAGAATTCCATATCATCTGCATCATTGTCTCAGGAGACAATAGGTTTTGCATCAAGTAGTGTACATTGTCTGTTGTGGCTGTAGTGGCTTCTTCTAGTGTGGCAATCCATCACATTTTCTGTAGGTAAAACTACAGACGGAAGCTGATGTAGTGGACACCATCTGTTCTCTCTTTTGCCTCCAAATGCAATATCATTTCTCTTTTCGAGCAATCCCTCACTCAAATTCTATATAGATTTACACATTATAGCTGTCCATTGCAAGCAATAATGAAAACAGCTTCAGATGTGTGCTGTTGCTCCTCTCTGGTGTGTGCAGATGTGACTGTGGAGTCCAATCCTGGAATACAATCTTCGACCACAGGTGGGGCATAGATGATCAAGGTTGGACATGTGAATGTTGTGTGTTCTATATTTTTATACTGCTTTCTTTCTCTGTGTCTCAACAGTACACTGATTCTACGATATGCGAGTTCCTTTTGTGTTGGTACAGAACCACATTTGGCGAGTATGTGCAAAGGATTTCCCAGCACATGGTGTCTATATCAAAGCATTTTAGAGACACTTAAGAGTGTATTTAAAGCACCTTTTCTGTCCACCAACCGATCGTCTGCCACAATCAAACTTGCCATACATCAACTGTTTGCATTGTTTTCCAGAGACCCTAGGATTGTTGCTGGAGCTACGGAATTCGTGCTTTGTGCAATACTCTGGGCAGGTAATGTGCCATTTCTGCAGAGAGAGAGACCAAGCCATAAAGAGTAAAACCCGATGCAATGAAGTAAATCCTTCGGCATTAAAACCCCTTTATAGACTTCAACTGTTTTGAGATGCGTTTATCGGGCATCTGAGCAATGTGACCATCCCATCTCACCTGTGCCTTTTGCAATAGGGTGTGGATGCTCGGCTCTTATGAGGACTTCGGTATCTGAAATTTTGTCCTGCAATTTTATTTTGAGTAACCTGCATAGACAACTTGTGTGGAAGTTGTTTAATTTTCTTGTGTGTCCGCTATACACTGTCCATGTCTCACTGGTGTACAACAACGTGGTAAGCACTGTAAACTTTCAGTTTTGTGGCTATGCTTATCCTCTTCCACACTCACACAGTAGCACACATCCTTCCAAATACAGCACTGACTTTGGATATCCTATTGTTGACTTCAGAGTCTTTGTTTGCTGAACTAGATAGGATGCTGCCAAGATAGACAAAGTGTTCTGCTGGCAGGAGACGCTAGTGTTTAATATTGGGGATTGGGTTTTGGTACTGATATCTAGGGGTGGGCTGAAACATACATAACATAAGTTTTCTTCAAGTTATTGGTAATGCCAAACCTATCACAGGCCATAGAAAACATGCCCATGTATGTCTGCATATCTTCCTAATTCTGTGCTGTCCTATGTCTTACCCTCCATTGATTTTGTAAGTTTTCAGTATGTGTTCTAAACCTTCCTTTATCGAATCAAACCAGAAAAATGATGATTGTCTCTTTGTTGATTACAAATTCTATGAGTGCGTTATCGTTTACAGCAAATAAAATTACATTACATAACAAATGCATCTTTTATTTACTATCTAGTTATATCACTTGATTTTCTCTGTCTTCTCCAAGTTTTTGTCCAAAGAATCTAGTTGATAATAGTCTACTGCTGCTCTTGAATCATTGTTTGACGTACAATTCACTAGGGCAGTTATTATACCACACTCTCATTTAAAAGGTTTCAGTATGGGGTCTATAAATGCTTCTAATCTTCAAGGTCTTATATAGATCTACTATCTTGAACATGTAGGTGTTTACCATTGTGATATATCAGATATCGTTGCTTTACAAGCCTATACAGTTACGGTGTTGTAGACGGTTAGGGGTAACATACTTCAGTAACTTGTCAATGTCTGTTGGATGAGGACAGAGAAAATGATGTGCAAATACACTGTGATTAAAGGAATTTGGAATCAGACATAGCACATGTAAAACTTGGCACCGGTTGGGCTTAATAAGTAAGAGTATTTAACTAGCAAGTCACAGAATACATCAACATGTATACACTATGACATCTGCTGGTGGGATAGAGGGAAAGCGAAGAGACTGAGCACCTATGGAACTATCCGGGTGCTATGATGTCAGATGAATAACCAATAATGTGGATGGATACTTGCTACAGTATTGTTCTATTCTCAATGTTAGGAATATAGGAACTTACAAATATAATTCTCCAGATCAGTCACATCATACGCTGTACATAGATAGGCATCATTCTGAAAATATTATAGTACAACATTGAATATAACATTAATATAAACATAAATTAAAGTAAAACATTGAATATACCATAAATACAATAAGAAAAAAGGTACAACATTGAATATAACATTAACTCCTTGTGGACCAAATGACATACTATATGGCTTTGGGTTGGATGCCTTTTTACAAAGAGCCACACTAAATGGTGTTTTTTATTCTAAAACAAATGGCTTGTAAAAACATGGCTTTTGCCCTGGTCCACTAAGAGTTAATACAATCAGATATTAAGGTACAACATTGAATATAACATTAATACAATGAGAAATTAAGGTACAACATTGATTATAACATTAATAAAATCAGAAATTAAGGTGAATTGATTTTTGGATCATAGAAGAAGTGGATTACTTTACAGTTAGCCACTTCATAAAAGCCTGGTATTCCAATCTTCTTCTTTCTTATTTTTCTTAATTCTTAAAGAAACCCTTCTTATATCACGTAGTATATAGAGTAACCCCCTCCTATACCATGTAGTATATAGAGTATCATGGTGTTAGGCCCATGTTTTTCATTGAACGGTGGCACACAATGGGTGACGTGGCCAACATCACGGCGGCCGCCTTTACTTCCCAGTGCTTTTCCTGGTACTTAATTGAATCTGGGTCAACTTGAGAGCCATTACTGTCAGACATAAATTCCACATGCACACTGTAGAATTGAACCTGGACCACTAGCCTAAGATGTGATTTCACTAACAACTACAATACTGTGGCTCAGTATTCCATAATGCTATGGTATTTTCCATATCATGTTGCGATCTGTACTGTAGAATCCCTTTGCAAAGCCCACATAGTGAAGAAATAATAGCGTTTACCTCTTTAGGTTTTGCTCCTCTCATCAGCAGATCCTTGGTTTGTGAATCACTAGGTGCATTCACATCTTCAGCTATAGCTGCTACAAAAAGAAAGGTAGAAACAGCCAAGTAAAATAAAGTCATCTGAGAGTGTAGTCTCGAGGTACACACATAGATTTTGTGAGATGGTAACATGGTGGTCATCTAAGCTTTGTTAAATTGAGGAGGAAGAATCTGAAAACAAACAGACAAGAATTAAGAAAAATGAAATTTAATATTAAGAATTAATACATGACAGTTTCTCCTTGATATAAGATTACAGGTATACTAAATCATTTAAGAAAGAAGAATAGAGAAGAGGCTCTACTATCAAGTTTATACATCATATTTAATAAAGTGTTGACCCACCACATCTGTCTGCCTTGTAGGGTACACAGGGATAGACCAGAAGTCAAAAATCACATTTAAAACTTTGCACATAGTTAGTTAGTCTTTCCTCTTGGGCCTGTGGGCGGCGCATAGGGCAGAGGTCATAGCTCTCCATGTCTCGCGGTTCGTTGCTATCTGTTTTAGGTCTTTAATGCACATAGAAACAAGAAAAATTAACTCCTTTGATTTTACACATGGGAGTCAACGAGATGTGCAAATAAATAAATATTGGTCTAATCTATGTTCTGCGATACATCATGCTGTTTATATGGACAACACTAAGGCAATTTATGAAAATGTTAAGAGTAACTCTGAGACCAAACTTAAAAAAAAGTTTCCTACTAAGATCGACACAATAACACATAAGAAGAAACGGCTCAAAAGGTGGGTGGAACACTACTTTAATCTTTACTCTGGGGATAAACTAGCAACTCCTGCTCTAGATCAGATCACACGAACACATCATGAACTAATAAAACTGGATGAGTCCACAGAGATGGAACTCTCTAAAGCAATCAACAAACTTTCAAAAAGCAAGGTGTCAGGAATGGAGTTACACTGTAGCATGGTATCAGATCTGATTGATCAGAGCTGATTCGAGCCACAAAAAACTAATGACTACCGAGAAGAACGAATACATGTTTATAATGATGGGTTTGCTTTCAAAGCTGCTATAAACACAGGATATGCTGTAAATAGTGTCCAGACAAAACATCTGATGAGCTGTTGGATACATGTGGGGTTTTAATTATGAAGAGAAAATAGCGCTTGGAGTTGCATTCTACCACCTGAAGACTGTATTTGATACATTGACTCAGTCCACCCTTCAAGATATTTAAGTCATGATCAGACTCGCAGACCATAACTGCAGCAGCAGACCTAATTAAATAGGGTAAGCACATAAAGACATATAAGTTATGTTATGCGATCGATGTCATGGCATATTGAGAATCCCATGCTTGTTCTGTCCTCCGCTGCAGCAGTCATCCTTAAGTCCATTTACTTACCATACCCATGAGAAGTTGAATAGTGTACCTTCTCTCTCTACCGTGAAGATGACACTGTCTGGTATGTCCAAACTTCTCTTAACAATTCAATGAAAGCATACACTACACTTGTGTGGCGAAGAGTAGTACAATCTCCAAGTACCAGTGTATGTACGGTACAGTAACAACAGCGGTTGTTTAACTCAATTAACTGTTGCTATTTATAACTTATACATATATTTCACTTAATCTTAACTACTAAAGACTAAAACTAACAGTTTGAGTAACAAGAGGCGAGCGTAGTACTTTACTTTCACATAGATTTGATAAATTAAACAACAAAGAATGCCTGCGTGCATCAACATCTTTTGGAATAACAGTTCTCGATACATCAGTCCTATCTATTTGTATATATTTGTTAGGTTATTTAACGCATAAGACAGTTCACTAAGCAATTCTGCGAGAGGAGATGCCTCCTTAGCGGTCTACACTACTTACTTTACTTACCTGTTTACAACTAATCAATAATTAATTTAATATTAATAACCCCACTTTTTGGGTTCTATGTCTTTGCGTAGATATTTATAATCGGTATGTCTCCACACAAATTGATGTGCTTACTTTCCTAGTTCCACATTAAAACAAGTTGTATCAACAAGAAACAGCCATTATAAGTGTGTACTGTTGCTAATATTGCAGCAGACATTACAATCTGCAGATTGTTTATGATATCATTCTTATTCCGGAACAAGTTGATCACTGCATCTTTGCTGCGTCTGCGCAACAGGTTTGAAATTTAATTTGGTCAAGTTGAATAATCTCTGTAATTGTCAGCTTATTCTATTATTTAGACAAGATGTAGATTCATTTTTGCACGAATACACTCTTTCTTAGAACTAAATCCTTCTCATGTACTCTTTATGGTTCAAACTTGTATACCAAGCATTTTGAAAGTTACAATTGCTTGCAAAATATTGAGAGCTGATCGTGCCACAAGTGTAGGCGTTACCCTCGACTGCCTTGAGTGGCTTGAGTCCAAGCGAATGTTGTCGTTTTTAGTATAGTAATGTATATGTAAATCAGCTAGAAAAATTAAGGCGTTCAATATTCTGTCAAATATTACATTGACCTATCCAACGTATGTCTCCTAAGACTTTTTTTAGTTTTATAAATATCAGTTTGGGCTTAATATAGTTTGGGATAAATATCTCAGAGGCGACGAAAGAGACTATTTATATTATACGAAGCGCATACTAGGGCCCGTTTTAGACATCTCTTACTGACCTGACGCTGTGAGGCATACAGGATTCGAGAAAGAAAGTTTGGGCTTACGAAGGGTAAGAGATGCACATCACATACCCAATTTTTATACTAAGTTAGTAATACTAAGAGTAAGAAAATCAGATCTGCTAACAAATTTTAACAATACAATCGATTACGGTCATAGTAAGAATCTTATATTTAAAGACCAAGTGAAGGCATCTGATAGAGTAAACAGGTGCAAATTATGGAAGATCCTTGTTAAATATGGCGTCCAGGGACAACTATTAGGTAACATCGCCACAGCCTTATATCAAGATAGCCAGAGCACGGTAAGAACAACAGACGGAGTAACTGACGACTTTTTCTGATTACGTCAGACATGGACAGTGAGCAAAGCACAGTTGCAAAAAATAACTACATGTGAAATGTGATCATACAAAACATTACCAACAATACCAGAAAAGACAGTCACCAACACCGGCATAAGAAAGAAAATTGGGACAGAACCTTGCTTGAATTACATTGAGACACAAAGAATGAAATGATTCGGCCACTTAATAAGAATGCAACCAAACTCCACTGTAAGAGTCTTCTACAACAGAACATCAGGAAAGGAGGTGAGAGGAAGACCTTGAAAAAGTGGTTAGATGGCACAGCAGAATCCTGCCAATAAGTTTTAATAACTATCACCCAAGCCACTAGAGCAGCGCAAGACAAAAGCAGAACAAACGACACTGGACAACAACGCTGTAACATTGTGACGATAAAAGAAGATGAAGAAAGAATAGTTATTATTGTAACAAAATTATGGTCCATATAAATTGATAGTTCATTTTTTCAATTAAACCAAGTCTAAAATACATTTTGTTTAAAATCATAATATTTATAATGTCATCGTTTGTGCAATGTTCACATCTTTACTCCAACCAATATTTGTACCGTCAAAAGTCAAGCATCCTTAATCATATACATAACTGAGTTTAGTATGTATTATATAGTATAGGCCATAGTCTTACTGGATATTCAATTGTTACTGATGAGAGAGCTGGCATAGATAAGCCATCATCAACGATCGCAAGAGAGATAAGCCATCACCATAATTACTTATAGTAGGAGTGTTGGAGATAAATGAGACCTGCGGCACATAATGCTGATGCTTAGAGACCGTGAATGAGATGGATCTCCTAATGTCCTTCAGTTTCTTTGTGATTGCTTGTTGAATTAAGACACTAAAATTGAAATTAAATCTATCCAGAAATTTAAGAAGTTTGAAATTACATATTGTACAGGTAGAACTGGAAGCCTTAGAGACAGAATGTGGGGTGTGTTTAACTTGAAAGCCTTAGAGACAGAACGTGGGGTGTGTTTAGCTTGAAAGCCATGGAAGCCATCAGTATGCATACCCTTTGATGTTTGGTGGGGGAGATTGAAACCTGTGGGTCAGCCTGGAACGATATGACATCAGTTTAGTAGTCAATAACCATGACCTCCACCATCAGTTGGCATGGATCATCATAATGATTACATTAGATGGTATGGCACATGACTCCAACTGACAAGGTCATGGTAGGGGTAACAGAAAAATCAAAAACTTCTTGTCCATTATTGTTTCCAAATCGCCTGTGTGGTGCCAGGGTCCACAAGGGAAGCAAAGAATAGTACCAGTGCGACCTACAAGGCATGTTGTAAGAGGTCACTGATATAGGACCTACATAATCTACCCTAGTCTTCTTTGCGTTCGTTCTTAAGACCAATTTTAATCACTCTTTGTGATATGTTTGATCTTTGCCAAGAACGTGTATACGTTGCACATTGGTTTGGTAGGCCCCTGAACGCATAGACTTCTACACAATTAGGACATGTGCATCCGATTTCAGCCAAACCTTCTTAGTCGCCTCTACGACATGCATAGCAGGTAACAGTGATTCTATTCTTTACACCCCAAATTTGGACTCCGGTAACCACTCGCGGCTACCCTAGTAAATAAAAAGTGCAGAAATCAGATGTGCTAGCCTACTTGGCGCATAACTGGCACAACATATAACAGCTCTTAGGCTCAGATCACATACAAATTACACAAAGGGATTAACAAGTGGTCCATATGAAGCATTTGAAGAAGTTTACAAAACTGTTGTCATAAAATGCCCTGCTGAAAATGATTGTATTTTACTAATCAGGACTTAAGCTCTGAAATTTACAAAAAAACATTTTTGTCTATTTCTTACAGCAAACTTCATTTAAGAGAGCAAGTGAAAGTAGTGTGAGATGCCAGTATCACCTTGTGTAGTTGGGACATGGCCATTTTCTAGAAATCCAGTCTTCGAGACCATGCAGTTATTATGCAATGAAAGCACATCAATTGATGCTGTTGAGAAAGGCATAAATTGTGAGAGTATTTCTGTATAAAAGAGGTTGTAGTTTTGTGTATGTATTAATTATATCTCTGTTTTATTAAATATTTATTATGACACTCTTCATGTCGCATGTGATTAGGAGAACAGAATGAATTCATGCCCATCTCCCAATTTTTATTCTCTGAGGTTTCTATGGCTAAGTGCTTAAGCCTTTGCCTTGTATTCTGAAGGTTGTTGGTTCATATCCAGACAATGCTGCTCTGTTCACAAGTGCATTTTTTGCCAGCGACCACTGGATTGTTGCAGGAGCTACAGAGTTCACGCTTTGTGCAATACTCTCCGCAGGTTTCGTGCCACTTCTGTGGAGACCGATCAATCTCTATATGTGGAAAAACCCGGTGCAATAAAGTAAATCATTCACTTTATATCTTTTTTTTCCCCCTAATTTTTGAAGTTTTTTTGCTACAATTGTCACATGTTTATCTGTTTAAAAAAACATCTTGAGTGTCCATCTTTTCATTATTATTAAACTGTCACCAGTATTATTAAAATTCTACTTTATTACAACATATTTTTGTGCTCTAGAGATCTTCTTTGTTTATTTATTGTTCATAATTTACCTCAATGTGATAGGATTAATTCTATGTTGAATTAAATTCACCTAAAGATTTTGTATTGTTTGTACAGTAGCAGAGCTGGATGCTAGCTATGGACCATACCATATTGGCTGTGCTGGTTGGCAGAATTCAGAATTTGTCTTAGAATTAGATGCTGCCATCATGAATGGAGTAGATTTGAACTTTGGTGCTGTTACTGCTCTTAAAGGGTGAGTCCTTACTGTACACATATTTGTGCTTCTCAAACTGTTAAGTAATTACTAAGTGACAAAATATAACTGAATTGATTCAAGTATTTTGTTTTTACCTTTGCACATAGCAGTTTTTTTAGTTCTAAAAATATTGCTATCATAGATTATCTTTACTGAAAAGTTATATGTTTAAATGTGATTTGAAGTATGACTTATTATATGTCAAAGTAAATACTACCAAATTTATTTTATCTAAATATTTACTACAAAAATAATGCAGTGCTAACTATGCAAGACAAGTATCTATCTATATCCTCTTCGTGTTTTGCTTGATTTAAAAATTCAAATAATTTATATATTTTTAAAAATCTAGGTTTCCTCAAGCTATTTCTGTGGCAAGAAGAGTGATGGAAAGAAGTCAGCATAGTATGCTCACCGGAGAAGGTGCAGCTAGCTTTGCTAAGGCACAAGAGTTTAATTTTCAACAAAATCTTGGAAGAAGTCCGGTGAACAATTCTCACTCTATTACTGTTATAAATATGTCATTATTGAAACACTATTCACACAAAGTTTTATTATGTTTATAAAGTTAACAGTTAAAAAGTATTAAGTGAGGGATGGCTCAAAAATAAAAGAATAGAAGCACCATCACATATAGAGGCAAAAGAGAATTAAGAGAGCCATCCTCTCCATCAGCTCCATTCACCAGTTTCACCTGTAGCAGCTGTGACAAGGATTGCCCCTTCAGAATAGACCATTACAGCCACAACAGATGATCTGATTCAGCACAGAACAAACTATGGGACACCAAACAAATTGTCTCCTGAGACAAAAAAGGTCATGATGATGGTTGCTAAACATTTTTGTGGATTTCTGATATTTATGTGTACATATTCACATTCGTTTTACCATCACACATGTTTGTGTTTAATTTTTCTGAAGAATGCCAAAAAAAGCACAAGTTTTCACTCCTGCCCTATGTACCAGAAGGAAAGTGTTTCTAGAGCTCTTTCATAACCAGGAGACTCCAAAGCTCTCAACAATGCTGAGAGTTGAGAAGACTTCTAATCAGATGTGTTACAAGATTGTGGATCACCACCACAGTCATTTAGGACAAACTTAAATGAATAGACAAATCTACTTTTTGTAGAATTAAATATGACAGTCATCTCTGTAAGATTACAGGCAGCAATCCCGGACATCAAACCATGTTTTCTGGGAATGTACTTTTTGCAAATAGGACATCACCACATACGTTGATATACAATACTTGTAGATCATCATACATAATTTTCAATTATCTCTCACATAAGTTTGCAATTTTTAATTTACTTATTGTTACCAAACTTAGCATTCAGACGAACCATTGAGCAAAATTGTATCCATTTCTTAAAACAGTTAATACAGTTATTGATGTTCCCTTCGACATGAATTGCAATTCAAGTTATGAACAGTTTTATGTTGACACTTTAGCAACATCCATATGCATTTATGTAGTGCAGGCTGCTTTTTGTGGCGGTGCGGCTGTTTCATTATGGAATTAGTTCACAGGAGACAGTTGTTAGCATTTCGTGTGATTTTCGTTGGCACAGGAACGGAGCAATTATGGGATGACCCGTTGCAGTGAAGTTGGAGCCGTACATATGAACTATGAATACAGTTAGTTTAGCTTTATATCTTCTAGTCTCTTTTACTTTCTTTTCTCTAATCCTGTTTTGCCTCACAGCATCAGGATCAAAAAAAGATTTATGGAACAGGCTTTTGTGTTTTCTTCATGAATAGTGTTTTTTCACTGCCTCTGTTATTTTTGAGGTCCACCTTTTACGGGGACTGCCTTTTGCTTTGTATCCACTGTATTGGAGTAGCATTGCTCTTTGAGGCTAATTTGTTGTTTCTTGATAGAGAAATGCAGCATTCTGCATAGATACTCCGTCCCTGTCCTGACTAGTTTTCATCTATTGTTTAATGTCAGCATCCAGGTTTGGCTTCTAGTCTCTATGACTTGATTACTGATATCATTACTGACAGGTTTAACCACTGTTATTCTATTAATTTGCTTGTAAATATTTTTAATCATGTTGAACGAGTAATATCATGGCCCTACATGGTGTATAACCTCTTTATTCAGAAACCACAAGTAATTCAAAGTGGTCAAGCTCATGGACATGACACACTAGGTATTCTTGCTTTGGACAGTAAAGGAAACATTTGTGCAGGTAACCATAGGGACTTAGATGCTTCTTTTCTACTGTGGGGTGTTGATCTTGTAATTATAATCTTGTCTTGTCATGTCTTATCCACATGTGCCGTGAAGAACTGTGGTGAGTTTCAGTTTTCTTTCCTGTGCCAGGTGTGTTGCATTTGTAGTTGTCAGACTTTGATGTTGCAGGATTATGATATTATCAATCCATCGGGTTCATGGTCATCCTTGGGCTCTGCGTCCGGGTTGTGGGTTGTTATAGGTGCTAGATGATAGTAGATCTGATTTATTTCTCTTTAGGTGACCAAATCATTTTATTATTATAAAGTAATACATATTATAAAATATTATATCTTTGACACAAAGAGACTTGGGCATGTAAAGTCACTTATATGCCCGTCTGCCCAGCGTGTTCGTAGCGCTTTGGACAACGGGTGTCAAGCCCCCTGTGAGTGTGGTTCAATTTCACGGGCTGGCAGAAAAGCCACAGGTTCTTTATATTTACGGTGTTCAGGGCACCAAACTGAAGGGTTACGATGTCCATGGCACCGAGCCAAAGAGTTGAAAGCTCTCCTGAAAGTGAAAGATCTGGAAAGTGCTTCTGGATCGGAAAAAAAAGTAACTTATATATGCTTTTCAATATAAATGTTACAGAAGAGTTTTCCATACACAGTGGATAGAGAAAGTCGAAAATCTATCCGGAAGAAACTCATATAATTAAAGAAAACCGGCTGATGCTGTAAATAAGAATTAAATAATTGAAGTATATTGGACACATAATTAGGCAAGAAGACTTTTATGGTTGGATGCATCCTGTCAAAGCGGAAAAGAAGAAGACCATGGAGACATGGGCATGTTAAGTAACTTATATATAAAAAATCCTTTGAACCATAAATGTTATATAAGAGGAAAACCATGGGAAGCATTAACACATAAAATAACAGATATGTTTTTCTCACAATGCATCCATTTTAATGCTAGCTGTAATTTTTGTTAGGGTATGAACCTCTAATAGCAGTTCATTCATGCAGTATTTCTGAAAGTTGAATGAATTGTCCATGAAGTTGTATAATTTTGAGATATAGTTCATCATAATATTGATAGCAATTTAATAGCATAGTTTATTTTCTAGACGCCTTCCAAAATGATGTTGTGAATTGAATATAGACTATCTGGAACAGAGGTTCTCATTATTTTTAAATTCACAGCCCTATTATCTATTACTTAAACAACCTGTGACAACTTGCCATACTTTCATAATTGAGAAAGATCTTACATTTGTAACCACTTTTCTAATCAGGCGACTCTCTATGCACAATCACAGTAAATAAAAATTATACTAAGTAGCAGGACATAATAGTACAAACATTTTTACAAATGTGAATAAATTTCACGGTTGCAGTACCACATTTGTGAACACAGACCTTGGCTTTCTGTATCACAGGTTTTGTTTAAAGAAACAACAAAAATACAACACAGCTTTTATTTAAAAAAATTTTTAAGGGCTCACCCGACGTGCCTAACCTGGTGGACCCCGTACAACGGAACTTGAAAACGTTTATAAACTATCAAGCCCCATCAATCTTTCGATCGATGGCACTCCTAGTCTTGTAAACGGATAGCCATGTGGCATTTAACCCCTTGTTTACCAAAGGTTATAGGTCGAACCGCACAGAGCATCCCAAGCATTTTTCTGCATTTCTACCAACTTATTTGAAAATGTAATAACTGTTATTTTTTGGAATATTTGTTTGAAATATCGTATTTTGAAATAAAATATGTATGTGTATGTTTTGATAATAAAAATTTGTGTTTGTACTGCTCTATGTACTAGTAGTACTTGATATTTGCTCAGTACTAGTACTTGCGACAGGGTCAGTTCTAGAACGCTTGCTTGGACGTAAATCACATTCTCGTCAGTATTACTATTTTCGTCATCAGTGTCTCTCACCTGTACAGAATTTTCAGAATCTGAGTGAACAGATTCACTTAATGAGAATATATCATCATCTCCGCTATCTTCATCGTTAAATATGTTGTCAGCACCATATGACAACAACGCCAAAGCTTTTTCTGTTGGTGTAATCGTTCTGGAAGATTTTCTACACGCCATTTTGCTTGAACTACTTTTGACAAAGAGAAACACTCTTTCAAAGTTATAAATAACCTTCGTGCGGTGCGAAAAATTGACCAATGACAATGTTTTATATAAGGGAAGATATCCCCAATGCTATAGATAGTCTATTGTTGCAGTAGTTCCCAGTTTACTACACATATTTTGCCGATGAGTTTACTACGTGACCCTCACGTAGTGGGATATGGCCGACACCCATTTACTACGTTACCCTCACGTAGTGGTAAACAAGCGGTTAATGAAGGCTCCCTTCCTTCGGCTTCGATCAAGCGGACACTAGTTCCGTTATACAGGCTGATACCTTTGTGAACCCATATAATGGGCCACGTGACAGATATCAAGCGATACAGATACTACACTTTGATCTTAGCCAAAAGGGTTTTATTTGGGAGAATGAAAAATGTGTTAAGAAGGGGTCTATTCTCTGTCCCCAGGTGGATGATGGAATTGGTTGTCCTTTCTTGCCGTTAAGCGTCGGATGGAAGCTTTAATTTGCATTCCAGGGCCAGATGTATTATCTTGATATTGTCTATCCATCTTTTTCTTGGTCTTCCCTTGGCTCTAGTATCTGATCTCTTTTTATTGTATGCTGTTATTGGAGATTGGTTGTATTCCATTATCATTAACTGTCCAAAGCACTGCATTTGCTCTCTTTCAATGTATTCAGTGCATACAGAAGGTGTTGGAAAGAATTATAGGAGTGATAGTAGTAATAACATCAAGTGAAATGTTTAGGCCTAAGAATAGGCAAAGAGATATTATTTATAAACATGGTTGTATTTCATTTCTGCTATCATTTTTGTAATTATTGGTATTATTATCTGACATATATTTGCAATATAGGAGTATCAACCAGCGGAATGTCTTGCAAACATCCTGGAAGAGTCGGAGACAGTGCCTTACCTGGTTGTGGTCTTTACGCAGGTTAGAAGTTTGGAATTTTGTAAATAGAGTATATAAAAGGTTAGAACCATTAAAAAAGGCTAACATTCAGTTGTATATGATTGCAGTAGATGAAATATATGGAAACAAATAAAGTTTCTTCTTCTTTGCGTTCGTTCTTTATGACCAATTTTAATCACTCTTTGTGATATGTTTGATCTTTGCCAAGAACGTGTATACGTTGCACATTGGTTTGTAGGCCCCTAAACGCATAGACTTCTACACGTTTAGGAAATGTGCATCCGATTTCAGCCAAACCTCCTTAGTCGCCTCTTACGATATGCGTGGCAGGTAGCAATCGTTCTATTCTTTACACCCCAAATTTGGGCCCCGGTAACCACTCGGGTAAATAAAGTTTAATAGTTTTAAAAAGATCAGAAACATACAAAGTTGATATTTGAATAAAAAAAGTCTCTATCAAGACTAAAGGACACATGGAATTAATATTGTATTAACAAATTAATATTTGATATGTAATATTAGATAACAGTACCGTTTGTTTGCTGCTGATCTTTGTCAACCTGCCTTTTTCTTCTTTGTTTATCTTATACCATTGACTTAGTACGCTGTTTTCAAAATTGCAATTTGATATTTTGAGCAAGTGGTTTTGAATCAAAGAAGTTGATTTAATTTTTGTTTTCTTTTCTTAAATTTCTTAAATATAGTTTTCATTTGTGCCTTTCTTAGAAAAGACATTTTTGTTACTCCATGCCATCTTGTAAAACTCTTTTAACTGCTTTGTACTTTTCATATTTATTTACTCAGTTTTACTGTGATGTTCAAAATATATTTTGCTGTTACATTTTATGTTGTGATTAATATTAATGCTGTGAGTATCATGAACAGACCGACTTAGAAATAAAGTCATCAGGACAAAAATTAGGTACAACATCTGCCCGAGTGGTTACCGGGTCCAAATTTGGGATGTAAAGAATAGAACCACTGTTACCTGCCACGCATGTCGTAAGAGGTTACTAAGGAGGTTTGGCTGAAATCGGATGCATGTGTCCTAAACGTGTAGAAGTCTATGTGTTTAGGGGCCTACCAAACCAATGTGCAACGATACACGTTCTTGGCAAAGATCAAACATATCACAAAGAGTGATTACAATTGGTCGTAAAGAACAAACGCAAAGAAGAAGAGAGGTACAACATCAGTACTGAGCTTCATCAAGAAAAAACAAATTAAATGGTTCAGTATATAAACAGATTACCAGCAGAGGTGGTAATCTTCCTCAAAGGGCAATGCTACTTTCATATAGTGGATACAAAGTAAAAGGTTGACCACGTGAAAGGTGGACCACAGAAATGACAGAAACAGTGAGTGATACCATGTATGCACACAAAAGCCTGTTCTAGAAATCTCTTCTTATCCTGATGTTTTGAGGTAAAACAGAATTAAAGAAAAGAAGAAATTATGTTGATGATATGAAAATGAAAATCGTGGCAGATCCTTTACTGGACTTAGCCATCATCAACAGTAAACAAGTCGTCGATTTTCTATTATACGTTGCACATTGGTTTGGTAGGCCCCTAAACGCATATATTTCTACACGTTTAGGACATGTGCATCCGATTTCAGCCAAACCTCCTTAGTCGCCTCTTACGACATGCGTGGCGGGTAACAGTGGTTCTATTCTTTACACCCAAAATTTGGGCCCCGGTAACCACTCGGCGACAAGTGAACTAATTTGCTTCCAAACTTGCCCGCCGCCGAGTTTGAACAAGGTACACTTGAGTTGTGATTTAGCTCACTACAGCTTAAGCTACAAACGCTCACAGATGATAGGAATAGTTTACTATATTTTGACTTGTCAGAATATGATGATGAAATAGTGATATCTTGTGTCCATTTTATGTGTTTCTCCTTGATGTGTATTCTTCAGACTCTGAAGCTGGAGCCGCATGCTGCTCTGGTGAGGGTGATGAAATTCTCAAGTACTGTCCAAGTTACAAAGTGGTAGATCTGTTGAAACAGGTTAGTGTTTTAGTTGGAAATAACTAATCTGACTAGATAACAATTGGATGCAATCTTTGTTATGGCAAATTCTGTGAAAAAATTGGGATGGTCTATGGTGATTTTTTAAAAACAAAGTTGAACAGTCTTTGGTACTGTGTATTCCTTATAAAAACAACAATGTTGTCAGACATTGGTACTGTATGTACTAGACTTATACAGTCATTGGTACGGCATATTCTTCACCAACATTAGACATTTTTTAGTATTTCATATGCTTGATAGCTTTCTCATGATTCCATTACCTGGTAGTGTTAGGGAGGTTTTCTTGCTTCAATGATACAGTTGGCAAACTCAGCAGAAACTTATATTCCTGACAAGGTCAAACAGGCTTTACAGGTCATCAAAGAGGAGGCCATACTAAATATGGCTTCCTGGTCCTTCAGGTTGCGGGTATGACTAGAGACTAACAGTCCCATCTTGTAAAAATCCTTATGTTATGGATACAACAATGAAGACACTACCTATTCATGGATACAACGGGCTACCAGAGTCAGTGACTCATATGACTGGAAGTGGTGAAAACTGAAAAGAAGCTACTTTCACAAGGATGGAAGTCCTGAATGCCAAAATCAAAACTTTATTGTGGAATGTAGAGCAAGAAATTAACGTTTTGAATCACAGCTGGAATACAATACAGAGAATGACTTAGAACAGAGAAGACTGGTGTGCATTGTTGCTGTCCTAAACGCCAAGGTTGTCACAGTGTAGAAAAGGATATTCTTGATCAAAACATGTCAGTCTTTTGTGCTGCATAATCTGGACAAATTTGGACATTCTTTCTTATTGCACATTCTTGACCAAAATTAGAGGCACTTTGGTATTGCATATTCTTGATAAAAATCTGACAGTGTTTGGTGCTGCATAATCTGGACCGAAATTAGACATTCTTTCTTAGTGTATATTTTTTTTAAAAATGTTGCTACAATCTTTGTTATTGCATATTATATGCCAAAATTGGATAGTTCTTAGTAGCAAACATAACTCTCATTGTCTCACTGTGTCTATTAGGCGCTGCATTGTATAGGATCATGATCTGTACCCTGTTTGTCTGATATCATTTGCTTGATAAATGTCGTTTGGTTGAAACATCACTGTATCTTGTTTTTGTACTTTAAAAAGAACTGTGATACATAGTTTTGCTGTAGTCATCTCTTGTATCGATATGAAATAGTTATATCTTTATACTTAATTGTTTTGTGTCTTTTTATTGATAAAGGCATTTTGATTAAAACTTAACCTAACGGGACTGCAGAGTCGATATATCGGTTCAGAGTAATGTTCATGATGTCGCAAAACCGTTATATCGGCTTTTAGATGTCTGTTCATGGAAACGAATGTATCTTCACAACCCCTTTACTAAAGTTAAAAAATCTTCAGAAACGGAAAGTACATATATGTAGGTACATTACTATCTCTATTTAACAAAGATTTGAAAGAGGGAAAGCAGTGTATTATTGTGTTCAAGTCGAGACTTTTATTTTTAAACGTTAATGATTCCGACGATGTTTACAGTGTAATCTTGAGTACTGTTAGATCAAATTATAACTTGTGATAGTGATGAAGAAGATTTAATTGATGGTAATAATGACATTTGATTGTTTATGAAATGCAGTATTGATAGTTGTAAGTCTGTTGTAATAATTGCATCTAAAGAATGGGCTGTTCCACATTCCATTTATTGACGTGTCCGCACTGAAAAAGTGAATATTATAAAATCTACTGTACCAAGTTAGATGAAACTTATAGAATATGTACGCACATGGATTATCATCATTTAACTGCTACTTCTGGAAACATTTATGAATATTAAGATGTAAAATAAACCCGAGAGTAAAAATATTTTTCATGATTTCTTTTTTTTTTCAAAATAGTCATGCCACAATAATCTAATTTTCTCAAACGTATATCACTTGATGTAAAATATTATTATATTAATGTATTCCACATCCAATTAGCAACAATTTAATATATAATATGTCATACTTTAGAGAAACAATACTAGAGTTATAAAGGTTTAAACTAATTGACATTGAATAATGTTAAGTTTGAATCGCAAAATAAATGCGTCCAGAGGTCAAAAATAATACAGAGCGAAAGGATTAAAATTAGTTTCTTTTTTAAAAATACTTTGTAAAACTATCTTATTTCAAGTTTGTATATTTTGACTTTGGTATATACAGAGTGTTCAAGATAAACCTGTCAATGCAGATTAATTGACATACGTTTATGAAAATGAGAAGGCTCAATTATGACAAAGTATAGGTCAAGTGAGCATGTCTTTTTGTGACAGTGTGTAATTATGGTGCAGGAAGGGACGATGAACAATTGTGACAAAAGGACGAGCTAGTCAGAACTGGTTTAAATAGTAAATAAACAAAATGCAATGCATACCTGGCAACTTTTGATTTGTCAATGGGGAACACCCTGTAGTTTTTACTTCAGTCTTTCCTATTATTGATACTTTAATTTATATATCTTATCTTAACTTTCCACCCCCATAGTTCAGTGGTAAAAAATGTTTTATTCCGTCATCTGTCTATCCTTAAGTCAAATCCTGAGACCCGTTCAGTCTTACCCAACTATCCTTTGGTGGCTTACAGACGGGACAGAAGTCTTAAGGATATGTTGGTACACAGTCGCCTTAAGTCTAATATCCAGAGTCATTTTGGCACTGCCCAGTGTGGCCGTCGGTGCTGCAATACATGTGTTTATGTAATACAGACTCATACTGTATCTTTTCCTTTAGTCACGTTTGTTATTGAAGATGGTTTCACATGCGAGGCACGCAATATAGTCTACGCTATCACTTGCAAGCGTTGTTCTAAGGCATATATCGGCGAAACAGGCAAAATGCTCAGTGACCGTTTCGACCAACACTTACGCGATATATGCCAATGCTCTATGACCCCAGTAACCACTCATTTCAATGGTACTGACCATTTGGGTGCTCGCAACGTCCAGGTCACTGCCATCCGATCATGTTCATTTGATGATCATAGTTGATTTGCTCTGAAGAATCGCTTTATTTCTTTATATGGTACCGTGCGACCTCATGGACTCTATGCTCTACATTCCTATGCTTCTCAGTACTTTCTCTTCTCATGCTCTATATTTTATATGTGTATATGTTAAATGTATATGTCATATATTTACTTGATTTTTGTATTGTTTTTCTTATTTTCCATTTACAGTTTTTCTATATTTATTTCGTTATTCGTTTTTAGTCACATATTTTCATTCGTTTTAACCGTTGCTATATCTTTGTTAAAGTCTGTATGTAGTGTTCTGAGTTATCCGTCAGGTTTGTTGTATCGTTTTGCATGATAAAAGTCTTTTGGTCAAACGCTTGCTGTGCATTGTCATTGTTTTTGTATTTTGTAAAACTACAGTACTTTGTTATTACGTGTTTCTACTTTAATTTACAAAGATTGCTTCTTTGTTTTGATATAATATAAGTATAACTTGTAATCAATTGTCATTCAAAATTAGGTTTTGCCAATTGGCACCTCCTTTTAAAACTTGACTAAATAAAGTCCATTTGATATAATAATGTGTAAATTCTTTTGTATTGTGTTTAGTTTAGTTTTAGCCATTGGATCATCATCACTGCACATCGAACCAATTATTCCACAAAGTGCTCCAATGTCCTTCTCAGTATGTCTCTCAGTGTGTGGAGTAGAGACTAGCGACACTGGTTCTTTGTTGGTTTACTATTCCTTTTTGGCTACCAGTATAGTGCTCTTGCCTAGCTATGCCGCATTTGACTTGAAATTCTTGCAGTCTGGTTAGGGTTGTAGATCCGCTACTATTATTTGGACCATTTCCACAGCCTCTCTCCCTTAAGGAATTTAGAATATCTGCCTCGTTTTGTAATTGTGTATAGTTATTTATTACTTAGTATGGGTTTGTATTAGATTATGTACATGATTCGATCTCATGAGGTTAACAGTTATGCACATTACTGGACATACTATGACCTATTACTCATTACCCTGATCTCTCTTAACACTTCACAACCCCACAACATGACATGATATTATATAGAATTACCCATACCTACTGATAAATGTGTGTTTATGTTAATTCTAACAAACTATGGGCCATACTAAGTGAATATGGAATTCAGGGTCAACTATTAGACAATATTAGAGCGCTATACCAAAAATACTCAAGCGTAGTACGAACAAGCGCGCCTGAAAGACGAATTTGAATTATCATCAGGAGTAAGGCAGGAATGTGTGCTTTCACCTATACTTTTCAATATTTACATAGACAGGATAACGCAAGAAACCAAGGCAGATAACAACCTCGATAACAACTACAATTTAATCAACGAACTACTCTTTGCAGATGATCAGAGTATAATTTACAACAACGAACACAAACTTCAACAACACATAAATGCACTGCAAGCGACATGCGAAAAATATGACATGAAAATTAACACCTCCAAAACAGAAGTCATGACAATAAGTAGGTCAACAGGTCAACTAAATATACACGTGAATAATGTCAAAATACAACAGACTCCAGAATTCAAATATCTCGGGAGTATATTCAGAGCAGATGGAAAGATGGACAGAGAAATCGAGACTAGATGCCAGAAGGCAAATGCAGTGACATACCAACTGTCACCACTATTAAAACATCCAAGCATTAACATGGCAGTCAACTGATAAACTGCATATTTATTCCAACTCTCTGCTATCAGTGCCAAACATGGCCCCTGACTAAGACACAAGAAAGAAAGATTACAACATGTGAAATGAGATGTCTACGAAAAGCTGTCAACGTTACAAGGCGAGATAGAGTGAGAAACGAGAATATCAGAAGCATCGTTGGTACTATACCATGCATACAGTACATCGAGAAGCAAAGACTCAAGTGGTTTGGCCATCTAATGAGAATGGAACCACATTTACTACCATCATGTGCCTATAATAATCGACACTCAGGGCGCAGAGCACGAGGCAGGCCAAGAACACGATGGATAGATAACATCTCAGAATCCCTGCGAAAGCATGGACTAACAACGTCAAGCGCAACACACCTGGCACAAGATAGGAAACTAACTCTCCCACGACGCTTCACGACAAATGTGGTTAAGATAAGATAAGTTAATTCTAGTGTCCAATATTTAACACTTGTTAATACTGACTGCATTATGCTTAGGGTTACAGTCCACAGCATGCTTGCCTGAACACAGCAAAGGAAATAATCAGACGTCATGGCTCTAAAAAACCATTTGAAATGGTTATTATTGCATTGGACAATAAGGTGCGTAACACTAACAAGATTTTTTTTTTTTTTATTTATAGTCATTGATAGTACATATTTTTGTTTTAAATTTGTTTTGTACATAGAAATGCTTTACAATCATTTGAGTAGAAGCCTAGTACAGTATATTTCCCTAAACTGAGGAGCGTCTTCTTTTTCTGAATCACTCTTCCCACTGTATAACAATGACACAGTGTGCTCATCTCTAACTCAGATCACATATAGATTATAAGAAGTGATTGAAAGTGTTTAATCTAGAAAAGTGTGAATCAGTGCCTGTATACAGAGGTCACACCCAGTAGTCAGTACAAAGAATGTTCATTGTTCATTTGAGGATCATCTTCTTTGCACCTGTCCATAATTGCTACAATCTCCTCCTAAGCAAGTATTTCAGTGTGTCTGTACTAATAACTCCAGTTCTGTGCTGGTTGGTGTATCTACTGGGGTTTATCTCATTATTTTCCCGTCTTGACACACCTATCGATGTGCATAACTTGCACAACTAAGATAGAGAATACCTTTTTATCTTTAGAGTGTATGTTCAGTGCAAAGACTGTCACAGGCTGGCGAGAGAGACCCAAATATCATACTTGCTGACATCAGATGTGCTGGATCCAAAGTCACAAAATACCACAGCATAAGCTGCAGTAAAACTAAACTAGAATCACAACTTACATATGCTTTTTGGCTCAAAGCACATACAAATCAAAAAAGATAATGAACAAAATTTGGTTTAAATTGAACATAACAGAAGATAAGGTTTTGCTACAGTTTACTAAAAAAGGATCTGAAGCCAAAGGATTGACTTCATTGCACTCTGGGGTTTACCTCATAATGCTCAGTCCCTCTCTTCAGAAATGGCATGCCACCTGCCGAGAGTATTGCACAAACTCCATAGCTCTTGTAACAATCCTAGGGCCTATGAAAAAAAATACACTTGTAAGCAGAATTACCGGTCCGATTCGAACCCACAACCTTGAAAGCAAAGACAAAGGTTTATAGACATAGTCACAGAGATCTACCAGAGACTACAGTCTACCTTATTATCTTATCTAATCTTAACCACATTTGCCGTGAAGCGTCGTGGGGAGAGTTAGTTTCCTATCTTGTGCCAAGTGTGTTGCGCTTGACGTCAGTCCATGCTTTCGCAGGGATTCTGAGATTTTATCTATCGATCGTGTTCTTGGCCTGCCTCATGCTCTGTGCCCTGAGTGTCGATTATTATAGGCACATGATGGTAGTAAATGTGGTTCCATTCTCATTAGATGGCGAACCACTTGAATCTTTGCTTCTCGACGTACTGTATGCATGGTATAGTACCAACGATGCTTCTGATATTCTCGTTTCTCACTCTATCTCGCCTTGTAACGTTGACAGCTTTTCGTAGACATCTCATTTCACATGTTGTAATCTTTCTTTCTTGTGTCTTAGTCAGGGGCCATGTTTGGCACTGATAGCAGAGAGTTGGAATAAATATGCAGTTTATCAGTTGTCGTTTGACTGCCATGTTAATGCTTGGATGTTTTAATACCTTATTATCAACATTGTTATTGTACTTTTGTAAAATTGTCTTACTTCTATTTTTTCATTTTATTTTACTATTTGTTATTCTGTTTTATTGTAGTTCACCTCGTATAAACTGTTAAGAAATTTACATGTATTGATTTCAAATTCAAGTATGGAATCTACCATAAGGAATCTATAACATATTATTGATGCAGCAGCATCTACCATATCATATATGAAATTATTTCAAGTCCATCACATCTTAATTTTATTTCTTTTAGTAATATCTAATTTACTTTTCATTTAAAGGGAAATCATGGTGCAGCAAATATAGGTGTTCACTCATGCCAAGATGTCACAGGTACACTGTACACAGGATTCTGTTATGTCACAATGTCAGAGAACATGAAAGAAGTCAAGCTCAATTTTGTGCCTCCACTGACTGAAGACTAGATATAATATAAATTGTAAGCTTGTTTAGTCAGAGAATTTTACTAGAGTGTTTAATCTGAAAGAAGTTTAGTTTGTTGATAGATTATCATCACTACACATCAAACCAATTAGTCCATATGTGCTCTGATCTATTCATCATGATGATTCTCAGCATGAGGCGACTAGCGATACCAGTTCTGTGTTGGTTTACTATTCAGTTTTTGGCTTCCAGCATGGAGCTCTTGTCTGGCTACATCCAGTTTGATTTGATGTTCGTACAATCTCATTAAGGTTGCAGATTCAAATAATTTTATTGAATTGTTGTTTACATGCCATATCTCCTTTAGGGCATTTGGAATATCATTCTTGGTCATTGCACTTTCGCTATTTGTATCATTAAAATGTTGTTATAACAAGGATGTGATGTTGATAAAATGTTATATATTGAAGAATTAATTGATGTTAAAATATTGTTATATCAATGATTTGATGTTATTAAAATGTCTTATACAGAAGAATTAATTGATGTCTCTGAAATGAGGTTAAATCAAGGATTTTATATTATTAAAATGTTATATACAAAAGAATTAATTTATGTCATTGAAATGTTGATATATCAAGGATTTGATGTTGATAAAATGTTTTATTCAGAAGAATTAATTGATGTTGTTGAAATGTTGTTATATCAAGGAGTTCATTGTTATGATTAAAATGTTGATATCCAAAGGAATTAATTGTTATTGAAATGTTAATATATCTAGGAATTATTTGGTACCATTTAAGTATGAATGTATCCTCAAGTGCAGTGATTGCTGGCATTGATAATCTTAGTTTTTCATAACTCTCTGTCCCCTGCATTGGTGATCAGCTTTGTTATTGATTTTCTTCCTGCCATGATGCTAGGCGGTTCAGTATTGTTCTATGTTATCTTGTTTCTCTTCCCAATAGTTTTCCCCATTGTCACAAAACTGCTTCCATCTAATAGTTGATAATACTCAATGAATATGCTTCACAGATTGAATCTGGAAGTCTGCGCGAAATGGGGGAACAGTATTTGGAGGTTACATCTCAGGACACTGACTTGGCTGGACATGCTGAAGTGCAGTGCAATAAACTTGCTGACTTTCTTACTAACATTGCAGCAAATCAAGCTGGCAAAAGTATGAATAGATTCCATCGATGCACATAAAATGGGACGAATTTAGGGGAAGTGATGAAATCAGAGAAATATCTGGTCAATCACTAGTAGCAACTGTTCTAAGAAAGAGATGGAAATATGTTGGATATACTCTGAGAAGAAATGATCAAAGAAGCACAAAGCATTCACTGAAGTGACAAGAAAATGGTTTAAAAAAATGACATCCTTCAGAGAAACCCTCAAATAAACTTTAAATGAGAGAAGTGACAACTAAGTGATAAAGAAGTGACTCAGTTCCATATAAAAGATTGAATGAGTTGACTAGGATAGAGCTATATGGACACAATTGTTTGCTGTATCTATGTAACATATAATGGTACAAGAGGAGTATAGTGTACAGTACCATAATCTTACAAAATCTTTAGTCACAACAGAAGCTAGAAGTAACAGAGTGTAGATAAGCTTGAAATCGATACGTTTAGAATTGTTAGTTATTGTTAGACTGTTTTGTTTGAACACTAGGTTGTGACTAAACAGTGCAATTAAAATTATACAACATGAAAACACAAAATGGTATATACCATGAAACAAATATTAAAATTCCAATATGTTTCAGTATTGTTTTTATTCACAATATAATATACTTAGTAATGAGATTGCAAAACACAAAAAAGTTGGTTGTTGATGTCTTCTCTTGTTGATTGGTGATTCTATAGACAATTGGATCTAGCTGAGGATTTATAATGCTAGAATTGACACTCATGTGCGTTTTAAAAATTATGAACAGGATTAGAGTGTCAGAGAGCCGCGGTAGCGTAGTTGTTAGTGAACTCGCTTCTCAAGGCTGGTGGTCTGGGTTCAGCTCCGCAATGCGCGTGGAATTTTTCCCGACTGCGACGGCTCTCAGGTCGACCCAGCCTCAACTGGGTACCAGACATGCTCTGGGAAAGTAAAGGCGGCCGGTGTGATGCCGACCACATCACCCATCGTGTGCCGATGGTCAATGAAAAATACAGGCCTAACACTGTATTGACCTATATACCACGAGGTATGAAAGGGTTCCTTTTATTAGAGTGTCACATTACAACAAAAAACTATTGTCGTCACAATTTGGGCAGATTCATGTGTGCTCAGTCTCTCCCAGCACATATCAAAGGGACATATTAATATGTCCCATAGCACAATGGCTAACTACACATTTCATTCTGTTCATCAAGACACCCAGTTTGTCTTTGTACAAGATGCAATTCCAAACTCCTTGAATTGCTGGATAGATTCAACATCAATTTTAGTGTCTTCATCCAACAGGTCAAGAAACCGAAGCACGCCACCCCCTCTCCCAATCCTTATCCATCTTCAACTCTACGAATCGAAGCTGTTGAAGCAAGTCTGTCTCTTCTCTCATTGCTGTGAAAATTTGGATGTCCAGGACAGTAGTTCCATGTAAACATCTGGAAGTTGTAGACCTCGATAAACGACATTCCCTCATACCATAGCTTGCCATTTTGGATCATTCAAAGGATCTGTTGAGTCTGTCACAATCTTCTTCTTCTTTTGTCGTCACACTGCTACCGGGTTGTTGCCCAGTGTCGTGGTTTTCTGTTTTTGTCTTGCGCTGTTCTGGTGGCTTGAGTGATTGTTATTTTTGCTCTTTCACTGGATTCTGCTACGCCATCTAACCATCTTTTCCGTGGTCTTCCTCTTGCCTTCTTTCCCGATGTTCTGTTGTAGAAGACTCTGTATACTGTGGAGTTTGGATGCATTCTTATTAAGTGGCCAAACCACTTCATTCTTTGTTTCTCTATGTAATTCAAGCACGGTTTTGTGCCAACTTTCTTTCTTATGCTGATGTTGGTGATTCTATCTTTTCTTGTGTTGTTGGTAACTTTTCGCAGGTAACGCATTTCACATGTAGTTATTTTTGTGACTGCGCTTTGCTCAATGTGCATGTTTGGCTCTGGTAACACAAAGTAGGTATAAAAATGCTGTTGATCATCTGTTGCTTAGCTGCCTGTGAAATTTGTGGGTGCCTTAACAATGGGGCTAGCTGGTAGGTTACAGCATTTGCTTTTGCACTCTAGCCTCTACCTATCTAGTCTTCCGTCTTCTGTGAATATGCTTCCCAAGTATTTGAATTCTTTCACTTGGTTTATTTTAGTGCCATTGACATGGATGTCTAGATTATTATGTTTTCTTCCCATATTCATTATTTCTGTTTTGGTGTTGTTGATTTTCATGTCATGATTTATACAATTTCTGTCACAATAATCTATCAATATCCTCTTCCTATCCTATTTGACATATAATGCATCCACAAGAGATGTCCAGTGTTGCCAATCTGCCGCCTTTCTATCAATCGTTTCCCACGTAAGGCCAGTTTTTGAGTTCTGTTTCTACATTGTTTGTCATGATTTCTTTGGGTGTCCAGGTCTAATTTTCCCATTCGATGGAAAATCCTTATATCTCCTACACCACACTGAGGTACAATGGAGGAAGAGAAGAAGAATGGATAAGCATGCTTCGCATTAAAAATTTGATGAGGAAATAGTTATAATGGTGCGTCGTTAAATAAATGCCTATTTGTGAAGCTGTCTGTGTGTTGCCGGGGCCTGCTAAAGAAGCAAAAAATAGTAACACTGTGACCTACAAGGCATGTCGTAAGAATCGTCTACGGTAGGTTTCAGCTTGGGACTGGCTACCTTATCCGGTAGACAATATACGGAAATCTACACATCTGAGGTGGTCAGAACCAGACCTGGAGACAACTGTGGGTAGGCTGCGGTGATACTAAGTAAATTGACGTTTAAGGAACAAAGACACGTGTATATAGTATCACATAAGTAAGCAAACATTTAATAAAAGTTTAGCTGCAAAGCTCAACTAACCATGAATAAATCTGCTTGCCATGAGTTGGTTCAATGCATATGCCCTAACCGGCATTAAAAGGCACAAGAGTAGAAAGAGATATATGAAACCGAGATATATATTTTAAAATCAGTTTCTCAAGTGTGTAAATGAACACATATACAATAGTAGAAAATAGCTAAGTACCTTCTCTTATTCGTTGCTATTTATTCTTAAAAATAGTACGAGAAAATATGAATAAGCATAATTATAAAGTTAGCTAATCTTCCAATGCTGCAATGTGTGCTGCTAGTTTACGGAGCGAGTCGTGTGATCTCGGATCAACTCCCTGTGGAAGTGGAGTATCCAAACAAGTAAAAATTGCCTTTTCTTTGCCGAGAACAAATGAGAGCTGAAACATAATAAACAGCATATGTTCATTTATTAAGTTTATTTTTGTGATGGATAGATGTTTTGTCTGTGAAAGATCTTACACAGATCTCGATAAAATACTATTTCTTACCAAGTACTGCTTGTACATTGTCCACAAGAGCATATGAGCCCATCATACCCCCAAAAATACGCTGGAGATGGATCGGAATTGTGATACGCATAGAGACTAACTCTGTCACGAAAACTGCACTGAGATGGACACCAGAGGGTAAACGAAAACGTGGTTACCAAAAATGACCTGGCAGAGAACACTAGAACAAGAACTGAAAAAATGAACCATGTGAACAATAATGGAGCATACATGAAAACTACTTCCAGTATGATGATGGAGATTGAGTCCATAACTGCTGTCCTCTAGTTGATCTATAGGGCACCGTTTACTGGGATATTTGTCGTGTCCGATTCTAAATCAATGCTTCGAAATGTCTAAAAGGGCTAGTTGCGGTTTGAATGGATGTCTTATGACGTTTCCAACCTACAGAGTTTTACGGGAATTTACTTCCTGGACATGCGGTATTCACGGCAATGAGATGAGAAAGCGGACACGCCTGCATCAACAGCATCGATCCTGGGTTATTTGAAGATGGGAAGTGCGTCCTTCTGTTTTTCAGTGGTCACCTGTTGATTGAGGACAGTAACATTGATATTAAATATATCTAGTTATTTAAAGAGTTTGATATTACACGTTGTAAAAACAACAGGACGCCTGAATAGTATGTTGAACCAGTAAGTGACGTGAACAATCAGTATGCATATCCTTAAACATCGGCTTGGGGAGACTGAGTGTACCTATGTGTCTTCCCTGAGTGCTATGAAATCAGCTCAAAAACTAATAAAACTCAAACGGTCTAAAGGAGAAGGATTGACTTTATTACACCGGGTTTCCCCATATCGCTCCGTCAGTCTCGGCAGAAATAGCTTGTTACCTGCCCAGCATGTTACATAAAATATTATCTCCATAGTTCCAGTTACCTACCCAGCATGTTACACAAAATATTATCTCAATAGTTCCAGTTGTTACCTGCCCAGCATGTTACATAAAATATTATCTCCATAGTTCCAGTTACCTACCCAGCATGTTACACAAAATATTATCTCAATAGTTCCAGTTGTTACCTGCCCAGCATGTTACACAAAATATTATCTCCATAGTTCCAGTTGTTACCTGCCCAGCATGTTACACAAAATATTATCTCCATAGTTCCAGTTGTTACCTGCCCAGCATGTTACACAAAATATTATCTCCATAGTTCCAGTTGTTACCTGCCCAGCATGTTACATAAAATATTATCTCAATAGTTCCAGTTGTTACCTGCCCAGCATGTTACACAAAATATTATCTCCATAGTTCCAGTTGTTACCTGCCCAGCATGTTACACAAAATATTATCTCCATAGTTCCAGTTGTTACCTGCCCAGCATGTTACACAAAATATTATCTCCATAGTTCCAGTTGTTACCTGCCCAGCATGTTACATAAAATATTATCTCCATAGTTCCAGTTGTTACCTGCCCAGCATGTTACACAAAATATTATCTCCATAGTTCCAGTTGTTACCTGTCCAGCATGTTACACAAAATATTATCTACATAGTTCCAGCAAGAACCTTAGGAATTTTCGAAAAAATACATATGTAAACTGAACCACGCGATCGGGATTTAAAGCCCCATACTTCAGAACACAAGGCAACGTCTTAAACACTTCGCCACAGAGACCAAAAATACTCACTAACCTTATGATGATTATTCTTACAAGTGTTGTTTACTATCTGCTGTATTACAAACACTTGTCTTTAGAACAATGCAACCGTTTCCAATATACCATCTATTGTTATTATTGTTACTATTACTCAACTTATGTACATATTTTTCTCATGGTTCCGAGTTGTTTAACTTATAGATATACATTATATATTAATACTTTCAATTTAGATAACAAAACTGTTCATATCATTACTTTCCTATACCACTTAGTAGAGTAACTAGATATTTAACATGTCAAGTTAACATTCCGCCCACTTTAACTCTTTTAACATAATATGTAAATATATATATATAATCTACCACTGCGGGCCTGTTCATAAACATGCAAATGCTATAATTTCAATCATTTCCTGATGTTTCTATTCACTGCATCATTCACTACAACTGCATCATCAGCATATCACAAATTGTTTATATTATGTCGCAGTTGATATTCTTGGCATATCCTCTATGGATCTCAATATGTTTTCACTGCACAGAAAGAACAGATTCACTGATAGTGCACGGCTGTGCCAAACTTTCCTTTTCATCCGCTGTAAATGTTCTATTTCGTTGCCAATTCCCGTAGTCCGTGTTTGTGGCCGACATATGTTCTTGATTACTCTTATTTTTCAACATGGATGTGTAACTCATTTAACATATTGATGCTAATCTATGCTTTCTATCATCAAAGCTGTTTGTGTGCTATTCAATCGCAATGCCAGATACATGCATGCAGTCACTAACACATTCGTAAACGCACGTATTCATTCATATATATATATATATATATATATATATATATATATATTAATATTGTTACTTGTTTCCACCCCCAAGGGAGAATGCGTTTGCACTCTTGTTCTCTGTTACAAACAGTGGAATTTGAACTTTGAACCAGTTTGGATGAATCTGCTGGTGGTTATTTCTGATCGGGATAAATATCCAACGCTTTGTTACAAATCTTGGAAGATTGTTTGACTAGATCATATGTTTCCATAGTGGGCGGTACTGCCTCCCATCCCTCCTCCTCTCCCCCCAATGGGCATTGAAGCCTTCTAGGGACGATAGTGGGTTCAAAAGCATGAGGGGGAGAGGAGGTGTTGAGAAGATCTAGGGGTCAGTGGCTGCTTATAGAAATTATTAATAATGTATATTTAAAAATAAATTATTTTCATGATTTTGCGATTGAATAACTGTATTCAAGATGAAGCACATATTGACCACTACTTTTTCAATAATTTAACGGCATAAGCAGTAACGTATCATAAATTGCTATTTACACGTCGAAATTATTAATCTGCTTGAACGCGGAAAACTGTTATAATGGGAGGGGTGGGGCTTACAAAATGTATGTCATGCAAAGTGGGCGTTGGCTCAAGAAAAATTTGGGAACCTATGGACCAAATTTAGCGAGGTGTGCAATGCGACGATCTGTGCAGATTTCTACCCCAGATATGATATTGTTGTAACTTATAGCTTATAAGCTCGTGTAAGATACAATGTTTGATTCCATAACAGCATCTAGATACTGGTCTCTAGTAGGCGTAATCAAAGTAAAGATTATGTACATCCTAGCTTTTTTACCGAGACGAATCTATTACCAACACGAACTCCAAGTAAAGGAAACATGGTCTTTGCCAGTATACGTTCTGGTGCATTTCTTGAGTCTTATTTTTCTCATGAGTGTATGCTTATCTTGGAATTCGCTACCAGGGTCATATGCTACCTAACCCATATTCTTTTTCTTTAAGTTTATGAGACAGAGTTTCGTTGCTGCAGATATCATGCGCCTCCATTCGTCTCTGTTTTTTTTTAGCTTTTCTTCCAAACTACTAGTATTTCTAGGTCTAGTTTATTGTTATTTTCCCCACGTTTTATTGAACTTCCTCGTAGCTTCTTCCCTATCATATTTTTGTGCACATTATTCTTTGACATCTTCTTCAGCGATCTCTGGTCATGTGACAAACCCACTGTGGACCACAAACTGGGTAGTCAGCTTCATGTCTGTCAGGTTTCTCTAAAGCTTAGTTTTCAGATCGACTGTATCTGGCCACATGTTGCTTTTCAGGCCATCCTGTTTACCTAGGAAGTAGAGTATCGCAGAATGCTTATTTGGAAAAGAAGATCATTAGAAAATTTTAAAAAGTAAGTCAAAATTTCGCCATACTAAACAAAACTATCTCAAAGTGAATTATTATCGCATGTATACCAGGAAACTACATGTAATATATGTTTAATATCGCTTGCATACCTTCTAACTACATACAGTTTAACTTTAATATTACATGCATACCTTGTAACTACATACAGTATAACTTTAATCGTAATGCATACCTTCTCACTACGTACAATATAGCTTTAATATTACATTCATACCTTCTAGCTACATACAATATAACTTTAATCGTAATGCATACCTTCTAACTACATACATTATAACTTTAATAATACATGCATACCTTTGAACTACATACAGTAAAGTTTTAATATTACATGTATACCTTCTAATTACATACAGCATAACTTTAATCTTACGTGCATACCTTCTGGTAATGGTTGTTAACACCAATAACAATGTTGTGAACAATGAATTTGATAGCTTTCCGCCATAAAGCCCGCAGTTTTGGGTTCATGAGTGGGTCAAATTTATCCACAGACCACATAAAGCTCTCCTCAAAGAACAGCAGATCCTTGGAGAACACCCATGTCTGAAATCATAATGTGTTTAGTTTCCATGTGTTACATACGTGTTGACTATGTATTTAGTAACATGTTCATTATGTCTCTTCAATGATAATGAATTGAACACATATGAATTGAAAAAAAAAAAAATCACATAACTAAAACAAAATTACTAGAAATCCATTGTTTCAATATTATGACCGTTGGAATGTCTCTGTCGTGGTTTATATGTAGTGTGCAGTGAAATTCGTAACTCCTGTTGTATCGTTTGCTTGATAAAGGCCTTTTGGTCGAAACGTTGCTGTGTATTGTCATAGTTTTTGCATTTTGTAAAGCTACAGTACTTTGTTATTACGTGTTTCACCATTTGCATAGTTTTACTGCAGTCTGATCCTATATCGATAATATTGTTCCAATACTTAATTACTGTATGGTAAAATAACAAGGAAATATAACATTACAATAAACGTTAAAATATAGTTATTTGAGACCTGAAATGGAATGATAGGTTATATTTAAATAATAATCTTTAACAAGGATACGTACATATGCGTATATATTTACGATTGTCTACTATTCCTTATATCTGTCTGTCTATCCATAAAAAAAAATGTCTTTCGCTCTTCTTGTCTGTTTCTCTATCTATGTATTATATCTCTCTGTTTGGCGTCTGTAGCTTAAGCAAGAGTATAGTGAGCTCGATCACAACCCTAGCGTACCTGGTTCAAACTCTGCGGTAGGCAGTTTGGAAGCAGATTCGCTTCCTTAGGATTTTTACGAAAGGTAAAGATAGACCTCCCCGTTCAGAAAGCAACGGTGAATTACTGAACGTATAAGGGGTGCCTAGAAAATCAACCACTTGTTCACTGTTGTTGATGGCTACGTCCTGTAAAGGATATGCCACGATTTTCTTTTCCTAGTCTGTCTTTTTACTTTATGAGCGCAGTTTACTGTCAGTTTATATAATTATTTTTAGCTTTATCACCTCCGCGTGAATGGAACCAATCCTGCGAAGCGCCTCTTCTAGAATTGCAGGGTTTTCTTGAAACATATTTGCTATGCTGTTCTTCACCATAGTTGTTGACATTTGAAGGTGGCGAGAGAATTCTGTTCTCTAATATTGTATCAGATAAAAGACAATGTTTTAATCAATCTGTGAGAATATTACACATATTAAACACAATCACAAACAATCTTGTATTTGTAAATCTTGAATGTTGGTAAAGTTCTAAGATGTTTAGGTTTAATCACTGCAAGTTACATCTCTAATATTTCTCATTTGCACCTTATATACTAATAATACTAACCGTCTAAGGATAAAGATTGCGCGTAATCAACCTACCGTAACCAGAATACGGACGAGTTCAAATCTGAAATACAGGATTGAAAAGCTCAACTATATCAGTTAAGGGTTGTTGAACAGTTTTGCAGACACATTGCAAAGATACACAATTATAATAATAGGTCTTGAACTAAGTGGGGTTCGTTACCTGTCAACAGAAAGGAAATAATGCGGCATTTCTAATAATATAATACTTTCTTTTCTGAAGTCCACAAAATCGCTTAGATCAAATCAGGGATGTAAGACCAGTGTCTCGTTCGTGAACTATTCAGTTGAGATTACTTCACAAGTTTATTAGCTAGATATACTTTGTGCGGGAATCACATGGAGTTCAAGATTTTATTTGTCTCAATTGTCTGGTACTACATGATAAATTGTGGGTGTCTCTATGTAAAAGTAGTCATGGCGTTTGCTTGTCGCTCTGAAGATTGTGGATTCGAATCAGGACCGAGCCATAAGTGCATTTTCCCCGGAGATCCTTACAATTTTTGCTGGAGCTACGAAGCTCGTACTTTGTGCAATATTCTCGGCTTGTCATTTCTGCAGACAGGGACGGAGCCATATGGGAAATCCGCGCAACGAAGTCAGTTCTTTGAGACCCTTTTAAACATCTTTGTCCTGAGTTATGTTATGTTATGTTATGTTATGCGATCGACGTCAAGGCACATTGGGTATTCCCATGCATGCTCTGTCCTCCGCTGCAACAGCCATCACAAAGTCCATTTGCTCACCGTACCCATGAGAAATTGATTATTATATCTTCTCTCTCTACCACGAAGACGACACTGTCTGGCATGTCCAAACTTAACTCCTAATTCTCGAACTCGTACCAGTGTCTGAGAGTTGCCCATGTCACATAATTGAGAGCGTACCGCATTGATGATATCGGCTCTGTCCATACTTCTGCCCGTTTGAGTCGTGGACATTGTTTGCAAGAAAGTCATCACGCTCGTTACCCTGCACTCCAGCATGTCCAGGTGTGTACAGCCAAGTCATTTTCTTGAGATATGATCTCCAAAAAAGCGCCGCGGTCCTTATGAAGTGTGCCACCGTTTCGCTGTGCTGAATAAGCCCACGATGATCTGGTTCCGCGTCTGACAGAGCCATTGGTGTAGATAATGATATCACCTGGATGGGAGTGCTGATCTACGAGTGCAAGAATCTCCGCATTAACGACGCCCGGGGCCCATTCTCTACAGCGTTTCCCAAGTGTACTGACAATCCTGGTGTAAGCAGTCATATCCTCATATAGGTATCTATTATTCCCCATGCCTCAGCCCATCTTAGTATTTGTCCTGAGAATTGACTATAAGAACAGATGTTGACACTCTAGCGTGTCATGAAGTAAAGCTGTTCATAATTCTTTCTCTTTCTCTCTTGTCCTGTCTTAAACGTTGATGTTGTCAAAATGTGCTTGAAACCTTCCCTCCTCATGCCATGCCTGGAAATTAATTACTGCCTCTTTCCTATATTTGAAATTGATCATTCTCCTTGCCCTGACATACCTCAGTACCTAAAATGTAATTATTGTAACATCCCTCTGATTATCAGTATTCTTATGTAAAACTACGACTCTGTGGTCGCTAGCGAATCAAAGATTACGATTGAGATATAGGCGTACCGATATGTAGACTGCTATCTATATCCTCTTCCTGTCCCGTTTGACACATACGCCTTCCACATGCGATTTCCAATGTTGTCGTTCTGCCTCTATTTATTCATTGTTTCTCATGTCAGGCCACAATCTTTCAACTTTATTTCTACAGCTCTTTCTCACAGTTCTCCGTGTTTCTTTTTGGTTACCATCCGCTGTCCCTCGGAGAAATGTAGGGTTTCATGTAATTTAGCATTTGATAATATATTCTGCATCTTCTGTTGGAGCATAGCACACTATAACATACTTATTTGACCAATTTAAAGTTAAATCTGGTATATAAAAGACGTGCATTTATTGGTTCCCATTTAAAAAATAGTATTGCTGTGTTCTTTTGTATTATAAGTGAAACTTTTTCTTTATGATGTCCATGAGTTCTACCTGACCATATTATCACTTCCCCCGTTCATAATTTCATTTCTCTAGAGTCTTGATTCTGCGATGCCTAAATTATTAATTTGGTATTGTTTTATATTCTTATACATTTGTGTTAATTCTCGCTGTGATCTACAGTTCTAACATTCTAGCATTCGATAACAGATGTGGATTTGGGTTATCAAAGTTTAGTAGTCTGAATGGAGACTTTCATTCGGGTTTGATCTCCCTCCTTGCCCGTCAGCCCAGCGTGTTCGTAGCACGTTGACGACGGATGACAAGCCCCACCCCTCCCCGTGAGTTCGGTTCAATTCAGCAGACTGACAGAAAAGCCCCAGGTTCTCCAGATTTACCATGTTCGTGGCACCGAACCGAAGGGTTACGATGTCCATGGCACCGAGCCGAAGAGCTGAAAGCTCAAGTGCTTCTGAATCGAAAAAAATCTCCCTCCTTCATGAAACCAGTTGCCTGATTGACCTCGCTCCTTCCACCCGCAACAAAAGTTTTCTTTTTTCCATAACACATATTCTTTTACTGGAATGCGTTGTTAGTCTCTTGTTACACCCACAACCTGGAGAAAAAAGGAGGTCACATTTTGCCTGCCCTCTATCCTTCAATCTGTCTGTAATTATCAGGAACAAAGCTCTTGTCAACATAGCTTTCCAGATCATGAAGGTAGGCAAACTTCCCACTACCACAGAGTAATTATCAGGAACAAAGCTCTTGTCAGCATAGCTTTCCAAATCATGAAGGTAGGTAAACTTCCCACTACCACAGAGTAATTATCAGGAACAAAGCTCTTGTCAGCATAGCTTTCCAGATCATGAAGGTAGGCAAGCTTCCCACTACCACAGAGTAATTATCAGGAACAAAGCTCTTGTCAGCATAGTTTTCCAGATCATGAAGGTAGGCAAACTTCCCACTACCACAGAATAATTATCAGGAACAAAGCTCTTGTCAGCATAGCTTTCCAGATCATGAAGGTAGGTAAACTTCCCACCACAACTAAGTATTGACCTCGTTTGCAGACTTACATGTAATAACAAACGTGCGTTTACGTGTAAATATATAAATATTAACTCATCAAACTACTCAGACCTACGGTCAATAGGGTCTCTTCTTCTAATTCACCACTATTGCTTTGAATATCACTGGGAACGTTTTTAAAATAGAGATGAAAGATTTGATTGTGCTTAGTGATCATATCAGTAAATTGATTCATGTCAGCAGAGGTATCCATATGATCCGTAAACTCTTTCGATGATTCTATAATTTTAGCTTGCTCCTCTGATGTGAACTCTGGAAGTCCAGTATACTTAACACTCCTTGAGTTTTGAAGAGCACTTTTTAACATATGCTGACGCTGTGAGTTGGGACTCAGTGTCAACCTGGAATGAACAAATAACAATGATTTAATCTTTTCGTATGTGTTTTAAAGAGCATGGTAAAATGTGAGAAATTAACAAATGTGTTATTTATTATTAGTTTCTCTTAACATCTTTCCATGCCGTGTGGTTCCGGGGCCCGTAAGGGAAGACAAGAATAGTACCACTGCGACCTACAAGGCATGTCGTAAGAGGCGACTGAGGCAGGGATCTAGGGATGCTACCATAGTAAATAGAAAACATTTAAGAAATCGAATGTGCTGGTCTACTTGTAGGCGCATAACTGGCATAACGTACAGTCGCTCTTAGACTCAGATCACATACAAATCACACAGAGTGGTTAACAAGTGGGCGATATGGGCGTTCGAAGAAGTTTAATGGCAAACAGTTTTCCAGTAACTGTATTAACCCTTTCAATCTGTAAATTGTTTGTCTCCAGACGCACTTTTACTACAAAATATAATGAAGTAGCCAGTGTACTGGCTTTGCGTCATCTTAACAAATTATGCGAACCAGTATATCTGTTCAGAAGAGCGAAAGGGTTAATAAGTTGTTGTGGAATGTTTTACACTATAAGCAAACTGTCAATATGAATAATGTTTTCATTGTCAGCCCTTACTTGTATCTAGTTTTCTGTCATGCTACAGCTCTCATTGTTTTCATTGTCAGCCCTTACATGTATTTAGTTTTCTGTCATGCTACAGCACTCATTGTTTTCATTGTCAGCCCTTACATGTATTTAGTTTTCTGTCATGCTACAGCACTCATTGTTTTCATTGTCAGCCCTTACATGTGTTTAGTTTTCTGTTATGCTACAGCACTCATTGTTTTCATTGTCAGCCCTTACATGTATTTAGTTTTCTGTTATGCTACAGCACTCATTGTTTTCTATAATAGTAAATTTTACCGAGAGGTCAAAGGCCAATGGGGCTGTGATTCGACTAGGGGATGGACTTTCCTATATAAGTATTTTGTTTGTTTGTTATGGTATGCGATCGACGTCATGGCACATTGGGTATTCCCATTCGTGCGCTGTCCTCCGTTGCAACAGCCATCCCAAAGTCCATTTGCTCACAGTACCCATGAGAAGTTGATTACTATATCTTTTCTCTCTATCACGAAGACGACACTGTCTGGCATGTCCAAACTTAACGCCTAATTCTCGAACTCGTACCAGTGTCTGAGACTTGCCCATGTCACATAATTGAGAGTGTACCGCATTGATGATATCGGCTCTGTCCATACTTCTGCCCGTTTGAGTGGGGGCATTGTTTGCAAGAAAGTCATCACGCTCGTTATCCTGCACTCCAGCATGTCCAGGTGTGTACAGTCAAGTCATTTTCTTGAGATGTGATCTCCGAATGATGTCCACCAATTCTACACGCACACTTCCAGGTTCAATCATTTGAAGCATATTCAACGAGTCTGATATGATGATTGTATGACTAACCTGTTGCTCAGCCACCCATTACAGAGCCATGGAGGCAGCGGTGATCTCCATAGTCATGCTTGATATCGTTGTCTCGAAAGCCTCGCAGTTCTCATTAAGTGTGCGACTATTTCGTTGTGCTGAGTAAGCCCACGATGATCTTATGCCACGTTTGACAGAGCCATCGGTGTAGATAATGATATCACCTGGATGGGAGTGCTGATCCACGAATGCAAGAATTTCCGCATTCACCACGCCCATTCTCTACAGCGGCGTCCAAGATACTGACAACCCTGGCGTAAGCAGTCATATCCTCTGATATAGGCATCCATTCTTCACCATGCCTCAGCTCATCTAGAGTACAGACCTGTTTAATAACATCCTCTGCCTCGGCCATCCAGGATCGGCCTCTCCTCAATCGCCTGCCCTTGTTTTCATTTATGGATTTATGTAGAGGATGATTTGTGTTCGCAGAAACTCTCAGATAACCTTTTCCCTGTGCGGTTTTGTGTCTCATGGCCATCGTTGGCAATCCAAGGACATAGCGCATTGCCTCCAAGAAATGTCACGTGTGCAACCAAGTATAAGCCTCATCGCTTCATTTTGGATCCTGTCTAACTTATCCAACGATGTTTTGCTTACTGTCAGAAGACCAAAGCCATAGTCCACCACGCTCAGCACTAGTCCCTGATAAAGAAAAAAGTAGTAAGCGTTGTTCAATATCAATGTTTACGTAGGGAGGCGTGACCAAATAAAAAAAAGAAATTGAATGTATTATATTAGCCTAGAGTCTGTAGGCGCCTAACTAGCATAGTAAACTCATGCATTACGGTGCAGATAGCATATAGACAGACCACACAGAGTGGTTTAATAAGTGGTTGGCGTATTGTGAACGAAGACAAAAAAGAAGTTATATTTTCCAGATTAATTTATTTAATTAACTACTACAACTACTATTTTATTATAATTGTTTTATTATTTATGTATGTCATTTTTTATTTAATGTTGGAGCCATTTTTTCTTCTTGAACCCGGCTCAGTTACACTACTTGTAGTGTTGCATTATATGGTAAAAGGCAGTGGCGGCTCGTGCTAATTTTTGTTGGTGGGGCCAGACACAAATGTTCGGGAAAATCATGGTTTTGGGTTAGGTTATATTTTAATTTATAAAATAATAAATACACGTTAGACATTATTTGTGGTGGGGTCCAGCCCCACTGGCCCTTAATGAAGAGCCGCCACTGGTAAAAGGTAAATTCACCACAGGAGAATTTGTGTGGTGTCAGACTTCCTATTCCACCTGTCCCGTGTTGCGTCTAAGCACTTGTTTAACTTGTTTAATGATTAGATCAACACTGGATCGAACAAGTGTTTAAACTACCACTGGGATATACATAAAGACAGAAAAATAAAATATATTGCAGCTATCTTTGTTTTGTCACTTTATCTTGAACCGTAGAGAAACAAAAATTAAACATTTTCTAATTTTTAACACTGCTGGTTTCTGGTCATATTGAGGGACATGACGATCTATTGAAAGGCATCTTATCCAAGAAGAAAAAAGGCAGGAGAGCAAGAAGACGACAGGGATATGAATGGCAGGAAGCATCAGAATGTTGACCCGCAATAGTCTGGCAGTTTACCCTAAGGACAAGAGAGTAATCTTGTTGGAAATCCATTATATCCAAACTTTGATGCGCGAACGGCACATAATTTATTGATTGAAACAGTGTTAATTAAACAATAAAGGCCACGCTCTCTAATGTCAGTAGCGTATGTGGCAGACTATGCACTACTGCTTGAGAAGAAGTAATATTAGTGTACAGACAAAAGAAAATTGAGAGAGAAAACAATAGAAAACGACTCGGCGTACATCGGTCGACACTGTGCAATGGCTTATGGTAGATCCAGTATTGCAGCTTTAGAAAAGAGGAACCAAGCCAGAATAGCAATTCAAAATCCACAATAGTAAAATTCCATGTCCACACTGCCAAAGAACATTCCAGATAGTCATCTAGACACAGACTGACTCGATCCAACTAATCTTTTCATTTATTATGTTAATATAATAGTGATCCTCATCATTTGTTATGTTAATATAGTGATCCTCATCAGTTATGTTAATATAGTGATCCTCATCATTTGTTATGGACGAACAACAACAACAACAACAACAACATTTCTTTGAAATCGAAATATTTCTAGAACTTACTCGCTACGATCCACGTTTTTGTTAAATATACAGCCCATGAACACCGGTTGTAGGAGTAGAAGATACTTACATGAAACCACTTCCCTCGTAATTGTTTCACTAAAACTTCATTGAAAATTATGAAAACAGGAAGTACGTGCGACGGAAGTTAAATCTGTAAATAGGAAGTAAGATGACATCACAAAAAGACAATGTGATCACACTATTGCACAACTGATACCACGTCATTAAAAATAGTAAAAACTATATTTCTCATTATCCTATTAAATGTTTTTGTCAGATCTCACAACTTTTTAAAGAGAGTAGTAACATTATCACTATCAATACGGTCAAGAGAAGTGTTTTAAAGAAACTTAAGACCTAATTACATGAATTTGTTATTTATCACGACACATGGTAAGCTGCTAGCACAGAATCGCTCCACTTGTTGCACAGTTTCAGTTTGAAATATCTTCGTTGCACTCCCGACATGTCTATAGGCGATCCGATCACTTTAGCAATATCCCCAACAGTGTCCTGCGGTCAACCGTACCAATTCGTTGTTTACTGAGAAGTTTACTCATACGTTTGTTGTGTTGCTCTTTTCTGGTCACACCAATCTTCAATCCAAGCTCTTGCTTTCTAGAAGGTCATGTGGATGGTTTAGATAAAAATTCGCTTTGCAGCCACACTTTTTGAGGGCGTTCAGAGTATTAACTCTTTCCACTGGTTAACACTCGATATGTTTGTAGATCCATCCTGTCTGTTCGTTCTATCATTGCCATCGGAATGTGCCCTGGAACGAAGATGAATGTAGTTCTGCTTATTGTTAAACCCTTGCAGAGATTAAGTTCATTTTCTGCTGACCAAATCAGTCTTCGCATTCCGGATTATACTCAATGAATCACTAAAAATGAAAACATGGGTTTTTTTACCAGACATACGGTAGTGCCGTAGTCATCGTCAGTACATTGATTGGCAAACATTTTTGCGGAAAGGTATAGTAGAATGCGATACAACAAGAAAAATATGAACACAATAGTAATAATAGGTTAAGAACTTTACCCCAATTACAATCCTAAATATTTTTCAGATGTCCAGCCTCTGCTGTCGTCATGTTCAAATCATCAGTCACATCCTCATCCATCTTCTAAATGGTCTTCCTCATCCCATCTTTGCCAAAATGTCCCCTTCCATAATGGTTTGTTTCTATCCCTTTATAAATCCAAAAATACTTCAATTTTATGTTCATTTTTTGTTTTGCAGTATTATTAAATTGTCTTTGAATTGTGTCCCTTCTTTGAATAGAACTATTTGTTCTGTTATCTCACCGTGGTATAAGGAGGAAAATATCCTCATCACTTTAAGTGGGGAATGAACTGGTTATCTTTGAAGCAAGAGGTGAAAGCCTATACCTCCACACCACGAAGACATGCCTTACTTTAATAGTTTTCAAACATAAATTCTATAGACTAAGATTTTGTTATGAAAGCTTTCTGTGAAACGACAAAAAATAATTCAAATGATTTGTACACTTGTCTACTCCTGCCAATACACTTTATCCCAATATTATCTGTTTAAATCGATTTTCCCATTTCTTTTCCTCTAGCTTTCTGATCGATGTAGACATCTTTAGAAATGTTTTAGAAGATATTTTATTTTATTTTCAAACCCGACGTTTGATGATTTTTTAGCAACATCAAGAGTGTAGTAAAAATTAAAGGGACTCTTTTTCATACTGCGTACTATATTACGGTGTTAGTTGTGTTTTTTTCTGTAAATTGACAATCGACACGCGATGGGTGACGGGGTTAATATCACGCTAACCACCTTTATTTCCTAATACTTCCTAATTGTTTCTTAATTGAAGCTGGGTTGATCTGAGAGCCCTTTCACTTCCACTGTAGAATTGAACCAGGATCTCGGTCCTAAGAATCGTGTGCATTAACCACTACGCTATTTTCCATTCTTGTCTAGTGTATATTTTCCTATAATTTATATACAACCATATCTGTATATACACCTCGCTTTCGCACTACTAAATTCTAAGTAACAGCAAGGACAAGTTCCACAAAATCTCTAATAGCCTCCGGCTGACAACTACTTTCTTTGAAACCATTCAACTTCAAATCTGAGAATGTGCACTGAACAAGAAATGAAATCAATAACGGTGGTGTAGATTGTAGTAGAACTATTCACTAAGAGCAATATTGAAAGCTGAAGTAGTTCAGCTATTCAAAGTTCAACAACAAAAAACACATTAGTTTTCTGGAAAATATTTTTCTTTATATTATTTGTATTCTTGTATTCTTTTAATTAAATCTTAACTTTAATCCGATATTGTACTTCTTATTGTAACCTTGGTTCCTTTCTTGATTCATCATCTAACGGTCTAAAGGTCTGAAGCTGAAGGATTGACTTCATTGCACTGGGTGTTACCCCATATGGCTTGGTCCTTCTCCACATAAATGACACGCCCCTTGTCGCTTGGTCCTTCTCCACATAAATGACACGCCACTTGTCGCTTGGTCCTTCTCCACATAAATGACACGCCACTTGTCGCTTGGTCCTTCTCCACATACATGACACGCCACTTGTCGCTTGCTCCTTCTCCACATAAATGACACGCCACTTGTCGCGTGGTCCTTCTCCACATAAATGACACGCCACTTGTCGCTTGGTCCTTCTCCACATAAATGACACGCCACTTGTCGCTTGGTCCTTCTCCACATAAATGACACGCCACTTGTCGCTTGGTCCTTTTCCACATAAATGACACGCCACTTGTCGCTTGGTCGTTCTCCACATAAATGACACGCCACTTGTCGCTTGGTCCTTCTCCACATAAATGACACGCCACTTGTCGCTTGGTCCTTCTCCACATAAATGACACGCGACTTGTTGATAGTATTGCACAAAGAACACTTGCCGTAGCTTCATCAAAATTCTAGAAGTTTCTTGAAAAATCTTAATGGTCTCTATTCTTCGCAACTTGCTCAATCTGTTTTATGAAAATGCGTCCGATATTCCTCGCCTTTCTCAGTCTATAATTTGTCCTCTTCACCTATTATCTCCCCAGTTTATAATTACTATACGTTTAATATCATAGCTTATATTTATATACTATACATATTTTAGTTCAAGATCAATCAAGATGGCGACGTAAACAAGTTGTGTTAGATTCAAAGGATGTGTTTACAGTGATTTTTATGTGATAATTAGTGACATTTAAAGATGAGCCTACGACAGAACTTGCAGAACGGTAGGGGATTTACATGTGCACAAATTTCTGCTATAGATATTACACAAGAACTACGGAGATTACAAAAAGCCATCAAAGTTCGCAACAACAACTCACCGGGGACAAGAACTAGCCCGCCATTAACCGCAGTAAGACCGCGGTACAGGAACGAATCAAGGATAGCAACATTAAACGTTAGTGGACTAGGAGACAAAGAAGCAGACATAGTAAAATTCATGATTAAGACACGTACAGAAATATTAGGAATAGCTGACACTAGAAGGAAAGGACATAACATCAAAGAAACCTACGATAAATATGCAATAATATGGAGCGGGTCGACATAAAGAAAAGACGAAACACGGTGTTGGTTTCATCATACATCCGGAGAAAGCAAAGTCTATCAATGAAGTAGAATATATATCGGAAAGAATATTACGTATTCAATTCATAGAACAAAACAAAACAACAACGATTATACAAGTCTACGTCCCGTGCAACGATAGCTGCAATGAACAACAACGACGTGAATTCTTCGACCAACTGTCAGACACAATTAATAAAACAAACGATAAAGATGAGCTAATTATAATGGGAGACTTCAACGGAAGAGTTGGAAGCAAAAGACGACACGAGACATGCCTAGGAAATTTCAGCGACACCGAAGCAGAACGAAACAACAACGGCGAAGAAATGATCAACCTATGCTACGAACACGACCTGATCATAACAAACACACTATTCCAGCATCGAAAAAGCCATACACAAACATGGTATAAGTGGAACAACATAGAACAGTCATCTCAAATCGACTATATACTTGTTAGACAAAGACAAAAAAGGAATATAATAGATGCAAGAACCATACCGAATATAGATATAGACACAGATCACAGACCAGTCATACTAACACAATTCAAGGCAAAAGAAACTAAACAGAGAAAGAGAAATCCAATTTTCGTCACCAACTTGAAAAATTAGAGGAAGAGGACATACAAAACGATATGAGCAACATGATGACAAATATTTTTACAACGCTACCATCAAGTATAAGCAATGTACATCAAGAATGGGAAACATTTAAAACAGCAATGATGAAAACATTAAACACACTATGTGGCAAAAAACAGTTAAGACAGAAATTCAAACAAAAAAACTGCATGGTGGAACAACGAGGTCAAGGAATCAATAAAAGCCAAGAAGAAATGTTTCAAAACATGGATAAAATCCAAAAGCCAAGAGGATTACACAGCATACAGAACAGCGAGAAGACAAAGTAAACAAGTAATCAAAAATCAAAGACAGAATCGTGGGAAAAATACGGAGAACAACTGTCATTACTATGCAAAGAACAGCCACGAAATTTTTCAAAAGTGTCAATTCCATGAGGATAAGAGACGAAAGTTTCAACCCCACTGACATTATTAATGATAAAACGGTACACCGATATTTAATACAAACGGAAGGAAGAACAGATGGAAAGAATACTTCCAAGAACTACTTAACCAACCACCAACACCAACTGCGAATAGATTTAAAAATAACACAAGCATAGAAGAACCAAATATACTCATCCAAGAAATAGAAGAAGTTGTGAAGAAGAGTCCACGTCACAAGACAGCAGGCATAGACGGTATAACCAATGAAGCAATCAAGGCATGCGGAGAAACAGGAATACAATGGATTCATAGAATCTTCAAGTCAGCCTGGACAGAAAGAGAAGTCCCCAAAGATTGGCAGAAAGCCATCATAATACCAATATGGAAAAAAAGGGCAACAAAAGAGAATGCAATACATACAGAGGCATATCATTATTAAGTCATGTTGGGAAATTATATGCTAAAATTTTGGAATCTAGAATCAAACCTATAATAGAACCACAGCTGAACATCGCTCAATTTGGGTTCAGAAAGGGAAAGAGTTGCACTGATGCCTTGTTCACACTAAGGCAACTCAGCGAAAACACCATAGAATATGACAAACAGCTCAACTTAGCATTCATAGACCAAGAAAAAGCCTTTGATAGAATAAACAGAAACAAACTATGGACCATACTAAGTGAATATGGAATTCAGGGCCAACTATGAGACAATATTAGAGCGCTATACCAAAAATGCTCAAGCGTAGTATGAACAAGCGACGGCCTGACAGACGAATTTGAATTATCATCAGGAGTAAGGCAGGGATGTGTGCTTTGCCTATACTTTTCAATATTTACATAGACAGGATAACGCAAGAAACCAAGACAGATAACAACCTCGATAACAACTACAATTTAATAAACGAACTACTCTTTGCAGATGATCAGAGTATAATTTACAACAACGAAAACAAACTTCAACAACACATAAATGCCCTGCAAGCCACATGCGATAAATATGACATGAAAATTAACATCTCCAAAACAGAAGTCATGACAATAAGCAGGTCAACAGGTCAACTAAATATACACGTGAATAATGTCAAAATACAACAGACTCCAGAATTCAAATATCTCGGGAGTATATTCACAGCAGATGGAAAGATGGACAGAGAAATCGAGACTAGATGCCAGAAGGCAAATGCAGTGACATACCAACTGTCACCACTATTAAAACATCCAAGCATTAACATGGCAGTCAAACGACAACTGATAAACTGCATATTTATTCCAACTCTCTGCTATCAGTGCCAAACATGGCCCCTGACTAAGACACAAGAAAGAAAGATTACAACATGTGAAATGAGATGTCTACGAAAAGCTGTCAACGTTACAAGGCGAGATAGAGTGAGAAACGAGAATATCAGAAGCATCGTTGGTACTATACCATGCATACAGTACATCGAGAAGCAAAGATTCAAGTGGTTCGGCCATTTAATGAGAATGGAACCACATTTACTACCATCACGTGCCTATAATAATCGACACTCAGGGCGCAGAGCACGAGGCAGGCCAAGAACAAGATGGATAGATAACATCTCAGAGTCCCTGCGAAAGCATGGACTGACAACGTCAAGCGCAACACACCTGGCACAAGATAGGAAACTAACTCTCCCACGACGCTTCACGGCAAATGTGGTTAAGATAAGATAAGATAAGATAAGACATATTTTAACTAGTGTTATAGTACCATATTCTAGCTTTAAAATGTATGAGAAAAACGTGATGTGTAACACCGGACAATAGAAATCGCCGTGCATGGAACTCAGGTTGGTTTGAGACCCTGTTCTAGAAAATGCGATGGAGACTGCAGCAACACTGGGTACAAACAGCATCCTTTATCATTTATGAACGACAATGACGATAACAGATCACTGGCAGATTTAATCATCTAATAAAGTAGAAATGATAAACTTCGAAAATGAACTTTAATAGTTCTCAAGGAGTGTTATTCACCTAAACATTACAGCGTTAAGTGTATTTGCAAACCATTTCAAGATCCAAACTGAAAGTTCCGCGTACAAATCTCTTCAGTATTATACTACAGGGCAATTACTCACAACGAGTACTAACACTAGAGCCACATATAGATATGTGCACTAACTCTTATCCGTATTGGGTGCAGCAATTTGGTTGAAGATCTATGTATCATTTAGTGCAGATGTTTTATTGAAGATCTGTGGTTCACTTGGTGCAGTGAGATAGTACGAAGTGAAAATCTTGCAGTTCTAATATAGTGTGCATGTCCATCACATACTTGGAAACATCAATAACAGGACAGTTTGGTGAAGACTTACATTAATATTTATAAAAAATGACGAAGTTAAGCAAAAAATCCTCCTCCTCAAATAGCTTGTCCTGAGTAGAGCTTTGCCAACCTAACAGTACCTTCAGAATTTCTCTCACACTCTCATAGGCCACATGTCCCACCTATGCAGTCGTCATGCTCAAATCATCATCAAATAATTTGTCCTGAGCAGAACTTTGCCAACCTAACAGTCCTTCAGAATTTCTCTCTCTCACTCATAGGCCACATGTCTCACCTATGCAGCCGGAATGCTCAAACCATCATCAAATAATTTGTCCTAGAGCAGAATCTCTTGCCAACCTAACAGTCCTTCAGAAATTTCTCTCTCTCACTCATAGGCCACATGTCTCACCTATGCAGCCGGAATGCTCAAACCATCTGTCACATTATGAATCTATCTTCTTCTTGGTCTTACTCTTATCCCCTTTGCTGGGATGTCTCCTTCCATGATGGTCTTCTTCAGCCTTTCGTGTCTCTTTATATGGTCATCGCATTTCGACTCTTTTATGGTGAGTTGCAAAGTGGTAAACGCTCACAGGGGGCCAGAAAAAGCGATTCAAAGATACACTAAAGAACTCGATGAAATCTTTTGGCATAAATGTCAACAACTGGGAGAATGCTGCTCAAGACAGATCAGCCTGGCGCACACTTCTTCGATACGGTTCCTCGGTCTGCGAGGCAAATACGGAGCAAAGACGTCAAAACAGAAAGGCACTAAAACTTCCCACAAGTGCAAGTATACCTTGCCCACACTGTACACGAACATGTCAAGCCCGTATCGGGCTCACTAGACATCTACGCACACACAGACAAACATAGCGCAACTACATTCCCTTGGATGAAAATTTGTGTGGTCATCATCACCCGTGATAGACGAGTATCATATGGTCAAAATACTTCAATTTTCTCATTCCTATGTGTTCCATCAGCAAGCTTTCTTTGATTATGAGTTCTTTCTTGATAGAAAGAACTATTTGCTCTCTTATATGTTAACGATATTACGTAGGACTATTCTGTATCACTTATATTCAAAAGTAGATAAGTAAACTAAAATTGTAACCAACTTAATAAAAAGAAAGACGATATAAGTCTCTCTAAATATACTGTTATTATTGTGTATACTCAGTAAGTGTATAACAGTCTCTCTAAATATACTGTTATTATTGTGTATACTCGTAGTAAAGTTAATTAGTTGTGTAATGTAAGTGTAATATTAATATATAAATTAAAGCTCGAATCCGGACCACGCCGTTCTGTTTGCGAGTGTATACTTGTTTGGAGACGCCTAGGTTGTTTGCTGGAGCTACGCAGTTCGTGATTTTCGCAAAACTTGTGCTGGTGGTGTATCATTTTTGATGAGAGAGATCGAACTATATGGGTAAAACTGGTTCAATAAAGTTTATCTTTCGTCATTAGAACATTTAGCCACTTTTTACATATTCTGAGCGTTGCCTTTGTTTGTCAGTTATTTTTTGCATACACAATCTGAGCGTTGATTTTTGGTTGACAGATAATTTTTGCATACACAATCTGAGCGTTGATCTTTGGTTGACAGATAATTTTCTAGATCGAAATCAGGCTTGTTTCTAAAATTGAATAACAGAAAACTCGTTTAAGCATGACGTTAAGGGTTAGCACAAGATGGTTTTGCTGAGAGTTAGCAACTCATCACCAGAAAGAAACCAATACAGTAAGAACAAACAGATGATTCTTGTCTAAACCGCGTGCAATGAAGCTAAATGTAGTAGTAGTCTTTCTTAATCTTCTAAAGAAGAGAAAAACAAAAAGAGGATAAAGATATATCCTATTGTGATAACAATAGAAAGATCAGAAATAGAAACAATAGGAATGGATGAAAACATGCATCTTCTAGTCACGAATATGTTTTTTTAACAAGCTGTGTTAGACCAGCTGATTTTAGCCCTCATTGAGGATCCACAGTATACATACTGAGCATCTTGTGATAAGTTTCTTTCTAGTCTGTGACGACCTTGGCACTTAGAGTAGCAACACATGTACACCATTCTTCTATATTCTGGGCCGCCATCGGTATTGTGTTCCAACTGTGATTCATTTCTCTCAGATCGTGTTCTACTGTTCTCCTCCATGTCGTTTTGAGCCTTCCACGTTTTTGTTTACCCTTGAACAACACTAAATATAACACTACAAACCTAGAGTTGTTTTTGGGTCTGCAAGAAATCCAGGTACTCTCCCCACACAAATATAGGAAAAATGGAGAAACCCATAATTCCAGTGTGTTAAAAGAAAAGAAGAAGTGTACCCTATAAAAGCTTGATAAAAAATATCGAAGAGCAGAAGACCAGGAGAAAAAGGTTCTGAAAGAATAAAATAACAAACAAAAGGTAGATGGAGTATTTTGAACATCTATTGAACAAACTAACCCCATTAAATCTTCCAGATATTCCACATGCTAAAATCCAAAGTCCAATAGACTCTATTAAACCGACAAGAGATGAAATTAGACAAGAATTAATTTAGCACAACGATAAAGCTAAAAGTAGCAGGACCAGAAAATACCACAGCATAAGCAACCAACGTGGATATCAAGACATTAGGGGATCTGTTGGAAAGAAAACTGGGCAGGAGTGTTGTAGGGGGAGGAAGTATTAGCCGAATGGAAAGAGCGGTACTTTATGAAGATGCAAAAGAAAAGATGTTCTTACAACCTGTGGAGAAAAAACAATTACAGAAGAACTACGCTGCTATCGGTATCAGGGAATATTCTTGCGAGAATCCAAGAACCAATCTTGCGAGGATCCAAGATGCAGTAGACCAGAGATTCTCAACCTCTGGGTAGCGACCCCTTTGGGGGCCGAACGATCATTTCACAGGGGTCGCCTAAGACCATCGGAAAACACATATTTATCATAATTAGAAAAAAAATATTTCACAATAAATAATTAATATATTATTTTTGTGACTAATCACTATGTTTTAATTATGTTAAATTTATAACAATGAAAATGCATCCTGCATATAAGATATTTACATTACGATTTATAACAGTAGCAAAGTTACACAGTTACAGTTATGAAGTAGCAAGGAAAATAATGTTATGGTTGGGGATCACCACAACATGAGGAACTGTATTAAAAGGTCGCGGCATTAGGAATGTTGAGAACCACTGCAGTGGATGATAAAATTAGAGAGAAGCAGCATGACTTTCTAAAATAAAAACCATATCCTGTATAAACATACAAAACAAGGATTAGCATTACATTTGGATAATCCTTGCAATGGAACTCAGCTATGCACTATATATTCCTCTCATACTGTTATAAGTTACATAGGGCCTGCAAATAATTTTTCCATACTGCTATCTCCTGGCAACTCGCTCAATTGCTTCCATAGAATTGAGTCCTATATCTTTTGCCTCTCTCAGCAAAGTTAATTTCAAGGTTTCCCTAGGACATCCTCCCTTTCTGGAAACCGTTGCTTCCCACTTCAATGCCTGCTTTTGCATTCTCTGATCAATTCTTGTCAAGGTATGCCCAACATATCCCCATCTTCTCCTTCTTATAACACATGTTACTAATGGTAGACCAGATATTTCTCTGATTTTATAATAAAGGCAAGGTCATGAAAGAGGTAGTGGCGGATATGCGACAACTGCCAACAGCATGACTATGGAGGTCTTAGCGGGGACAACATTTTTGGAGTGGCTACAGACGCAAGCATTCACTCATGCATGCATGCTCATCGACTTATGAGAATGATACAGAAGATCAAGACCAGTTATGTACGAAGACAGTGGATGCAATTCATACAAAATGCAACAATCCAGACACTTTCTGCGTTGTCCCAGGTCATTCTGGGGTGAGAGAGCGGTGCACTAGCGAGCAGTGCTGAGATCGAGAATGGGTCTTCTATGAAAAAAAGCGACATCATCAACGCTCTAAGTGAAAACATACGCTCTGAAGATTTCAAAGAATAAGATATAGAGTATTCTCTATCTCGGTTGCGCAAGTTATACATACCGATAGTTGTGGCAAGACGGGAAAACCACGTGCGAAACTCCAGTAGATACATCAGTCAACACAGAATGGTAATTATTAATCTAAACTCACTGAAATACATACTTAGGAGGAGATTGGAGCAATTATGGATATGTCGGATGCGCGATGAAGATGATCCTCAAATGAACAATGAACTATCACTTCTAAATTCGTCCCATGTTACTGTCATTCTTTGTCGCAGACATTTATTTTCTAATGCTCTCAACTTACTTTCTGTATCATTAGTCATTTACCAACTCTCACTGGCATATGTTAACATATATATATATATATATATACACATGTGGGTGTGTGTGTGTGTATAGTACAGTGCGGTAACTAGTATGATACAATTCCAACCCTTAAATTTTCTCAGTATGATACAATTCCAACCCTTAAATGATTTTTCTTTCAAATAAACTCCGATTGTGATTGTTTTTCAACTGCACAAAATGTACAAATACAAAATCGTATACATCAATATCGGAATAACATAGCAATATAGAAAAGCTTTGCGTAAAGAATTGTAATTATTGCATGGTTAAAATTGTAATTTCATTATGATGCATTTGCCGCCCCGTTACGGTACCACCTGATGCGACCGCCTCTCTGTATCATAGCACAGCACGGCCTTGTATGTATAAATATGAGCGACAACATAAATATGCTAGACATACAGGAACCACTTTTGACAGTTGAGAAACGGTGCAAGCTTGCCTAATTCTGATATATAATGAGACACGACTCGCTTTCAAGAACTATTCTACAGGGAACAGTGAGCGACGGAAGGAGATGAGGGGAGAGAGAACATCCTGGTCTGACAAACGTCGATAGCTAATCAGGGCATGACTTCTTCACATATGTTCGAAAATTTGAAGACAGTGGGCTATAGCGGTGTTTTGTGATGGTGTTTCCACAGTGAAATCCCTTACGACTCCATCGGATAATATTATTACTATTATCAGTTATATGCATAATATATATGAAAGTTAATCTAGTGACAATCATACAAGAAACTGTTGTAAGTAAAATTATTATTCTTGCATATATACATGGCGCTCATGATCAATTTTGTTGGTGGGGTCAGACATTATTTCCCAGATAAATTATGGTCTTTGGTTGCTATATTTTAATTTATAAAATAATAAATACACGTTATACGTTATTTTTGTGGGACCGGCCCCACTGGCCCTTAATGACGAGCCGCCACTTATATATATATATATATATATATATATATATATATATATATATATATATATATATATATTTTGTATAATAATAATAATTTTATTGGACAGCGAATCGAGTGCCTTTGGAGCTAGTGGCGAAGACCTCACCTCCACTCTCCAGAGAACCCGTGGTTACCTTGACAATCACTTCTGTAGATTAGTAGTCTGTGATACATCTTTAAAGAAGTGTTGATTAAAACTTGTTATAAATAGAGAATAAACAAATATTGAATAACCATCATCAGATGTCATATCTGCACACGTTGCGATTATGTATATTGACTTACACTCGTTTGGCCAATCACAGTCGTTAGTTATCACCCTACCATATCATATCACCGAGATCCTAAAGAGATCTGCTCTCCACATCATCTACACATTCTTGATGCAGTTCAGATACAATGGACAGGATATATGGCTCGAACGTCGGATTGCAGAATAATAGAAAAGACTCTTGTATGGTGAGCTGCGTGGCAGTAAACGCTCCAATGGTGGTCATAAAAATTGTTGATTGGCACTATGCATAAATCAATGCAAACGTTGACTAGTGTCTTGTGATAAACAAAAGAGCAAATCTTAACTGATATTTGCACTAAACAGAAAAAAAACAAGTGTTGACTAATATTAATCTTGCAATAAATACAACAAAATATATGAACTAAAATTCTGCAATAATAACTAAAGGAAATATGTATTAATATCTTGCAATAAAAACAGTAACATATGTTGACTAATAACGTGCAATAAATCAGCAAACATAACAAAATATATTGACTAGTAGCTTGTAGTAAACAGAATAACAAGTGTTGACTAGTAACTTGTAGTAAACAGAATAACAAGTGTTGACTAGTAACTTGTAGTAAACAGAATAACAAGTGTTGACTAGTAACTTGTAGTAAACAGAATAACAAGTGTTGACTAGTAAATTTGTAGTAAACAGAATAACAAGTGTTGACTAGTAACTTGTAGTAAACAGAATAACAAGTGTTGACTAGTAACTTGTGGTAAACAGAATAACAAGTGTTGATTAGTAACTTGTAGTAAACAGAATAACAAGTGTTGACTAGTAACTTGCAATAAAAAGAACAAAACGTTTTGACCAGCATTTTTGCAGCAAACAGGAACAAGTGTTGATTAGTATCTTTCAGTAAACAGAAGCAATAGTAATGTCTAGTATTTTGCAAACAGAAGAAAAAAAATGTTGCTTAGCATCTTGCAATAAACCTAGTACAGGTGTTGATTAACATCTTGCAACAGAGCAAAACTTGTTGATTAATATCTTGCAACAGAGCAAAACTTGTTGATTAACATCTTGCAACAGAGAAAAACGTGTTGATTAACATCTTGCAACAGACCAAAATGTGTTGATTAACATCTTGCAACAGAGCAAAACTTGTTGATAAACATCTTGCAACAGAGCAAAACTTGTTGATTAACATCTTGCAACAGAGCAAAACTTGTTGATTAACATCTTGCAACAGAGCAAAACTTGTTGATTAACATCTTGCAACAGAGAAAAACGTGTTGATTAACATCTTGCAACAGACCAAAATGTGTTGATTAACATCTTGCAACAGAGCAAAACTTGTTGATTAACATCTTGCAACAGAGAAAAAACAAATGCTGATTAACATCTTGCAACAGAGAAAACGTGTTGATTAACATCTTGCAACAGAGAAAAACGTGTTGATTAACATCTTGCAACATACCAAAATGTGTTGATTAACATCTTGCAACAGACCAAAATGTGTTGATTAACATCTTGCAACAAAGCAAAACGTGTTGATTAACATCTTTCAATAAACCGAGCAAAAAGTGTTGAAAAACATCTTGCAATAAATCGAGCAAAAAGTGTTGATAAACATCTTGTAACAAAGCAAAACATGTTGATTAACATCTTGCAACAAAGCAAAACGTGTTTGCTAGTATCTTTCTGTAAACAAAATAAAACGTGTTAAATGGAAGCTTGTAATAAACATAAAACAGCAGATGATTATAAGCCAAGAAAAGTGGGACCTGAAAATTTGGTTAATATTTCTTGTCGAGCTATCTAATCTGTTAGAAGATCGATTGCACCAAAACGCTGTTGGAGGCGGGTTTGAGTGCAACGCAAAGAGATCCAGATTGGAAACTGTTTCTGCACGCCAGCAACCGCGATGTAGAGTTGTTAGCGACAAATGAACGGCGGGCGTCCTGTTCCAGTATCCGAGATTCGCGTTACTCACGTTCAGGCACGTGGTGTGTGAGCAGAAGACAAACTACAGTGCCCTGGCCCCTGCTCAGATCAGTCAATTTACTCGGACTACAAACATCAACTGTTAACATGGCTCGTAGGCACTGCAGAGTACATTAAGTCCAGGACAGACAGGGATCATGAGAGGATCATTATCGGCGACCCTGACCTCGAAATCAGTTCTAGGATTACCAGCTGTCTTGTCGCAAAACGGAATACAGAAAAAGGTGAGAAGTTTGATGAAGCAAGGTGACTGTCTTCATGAGAAAACAACAATGACATGGATACATGCGACGAACGAGTTGTACCTGCAGTGTCTTTGCCAGTGATTTCAATTCCCCAGATAACTGGAAGTAATAATTCAGTGCGGCTGGAAGGAGATACCAATGCTATCACAAGTACTAACAACATCAGCTGCACTGTTACCAACGCAGGCAGTGTAACCACCAGCGTTCAAAAAAGCAACACAAACAGCAGCTTAGATCCTAACGATGGTCGAGTCAACAAAGGGTATATGTCTCCGGACATTGAACTACAGAGCTATGCGTTCACATCAGATCCCCCAGTCAGGGGCACCGCCCAGTACAGAATACATCAACGTCTTAAAGGGGTGCCCTGAGGTCGAAAACAGTTCCAGGACTCAACTGTTTTTGTCGCAGTCTCCACACGTATCTACGGCAAAATCAATGGGTAAATGGAAGCTCAGAAACATGGGCCCTAGTTACGACCTTGCTTCCACAAGTAAGGAGCCGGTTTCAACGTTTAATGTGGTCTCTAGATCTGAGCTAAATTTAAGAGCTCCCACTGCTACACGGTCAGGTGGACAATCATCATATTTCCATGCACAGCGTGACAAGGCCCGGGCCAGCAGCGAGGAGGACTCAGGTAGAGCATACAGCGACGATGGCGGAAAACACAACGCACATGTTTTATCTGACATTGGAGCTGATTACATGCGTATCAATGGCGCTATTGTGTCTTTCAAACAACTTCAGAAACCAACATCTATGCAGTCCTTGCCTACCTCATCCAAGTTTAGTTACACAGAAGAGGCAGGACAGGCGCTTGTCGGTGTTTCCGACTTCCAAAAATCTGCAGATGATCGTCTGCATCAACCAAAACAGCGCCAGAAACCTAGTGTTGGATATAGGCTAGGAAAACGACGAGCATTATATCAAAAGCGTAAAAAAATTGCTGACTATTGTCTCGTCTTTGGCATGTTTGGAATAGTAGTCATGGTTCTGGAGACGGAATTAAACATGGCTGGTCTATATTCTAAGGTAGGACATATCACCATTTTATTTCATTTTATTTAGTCTCTATGAATCAAATCAATAGAAAGACGTTATAGAACTGTAGCTAGTGCACATGCTTTATTGATGAGTGGTTGTGGTTCGATTTTGTTGTCCAAGATCGTTTTCCCGAAGGCAACGGTTCTCGGGTCGACCCATCCTTAATTGAGTAGCAGGGAGTCATTGTTAAGTAAAAGAGACATGTGTGATATTGAACACATCACGTCTCCTGTATCGTTGGTCAAAGAAAACTATATGCTTAACAACGTATTTCAAATGTATACTGTTAAGTATAAATACGGGCTCGTTATATCTTACTTAAATTAATATACCCTGGAACTAAATATCCTTTTTGCCAGACGGAATTGTCAAAGTAGTATAATTCTAACGGCCTCCCAATGACGAATCAAATCTGATATGATGTTATAGTGTATCTTGAGATGGTGTCTTACTTTAAAATGGAGTTTTCTGTTCGTAAAATCTTACAGTTACCCGTCGTACAAATTTGGGTCATGTTTGATAATATGCATACACTGTGATCAAAATTCAAATCTGCTTGTACTTTTGCATGCCATAGGGGCTCAACGAAACGCAACGTACTCAGGAGCAAACCACACAGATCACAAAGACGTGTTACTTTAGTTGATAAGAACGAACACATACAAACAACAAACAACACAAAAAACATTAATTAAGGACTACACACGTTATCAAATAATTAAAGAGCGTAATTACAAAACCAAAAGAGACCAATGTCGCTTCCCCGTGTAGACACTACCTTCATAACCCATCTGCAGATGACAACGGAACTCGACAAGTTAGGAAAAGTAGAATTTAGAGATTAATGCAATCAGTAACCTCATCTCCAAATCCCAAATCTTATTGCTGCTAACATTTGACTAATTACTGATTTGTTAGCAATGAGTTTGAGTTTGCTGTATTAAAATGTATTACTGTATTAGTGAGGCACCCAGAAATGTAGCAGCAGAATAGAAAATTCAAGCAATTGCTACAGAAAAGTACTCAGAATACCATTGATAAAAAATTACTCAGAATAGCATGGACAGAATAAAGACATTTAAAAAAAAAAATTGCTTCGGTTTCAAATTGAATGGAAGTGGCTGATAAAGAAGAGAAAAATGAGAAAAATGACATATTTTGGATATATAAAACGGACATATAATTCTCCGCAGAAGATCATTCTGAAGGGCATAATACCGGATAGACGAGAGAGTGAGAGAGAAAGTCCAAGAAAAATATGAGTTCAATATGTCATAGATGAGCTGAGTATGACTGCGGTAGACACCGGACACCTCACGTAGAACAGCGAGACATTTAGAGTTGCTGTCATGGGAGCCAAGTTCCGACAGATGATGTTGATGATGACAGAGTGGTTTTCATCACTCCTGATGATCGAACGACATCAATTGTATTAACTATTCAACTAAATGGGACCATATTTTCCACTCTTATTGCGTAACCGTTATTGACATAAGATCTGTAGATAACAGAACAAAAATAAAGCGGACATAGTGTCGCTCAACTGAAGCACACAGATTATAGCATACATGCATTAGCATCATGCCAGTGTGGCGTGCCAAATTTATTGTTCGGATCACAGAATAATAGTGAATTGTAGTCCTTTCTATTAGCACAGGCCAAATAGAACGGATATAATACGCATCTGTTTTCCGAGAGTAGATTATTGAGTACCTGCGGTATGTAAACGGTATGCTACTTTCAAATCAATAATATTTTGGAATATGTTTGCATATAGGCCCTGGATATAGTCGTACGAATAATGTGTGGGTGTGTGCGGTTCGGGAACGACATATGTTTGCATATAGGCCCTGGATATAGTCGTACGAATAATGTGTGGGTGTGTGCGGTTCGGGAACGACATATGTTTGCATATAGGCCCTGAATATAGTCACACGAATAATGTGTGGGTGTGTGCGGTTCGGGAAAGACATATGTTTGCATATAGGCCCTGGATATAGTAACACGAAAAATGTGTGGGTGTGTATGGTCCTGGAATGTGATATGTTTGCATATAAGCCCTGGATATAGTAACACGAATAATGTGTGGGTGTGTGCGGTCTTGGAAAGACATGTTTGCGTAGAGGCATTATATATAGTCATACGAATAATGTGTGGGTGTGTGCGGTCTTGGAAAGACATGTTTGCGTAGAGGCACTAGATATAGTCATACGAATAATGTGTGGGTGTGTGCGGTCTTGGAAAGACATGTTTGCGTAGAGGCACTAGATATAGTCATACGAATAATGTGTGGGTGCCCGTGGTCCGGGAATGACAAGGAAGTATCAGAGATTCTAAAATTATATGTCCGATATAAGACCTGTTTGTTTATATCACATAACTTGCATTCTCCTTTCCTCTCCTTGTGAAGTATAAGACCTCAAGAGTTGTTTTTCACTTTATCTGGTCTCTGGTCGTTTTTATGGTTTCCTAAGATAATCCAGCTTTTTTTCTTTTTCTCAAGAAGACCTAGTTTTGAGATCTGTTTGAATTGTGATGTTTCCGCTTTCCAAGCGGATTTCACTCAGGTTCTTGTCAAGTCACACTCGACTGTGTCTTTCGCAGGGTATGCTCAACCAACCTCCATTTTCTCCTCCTGATCTAGGTCCTCATGGGTTCCTGTCATGTTCATATCCACATATCTGCTTCTGGCCCACTGTCACACAATCTCAGTATGAACATCCGAAACGGCATTTGTAAATAAAGGTATGACTCTTATTTGTATTTAATTAATGTGGTGTTTCATTACGTTTCCAAGATACACAACAAGACGTATTTCACAGTTGAGGTGAATGTGATGAACATTGTTTTAGAGAAAAATGGTAAAAGTTTCCACTCTGCGTGCAGGAGAGCAGCAAACAAGAACTTCAGGACTTTACTAATCCTGGCATTAATGTTCTGACTGTTCTATATCATATACTTTACTATCGCTATAATTGTATTTCTAAAATGTTCTTTCTTTCTCTTCCTTTCTAGTTCTCTCTCTCTCTTTCACGAATACACTCTCTTCCTCTTTTTTTCTTCACATGCACTCTACCTCTACGCAAAGAACAGTTTGAATAGATGAATATTTAATCAAATTATCTAGATAATTAATCAACATTTGTCAGTTCGTTCTGCAATTCTTCCTCACGGCGTCTCACAAGCTCTTCTTCGTGTAGCATGTCCTTCGCAGAACGTCGCTCTAATCATATCCACTATAAAAGACTCTCGAATTCTAACCAGTTCTTCCTCCGCCTCCATCTTCTTGTTAAATATTTCATTAATATTTAATATACGCACATTAGAATTAAGATTTTGCGCCCTGTAATGCATAAGTGTTTGCCATTCGACTGAAGACACAAGAGAGATATGGGTTCAATCATATACCCGACGATCCACAGATTAAGAAAGTCTACTACTGCCTTGTAGCTACATCACATGGTAGCTATTAAATGTTGGAAATATTTTTAAAAACAAAAATGTTGACTCGTACAATGGCTTTTCATAGAATGAGTCCCGCTTGAAAAATTTGCCAGTTGGATTGCCGTATTTCTAGAGTTAACGTCTTGTTTGCTAGAGAGATCTTTCTCTTCTTCTATCTCGTCTTCTAAAAACCATGATTCCCAGGACTATTGCTCTCTCTTTCTCTAAATCAATATCAAAACCATGATTCCCAGGACTATTGCTCTCACTTTCTCTAAATCAATATAAAAACCATGATTCCCAGGACTATTGCTCTCTCATTCTCTAAATCAATATAAAAACCATGGTTCCCAGGACTATTGCTCTCTCTTTCTCTAAATCGATATAAAAACCATGATTCCCAGGACTATTGCTCTCTCTTTCTCTAAATCAATATAAAAACCATGATTCCCAGGACTATTGCTCTCTCATTCTCTAAATCAATATAAAAATTAATGTGACCAAGATATTTTAATTTCAAGACATCATATTGTTTAGATGTCAATGTTCCTTGATGTCCATGCCTAGTATGATGTACATGATATTGTTTAGATGTCAATGTTCCTTGATGTCCATGCCTAGTATGATGTACATGATATTGTTTAGATGTCAATGTTTCTTGATGTCCATGCCTAGTGTAATGTATCTATCTTTCTCTATATATTTCTAACCTCTGACGTCTCTAGCGCTTATTGCAGCAACAAATACACATCATTCGTCTCTATTCTTGGCCATCTTCTGTATTGTGTTGCAGATGTGATTCTTTGTTCAGTTCTTTTTATACTGTTCTGCTACAAGTCGTTTTCAATCTTCCACGTTTTCGTTTACCCTCTGTTGTCCATCTCAGTGTAGTTTTCGTGATATTTATCTTCCATGCGTATCATATGTCCGATCCTTCAGCTCTCTTTTGGAGGATGGCGTTCATATTCTCTAGTTCATACAGTGTAAGAAAGTCTTGGCTAGAGATTTGTAGGATGTTTATGTATTTTCTATTCTTTGTCTAGTAGGTTGTTATAAAATTGTCTCCAACACATTATTTCAAAATATTGAATTCTCTTCTTTAGTGCTTATGACATAGCTCTCTATAAACCATACTATATGAACATGTTTTTTATTAAATTGGAAATGGGGACGGTTTAAAAATTAGTTTAAAAGCAATGGAATGACTTCATTGAACCGGATTCCCCATTGAAATTATTCTGTCTCTATAGAAGTAGCTTAATGTCAAAAGTATTGCACCGAACACGATCTTTAAAGCGCCAAAAAAAAAACAATGCTCGGGATCTCCGTAAATTCGCTCATGAACTGAAGACGCAGTCTGAATTCCAACCAACGACCTCTAAAAAGCAAGTTAAATGGTTTGACTATTTCGCCTCGATTAGTTAGTTAGTTTGTTCCTTTCGTGCCAAAGGCGGCACATAGGGCAGAGGTTTTAGATCTCCATGTGATGCGGTTCGTTGCTAGCAGTTGGAGATCTTGTATGGTTTTACATCCCAATAGTTTACTTTCTTGTTAGATGGTTCTTCGAAGAGTGGTCTTTGGTCTTCCACGTTTTTTTTCCCAACTGGTGATCACATAAGGACTTGTCGATTTAGTCTCTTTTCTTCTGATCTAAGAACATGATCTAAATATTTCCACCTTCGTTTCCTTATAATATTTGATACGGGTTGTTGGTGTGTTCTATCTCTCACTGTGTTGTTAGAAACGAAATCACTCCATTTTACTTTTAATAATTTTCGTAGACATTTATTCTCAAAGCTGTCCAGTTTCTTATCAATTTTCTTTGTTGATTTCCAACTTTCACAAACGTAGGTCAGTACAGGAATCACACATGACCTAAATAATTTAACTTTTGTGCATATACTAAGGTCTTGAGATTGCCAGATATCTGTTAATTTAGTGAAGGCACTAGCTGCTATAGCAATACGAGAGTTTATTTCTTTCATCGTGTCTCCGTTGTTTGACACTTTACTACCCAAATATGTAAAATGTTTAACTTTCTCCAATGTTTGGCCATTTATTACAATGTTGTCTGTCGAGTTTGTGAGGTCCATAATTTTAGTCTTGGCAGAATTAATCTAGAGACCAACCTGTTCTGCAAGTGTGCAAAGATTGCTCGTTAGTTTGTGGGTTGCTTGTTGTTGAATTCAATATGGCCACGTCATCGACAAAGTCAAGATCAAATAGTCTGCTGTTATTAAGCCATTTGATGTCTAGTTGATCATCTTGGGTGCATTTGCGCATGATCCAGTCTATAGCTATCCCAAAAGCATAGGTGACATTGACTGTGAACCAGTCTGAGTTTCCTGCATCTGTTCTGATTGCCTGGATACCTTAGTGGAAATTGACTGTGAACCAGACTGAGTTTCCTGCATCTGTTCTGATCGCCTCGATACTCTAGTGGAAATTAAAAGATAAACAAAGAACACTTGAGTAGAATGTGTCACAATGGGAAGAGACAGGAAATGTTTGAGATTGATTATAGCTGATCGTTGATATGAAGATGATGACTAATGAGTTATGGCTAGATCTAACATATATAAGATAGGACGACAGCTCATGTGTTGATGGAGCACACATGGGGAGCAAAGAATAGTAACACTGCGACCTATAAGGCATGTCGTAAGAGGCGATTAAGGTAGGGGTCTAGGAAAGCTACCTTAGTAAATAAAAAGCATCTCAGAAATCGGATGGCTGGCCAACTTTTAGGCACAACGTGCAATCGCTCTTAGGCTTAGATCACATACAAATCACAAATAGTAGTTTAACACGTGGTCGATTTGGAGCGTTCGATGAAGAAGAAGATATGGAGACATATTTTACTGACATACTGAACTACAGAGTGATAGTTTAACATACTGAACTACAGAGTGATAGTTTAACATACTGAACTACAGAGTGATAGTTTAACATACTGAACTACAGAGTGATAGTTTAACATACTGAACTACAGAGTGATAGTTTAACATACTGAACTACAGAGTGATAGTTTAACATACTGAACTACAGAGTGATAGTTTGACATACTGAACTACAGACTGATAGTTTGACATACTGAACTACAGAGTGATAGTTTGACATACTGAACTACAGAGTGATAGTTTAACATACTGAACTACAGAGTGATAGTTTAACATACTGAACTACAGAGTGATAGTTTGACATACTGAACTACAGAGTAATAGTTTAACATACTGAACTACAGAGTGATAGTTTGACATACTGAACTACAGAGTGATAGTTTGACATACTGGACTACAGAGTGATAGTTTGACATACTGAACTACAGAGTGATAGTTTAACATACTGAACTACAGAGTGATAGTTTGACATACTGAACTACAGAGTGATAGTTTAACATACTGAACTACAGAGTGATAGTTTGACATACTGAACTACAGAGTGATAGTTTGACATACTGAACTACAGAGTAATAGTTTAACATACTGAACTACAGAGTGATAGTTTGACATACTGAACTACAGAGTGATAGTTTGACATACTGAACTACAGAGTGATAGTTTGACATACTGAACTACAGAGTAATAGTTTAACATACTGAACTACAGAGTGATAGTTTGACATACTGAACTACAGAGTGATAGTTTAACATACTGAACTACAGACTGATAGTTTGACATACTGAACTACAGACTGATAGTTTGACATACTGAACTACAGAGTGATAGTTTAACATACTGAACCACAGAGTGATAGTTTGACAATACTGAGACTACAGAGTGATAGTTTGACATACTGAACTACAGACTGATAGTTTGACATACTCGAACTATGAGAATGATAGTTTGACATCTGAACTACAGAGTGATAGTTTGAATCATGAACTAGACTGAATTTGACCAACTACTGAAGTACAAGAGTGATAGTTTGTGATTGACTTCGGTTGATATTTAATATGACTGACACAGAGTGAAGTTTAACATAGTCTGAATTACCAGAGTGATAGTTGACATCTGGTGACTACAGCCAGTATAGCTTTAAACATATGACATGACTGAACCAGAGTGATCGTTCTGATGCTGATACTGTGAATCTGATCAGAGGATGGTTTCCTCATCGTCTAATCTCATCAGTGATATTTGAATACAGAACACTGAGTGAAGTTTAACATACTGAAGACAGGAATAGTTTGAGATTGAATACTGACGTGATATTGAGATGATGACTACATGAGTATGGCTGATCTAACATACTAAGATACTACAGATGATGTTGATGGAGCACACTGGAGCAAGAGTACACTGGACTACTGAAGCATGCAAGAGGATAAGTTAATCTGGAAACTACTTAGTAATAGTTTAAACATGCTGAACTACAGAGTGAATGTTTAGCTAATACATAACTACAGATGATAGTTTAACATACTGAATCAGATTTGATGTTTGAATGAGAACTATGAGTGATATTTACACATACTGAACTACAGAGTGATAGTTTGACATACTGAACTACAGAGTGATAGTTTAACATACTGAACTACAGATGATAGTTTACATACTGAACTACAGAGTGATAGTTTAACATACTGAACTACAGAGTGATAGTTTAACATACTGAACTACAGAGTGATAGTTTAACATACTGAACTACAGAGTGATAGTTTGACATACTGAACTACAGAGTGATAGTTTAACATACTGAACTACAGAGTAATAGTTTGACATACTGAACTACAGAGTGATAGTTTAACATACTGAACTACAGAGTGATAGTTTGACATACTGAACTACAGAGTGATAGTTTAACATACTGAACTACAGAGTAATAGTTTGACATACTGAACTACAGAGTGATAGTTTAACATACTGAACTACAGAGTGATAGTTTGACATACTGAACTACAGAGTGATAGTTTGACATACTGAACTACAGAGTGATAGTTTGACATACTGAACTACAGAGTGATAGTTTAACATACTGAACTACAGAGTGATAGTTTAACATACTGAACTACAGAGTGATAGTTTGACATACTGAACTACAGAGTGATAGTTTGACATACTGAACTACAGAGTGATAGTTTGACATACTGAACTACAGAGTGATAGTTTAACATACTGAACTACAGAGTAATAGTTTGACATACTGAACTACAGAGTGATAGTTTAACATACTGAACCACAGAGTGATAGTTTGACATACTGAACTACAGAGTGATAGTTTCTGACTCTCTAAAATGTTTGTACGAGCTTATTCATTTATGCTTCTCTTGGATCAAATATCTCAATATTTGTCCTCCACTTTACCCGGTCTCTGACGGTTTTCTTTAAGCCTTCTAAGGATTATCTGACACCCTTCAGTTCATCAAGAAGATTTCGTCTCAAGATCTGTTTGAAGGGTCCCTTTCCCATTGTCCTTGCGGGTTTCACTCAAGTGTTTGTCTTGTGACACTAAACAGTGTCTTCAACAGGATATTACCAACGTACCGCCATTTTGTTGAACAACTTGTATCTGTAACTGAGCCATTTTTTTAAAACGATGGGTGTGTAGTTACCTCATCGCCAAACCCTTAACTTGAAATACCAGGAGACCACATTTAGTTTGTTTGTATGTAGACAGAGCAACTCACGTTGGAAATACTTTTCATAAAACAATAAGCACTTGGACAGTTACAGGTAATGTGTTAAAAGATTGGATATTGGTTACTGGTTACTAAACTGACGTCAGTGCACTCCGGGCCTACCCATATGTGCCTAGTCTCCACCAACAGATATCGAAGAGTATGCATACTGATGGTTTCCCTGGCTTGCTGGTTAAACACACTCATCATTCGGCCCCTCAGGCATCCAGAGAAATGATGCGATGAGCCAGACATTTTATAGACAGTAATCAACCACCTTGTTCAATTTAAAACGATTAATGGTATTCTTTTTGCATACGATATAAATATGTTATAGCTAACTCTGTGTCTCTCATGTTGCCTTCCAGACGGTGCATGGATTATGTAAATCTCTCTCTCTCTCTCTCTCTTCTCTCTCTCCCCAATGTTTCTAGATGTATGTGTTCTTTTCCATTACACGCTCTCATATGTTTCTTTCTTTCTCTTACGCACGCTCTGGCGTGGTATTTTCTTTACACATGGTCTCATGTGTTCTGTTTTCTTTCCTATACACTATCTCATGTGTTCTTTCTTTCTGTCTTACACACACTCTCATATACAGCATTGTCAGATGGTGCAAACTCTCGTTTACACATGTTTTTATATGTTCCTCTCTTCTACACACACTCTCGTGTGTCTCTCTCTTTCTTTCAAGTATTCTTTCAAGCTCTGTTCCTTTATCTCTTCTCTCTCTTACCACGCTCTCGTGTTCTCCTCTCTCTTTTTACACGCTTCTTAATCTGTTCTCTCTTACCACGCTTTCATGTATTCTCACTCTCTTACACACGTTTTTATATACATGTCAGTTGGTGCAAGCTCTCATCTACACACATACAGCAATGTACGTGCAGCAATGTCAGATGACATACGCTCTTTTTTATACATGTTCTCATGTGTAGTAGTGGTGTGAAAAGCTCTCTCTCTCGCTCCTCTCTCTCCCTCCTCTCTCTCTCTTAGTTATAAATACTACATCATGTGTCAGACCGACAGTCGTTCATGACTTTATTTCATCCCATTGAACTACACAGCACAGTAACTTATTACTTTGTTGTCGGATATATCCATTTCCATAATTTTACATGTCTACCAATGTATCTTCTATCTTCTTATCTAATAACATTTCTACAAATAGCTGAAACTACACATTAATATCAACGTTCTACTATTTCACTAATAGACACGTAATAAATACAGTTAGCTAAGTACAACAGTATAGGATTCTTGTAATACTACAGATGGAAGAGATAAAAAAAAAGAGTATGATAGGATAAACAGGTAAGAATAAAAAACAGGAATAGAAAGAGAAAGGATAAGAAAACAATTGGCAATGTATATCATGACGTAGTTATCTCAAGTTGTGATGACGTTGTTTCCAATTTGTCACGCGCAGGTTGAAAAATGGACCCCTCGAGGAAATTAAATCACACATGAATTATCTGCTCATTGGGGCAGCTTAAGGTCTAAAAAACAACCTGATAGACGTGATCACTTATTTAGGTTATGTGAAATAAATGGTAAAACAATGGTTATTCTATACTGCAACTAGGTAACTGGTACTGACTCACGTAATGGTGATTCAGGGCAGCTACGATTGAGGGAAACATACGGGCATATATATATATATCAAATAAGACTGAACAAAGGAAGGAATTTATTGATTTATTGATAGGACCATCATCATTGTACTTTGATGAGTAATCAGGTGTGCTCCAATCACTTTCTTACAGAGGAAGATCTCAGCTGCAGTTCACGAATTCAGCAGCACCGGCGAGGGTCCCCGATGTAATTTTTGACGATGATGATATTTTGTCGGAATTTTATTTTTAAACTTCTTCTAATGAAATTTTGCATGGGCAGCGATTTTCCAGCCTGCTGTCTACTCTTTTGATTTTGAACTGACAATGGTATTTTTACGAGCTCAAATTTAACAAGGGATCTACGTGTTATCTTCCGTCTCCGATATTACTAGGAACTCGATCTCACCTACACTGAGATCAGGGATTTCTTTAAAAATATACAGATGGCTCCAATAGGAATCAAACCTGGTACCTTTGACACGAGAAAGAGACCTAACCTGTAAAAGAAGAAAGAGAATGAAAACAATTAAATTCTTTCTTTCTTTTTGTCCTTCTCTGCTTTTTTTTGCCGCTAGGCGTAGCAGGTTTAACTGATGATCGGTTTCCGAGATAATGCACACTCGGTCGCTTGATATGGTGTGGGATTGTGGAGTTTTAAGATGTCTGTAACTCCATCAACCCATCTTTTCTTGGTCTGCCCTTTCCTCTTGATGATTCCATTTTCAGGTTGTACGCTCTTGCAACGGATTGGTTCATTCTGACCAAGTGGCCAAACCATTTGAGTTCTGTTTTTCAATAAATCTAATAGCAGGTGTTGTTCCGACTGTTCTTCTAATTTCCTCATTTCTTATATGGTCTCTTCTTGTTTTATTTACTGCTTTCCTCAGGCATCTCATTTCGCATGTGGTAATTTTCCTTTCTTGTTCTTTTGTCAGTGCCCATGTTTGCTCTGCGTAGCACAGTGTTGGTATAAAGATTGAATTTATAATCTGTCTTTTAGTCACTACTGGAATAGCTGGGTGTTTCAAACAATTAAATTAGTGATAGGTAAATCAGACATATTAAAAATGCTTAGATAATAGATAAATATGGGAAGCAGGTACATGTATATAAAAATGTAACAGGCTGTATAAAACAGATACAGATATATAGATATCCATAGGAAGATTTCTTCTTCTTGATCTTCAGCCTTCAGAGCAATGTTGTCAATTTCAGAAGATATTACCCACCTCTATTCATCTTTCTTCTTAATCTTGTTTTCTCAATTGTTGACTCATAGTATTTCTAGGTCAACTTTAATATTATCTTTCCATCGTTTTTTTAGCCTGTTTTGTAGTTTTTTTCCAAGTCCTTTTTTTTATATGCAATTTTAGACTTTATTTTTCCGTGATTCGTTTCAAATGTCCAAGTTATCGTAATCTATAAACTTTCAAGATGGTAGAAAGGAATGATGATTTAAACACATTTTATCTAATACGTGAGAAAATACATTAAAAAACCATCATAAATAAAGTTGCAAAACAGACACATATAAATGGAAATATAAATTCGTAACTTTTCTAGAATATAAACGGACACTAATTACATGATATATATTCTGAATTTAAAATATGTACGTTCGGTAGCTGCAAAGTGTTTATTTAGACTAGTCCACATTCTGGGCACGGTAGACTGATAGATTAAAAAAAAAACCAATTCAGTACTAAAATATAAGAGAGAGCTAGGTAACAAGGAGAGATATGTAGATAACAATGCAGGTATTTATAAAACATATAAAGACAGATAGATGTATATAGAAAGAGAACAATATTAAATACACCAGGTACTAGAACGAAAGGAAGACCAAGAAAAAGATGGATAGACAATATCAAAACCACACTACATAAACACGGATATAGCTCAACAAGGGCGACTCATCTGGCCCTAGAACGCAAATTAAAGCATCCACTCCTACGCTTAACGGCAAGAGTGGACAACCAATTATATCTTCCACCTTGGAATAGACAATAGACATTATTAAAAGAAAATACATTGTTTTTCTGGAAAAAATGGTTAGGCTGTTTAGGTGTGAAGACTGTCCTGCTGTATAGTTCTGAGTCACACCATGAGACTGCTACCATGAGAATGATACATCCAAGTTACAGACATTCACTAACAAATGTTTGTTTCCCACATTCCTTATCAGATGGTCAGAAATGATAAAAATACAGAACTATCGAGGAGAACAGATGATAAGCCAATGTAACTGACATAACAACAGATGGAAATTGGATGAAGGAAATTAAAAGAACAACAAACATGGCTTTTCAAAAAATTAAACAACTAAAAGCAAGATAGAACGGAACTGATAAGAAAACAAAGGTCAGAATACTAAGAGCATGTATATTTCCAGTGGCAGCGTATGGGTGTGAAGCGTGGACATTAAATAAGGCATTCGTAAAACATATATGTGCTTTTGAATATAAGTGTTACAGAAGAGTACTCTGTGTATCACGGACAGAGAAGAGAACAAATAGATATATACAGAAAGAACTCAAAATCAAAGAAAACTGGCTGATGCTGCAAATAAGAAAGAGAAAATTGAGATATTTCGGACATATAAAAAGACATGAAAGGCTGGAGAAGAAGACCACGGAGAAGATGGATTCAAGATGTAACTGGAAGCTTGAACATGACGACTGAAGAGGCAGGACATCTGGCATATGAGAGAAATTCTGTAGGACTGTTGACGTGGCAAAGTTCTGCTCAGGACAAACTATTTGATGATGATGAGCTGAGGGTTAAGTAGTGAAAGAGGGGAAACATTAGATACACAATAGAAAACTACTAAACATAATAACCAGATATGCACTTGACTTGAGCCCATAATAAATGAAAAGACTGGGTAAACCAGAAACTGCCTGGTTACGAACTGTAGAAGTGGGGGTCAGAGCGAACGACGTCTTGTGGTTGAAACTAAAGAAGAGAATCCAAAATAGAGCGCCGTTTAGAGAGACAGTTGCAGTGCTATATTTTACTGATAACAAAACAATGCTTAGTAGCAGTAGATAAAAAAGAGATGAACATTCAAGCAAAGAAAAAGAACGAACAACATTGAGAGACATAACTTATACAAATGAGAGACAAACAGAACAATGTAGATATATAGCTAAAGTTGTGGATGAACGAATATGTAAATGAAATTATACATAAAGAAATCTATAGAAAAACGAATATATGAATTGCATATATTAAAATTGTTCTTCAATGATCCATCGGTGCTTCGGTTCTTCTATTCAGCCCAGGTGCCATATAGTGGAATATGCATATGTTTGTTTGTTTCTGCTTTGTTCCATTTAATGTGTTCTGCTGATCTTGTCTTGAAAAAAGTAAATACTTCCTAACAACAACAAAAGAAGTGATGATAAACAGTTTCATGATGATGTGTACACAGCTTATACTCTGTGGTGACAGTTTTTCGCAAACTGTGGGTCATGACCACTTATGAGGTCGAACGACCTTTTCACAGGGGTCGCCTAAGACTATCGGAAAACACATATTTATCATAATTAGAAATAAATATTTCACAATATATATTTACATATTGTTTTTGTGACTAATCACTATGCTTTAATTATGTTCAATTTATAGCAATGAAAATACATCCTGCATATCAGATATTTACATTACAACTCATAACAGTAGCAACATTACAGTTATGAAGTAGCAACGAAAATAATTTTTCTGTTGGGAGTCACCACAACATGGTGAACTGTATTAAAGGGTCGCGGCATTAGGAAGTTTGAGAACCAGTAACTGCAATATTGTGTTGTGGTTAAATCTCGTTATGTGATTATTACGTGGTAAATGTATGTGTTGGATTCAAAGTTGAAAAATAGTGTTCTGATTTCTCTTTTAAGATGGTTGATGTTGTTTGGATCCACGTTAAACATGTGATTGGAGACTTCTATTCCAATGTTCCCACGGTCTAGCTACTCAACACAACTTATTTATTTGTTGTTTTATGATTTTCTGCTGTGTGGAGGGTTGCTGTAATAATGTGTTACTCACTGTGTTGATTCCGTATTAAGTAAAAGAACGAACCATTTTTCGTAGCATGAGATTTATTGGAAAATGTTATGTTCGGCTAATTCTTTGATTTGAACTGTCATACACTCTGCTGGTATGGTTAACATCACATCTGCCGTCTCTACTTGCTAATGTATGTCTGGCGCTTAATTGAAACTGGTTTCATCTGAGAGTCGTATAGTCAGAAACAATCTTACACCCGCTGTGGAAACTGTTTCTGACACCGGCACTCTACGTTTCATGTGCACTAACCACCAAGCTATCTCGGTCACCCTTTTAGTTGTCTGGTCTGCTTATCATTTTCATGTGTATTTTAATATTCAAAAATACATTTCCATTTCCATACTTGTTATTTTCTCACAATATACCTCCCACCTTCTCCTCTAACGACACATCTACAAAAAATTGTAATTACACATTAGTAACAATGTTAAACAAAACAAACTGGCTGATGCTACATGTAAGAAGGAGAAAATTGAGATATTTTGGACATATAAAAAACATGAAGGGCTAGAGAAGACCATCAAGGAAGGAGGCGATATCGGCAAAGAGAAGAAGAGGAAGACCACGGAGAAGATGGATTTAGATGCAACTGATGGTTTGAACATGACGGCTGCAGAGGCAGAACATCTGGTCTATGAGAGAGAGAAAGTCCGGAGGACTGTTGGGGTGGCAAAGTTCTGCTCAGGACAAGCTATTTGATGATAAACAATGTTATTACATTTCACTAACAGACATTTCACTAACAGACATTTCACTAACAGACATTTCACTAACAGACATTTCACTAACAGACATTTCACTAACAGACATTTCACTAACAGACATTTCACTAACAGACATTTCACTAACAGACATTTCACTAACAGACATTTCACTAACAGACATTTCACTAACAGACATTTCACTAACAGACATTTCACTAACAGACATTTCACTAACAGACATTTCACTAACAGACATTTCACTAACAGACATTTCACTAACAGACATTTCACTAACAGACATTTCACTAACAGACATTTCACTAACAGACATTTCACTAACAGACATTTCACTAACAGACATTTCACTAACAGACATTTCACTAACAGACATTTCACTAACAGACATTTCACTAACAGACATTTCACTAACAGACATTTCACTAACAGACATTTCACTAACAGACATTTCACTAACAGACATTTCACTAACAGACATTTCACTAACAGACATTTCACTAACAGACATTTCACTAACAGACATTTCACTAACAGACATTTCACTAACAGACATTTCACTAACAGACATTTCACTAACAGACATTTCACTAACAGACATTTCACTAACAGACATTTCACTAACAGACATTTCACTAACAGACATTTCACTAACAGACATTCACTAACAGACATTTCACTAACAGATATTTCACTAACAGACATTTCACTAACAGACATTTCACTAACAGACATTTCACTAACAGACATTTCACTAACAGACATTTAACAAACACAGTTATTACATTTCACTAACAGACATTTAACAAACACAGTTATTACATTTCACTAACAGACATTTAACAAACACAGTTATTACATTTCACTAACAGACATTTAACAAACACAGTTATTACATTTCACTAACAGACATTTAACAAACACAGTTATTACATTTCACTAACAGACATTTAACAAACACAGTTATTACATTTCACTAACAGACATTTAACAAACAAGTTATTTAGACAACACAGAATGTGTTTCTTGCAATAATGATGATGAAAGAAATTTAAAAAAATATGATATAATCAACACTTATGGATGAGAAACAGGAATAGAAAAGGAAAGCAAGATTCCCCGCAAAATCCAGTTAGAGGTGTGCCATATTAGGAAAATATAGTTATCTTAATGTCATAAACTCGTCATTTTCTATGTCTAATTGGAAAAGTCCAGATTTATAATGACTACAATCTACTAGAGTCTGAAGAAGAGATGTTGAATCTGTAGAATTAGTTATGTTGTGTAACTCTGAAGGAAAGACACAGTAATAAAAAAACACGAGGCGATAATGATATATTAGATACATAGAAGCATATCTACACATTAACACACAATCATAAGGTTAATGACGTAATATGAAATCAAGCGTTTCATGAGCAGAGCTCTGCACGTGAGAGACAGCACGAGAAATGTGTGTAACACATTAACCACTGCAGCGAAAAACACCTAGGCCGAATTAATTTGCGTTCTATTTTTCACTGTGGATTTATGTAAAAGTAAGCTGTCGTTTTCTTACTTTTGAACAAAATGTAATGAATCTCATGTCATTTTGGAGATGCATTAACGTACTTTTTTCTGAAAGCTAACAGATTGTCAAAGAAAAACTAAGAACAGGTATCGATCGTAAATTTAGAGCTATTCTGGCAATAAAGCAACTTATTACGCTGTCCGTGACATATTGCCAAATCGGACACACAAACGGACGTAGGCTGCGGCATTTGAGAGTTGATGTGTTAACAAGTGAAGAAGAAGAACCTTACGTTTTCATTGATGTAAACGGGAACATGCTTGCTTATAGATCTGTTCGACATCACTTGAGACTGATTTAGTCATTCATAACAATAGCTTTTAATTACACACCTACGTTAGCACGCTGGTACACAGTAAGATATACGTGAAACATAGTGTGTTGGTTTCTCTGTATGCAATCCCTTAGAGAGGCAAGTTTACGCACTTGTACTCTGTGCCAGGTAATGGAGATTACACTTTCTGCTCCCTGTAGAACTTTCTCCTGACATCTCATATGAACGGGATAGATTTCATGTGCTGTCTTGCAAATCTCAAAGGACTGCTTGACTCAATGTGCCGATAGGTTCAATACTACAAGCGTTGCAGTTTTGTTTTATTTATTGTTTCTGTGAGAAATAAAGACTTTTTAAAGAAGATATTGCCAATTCTTGCAACGAAAGAAGTTGTCTTGTTTTAGTTATATCAGTGTTTGGCTGACTACTTCTTCTTTCGAACACTCCATATCGACCACTTGATAACCACTCTTGTGATTTGTATGTGATCCGAGCCTAAGAGCGATTGTACTTTGTGTCAGTTACGTGACTACAAGTAGGTCAGCACATCCGATATCTGCGACGCTTTTTGTTTATTATGGTAGCTTTCCTAAGCCACCTACCTCAGTCGCCTCTTACATACAGGTCTTGTAGGTCGCAGTGTTACTTTTCTTTGCTCCCCTTGCGAGCCCCTGCAACACACGGACATGTGTATTGACTGACAAGCATAAGAAATACAAATGCAAATTTTTACAATGAATCCGAATTAGTTTTGCAATAATATTTCTGAAGTGGCCGTTTTCTACTTTAGAGGGAACTTTGTAGTTGTTCTCTTACAATCTTTGAATCAGAGGTTCTCAACCTGAGGATACGAGATTACGTTTCTGGGGGTACAATAATGAGGGAAATCTACTACATTTGTTAGTGATATGAAAGTATAATACTCAATTATATTACGACATGCAAACATTTTAACATTTTAGACTGGTTGGGAGAGTGGAAATGTTGAGAACATCTACTATAAAGTTAGTTTAATAAATTAACAGACAGAACTAATCAGAGCGTCTTGGTAATTTAACCAATGTTTCTTCTTAAATAGTAGATATATTTCTTACTTATTCTCGTAATTATATATCATTTAATTAATACTTCTTGATGTAACAGTACATATATACATCAACATACTGACATATAATGTAACTAATGGTGCTTGTTGTAACAGTGCATATATGCATCAACATACTGACATATAATGTAACTAATGGTGTTTGTTGTAACAGTACATATATACATCATCATACTGACATATAATGTAATTAATGGTGCTTGATGTAACAGTACATATATACATCAACATACTGACATATAATGTAACTAATGGTGCTTGTTGTAACAGTACATATATACATCAACATACTGACATATAATGTAACTAATGGTGCTTGTTGTAACAGTACATATATACATCAACATACTGACATATAATGTAACTAATGGTGTTTGTTGTAACAGTGCATATATACATCAGCATACTGACATATAATGTAACTAATGGTGTTTGTTGTAACAGTACATATATACATCAACATACTGACATATAATGTAACTAATGGTGCTTGTTGTAACAGTACATATATACATCAACATACTGACATATAATGTAACTAATGGTGTTTGTTGTAACAGTACATATATACATCATCATACTGACATATAATGTAATTAATGGTGCTTGATGTAACAGTGCATATATACATCAACATACTGACATATAATGTAACTAATGGTGCTTGTTGTAACAGTACATATATACATCAGCATACTGACATATAATGTAACTAATGGTGCTTGTTGTAACAGTACATATATACATCAGCGTACTGACATATAATGTAACTAATGGTGTTTGTTGTAACAGTGCATATACACATCAACATACTAACATATAATGTAACTAATGGTGCTTGTTGTAACAGTATATATATACATATACACTTCATGAGGTATAATTTAACTGATATTACTTGTAATAGTATAGTTATTTGTTAGAGGCCACAAGTCTAAAGGAAGGTCTGTGATGAGTTCTGCAAAAAATATACTACACGAAGTGACATTTGAGTAATTACTACACGAACTGACATTTGAGTAATCACCACACGAAGTGACATTTGAGTAATTACTACAGAGTGACATTTGAGTAATTACTACACGAGTGACATTTGAGTAATTACTACACGAAAAAAGCTGAGTGAATATTGCACAAAGAGAGGTTTTGCTGAAATACTACATGATTAGAGGTTTTGCTGAAATACTACATGATTAGAGGTTTTGCTGAAATACTACATGATTAGAGGTTTGTGAAATACACATGATTAGAGGTTTTGTGAAATACTACATGATTAGAGTTTTGCTGAAATACTACAGGATTAGAGGTTTGTGAAATACTACATGATTAGAGGTTTTGCTGAAATACTACATGATTAGAGGTTTTGCTGAAATACTACAGGATTAGAGGTTTTGCTGAAATACTACATGATTAGAGGTTTTGTGAAAACTACATGATTGAGAGTTTTGCTGAAATACTACACATTGAGGTTTTGATGAAATACTACATGATTAGAGATTTGAAATACTACATCATAGAGAGTTTGGTAAAATACTACGGATTAGAGAGTTTGAGTGAATACTACACGAAAAGAGATTTGAGTGAATACTACACAAAGAGAGATTTGAGTGAATACTACACGAAAAGAGGCTTGAGTGAATACTACAAAGATTTGAGTGAATACTACACAAAGAGATTTGAGTGAATACTACACAAGAGAGTTGAGTGAATACTACACGAAAGAGGCTTTAGTGAATAGTGCACGAAGAAGCTTGAGTGAATACTACACGAAAAGAGATTTGAGTGAATACTACACAAAGAGAGATTTGAGTAAATACTACACGAAAAGAGATTTGAGTGAATACTACAGAAAAGAGATTGAGTGAATACTACACAAAGAGATTTGAGTGAATACTACACGAAAAAGGAGCTTTAGTGAATAGTGCACGAAGACAGGCTTGAGTGAATACTACACGAAAAGAGATTTGAGTGAATACTACACAAAGAGAGATTTGAGTAAATACTACACGAAAAGAGATTTGAGTGAATACTACACAAGAGAGCTTGAGTGAATACTACACGAAAAGAGGCTTGAGTGAATACTACAAGAAGAGAGTCTTGAGTGAATACTACAGAAAGAGATTTGAGTGAATACTACACAAAGAGAGGCTTGAGTGAATACTACACGAAAAGAGATTTGAGTGAATACTACATACAGAGAGGTTGAGTGAATACTACACGAAGAGAGACTTGTGTGTACACTACACAAAGAGAGGCTTGAGTGAATACCACACAAAGAGAGGTTTCTGTGAATACTACAAGGAGAGAAGCGTGTGTGAATACATAACAGTGCAGATTAATTTTCATACACATCTACAGGGTGAGCAGTTCCAAATAAATGATATCGTCCACATCGTATTTTCTATTATGTAGTTAATGTGTTGGAATAAACTAGATTGATTCTATTCGAGCGCTAAACGAATGCTAGCCTGTAAACATTTGTCTATACCGGGTGGTTCTCAAAGGGTGTGTCCAGGCGCGCAGTGTGCCAGTAATATTTCTAGGTGTGCAGTTAGGAAATGCCAGATCAGGGTTGGCAACGCCGTACCAGCGGGCACTAGAGTAAAAAAATCGTCAAGACACATCAGACCCATGCTTTCCATAGGCAGAAATTAAATAACGATCATAGTTACGTAGCATTTTCAAATTATTCTGTATTTCTTTGATTTTTCTATCTTATTTATCAACTTATTTTAGACTGGGATAAAAGCCATTTTTGTACACGCCATTTTTTTTAGTATAAAGACGCCCTTTAGTGTGGCTTCTGGTAAAAAAAATATCTAACCTAAAGCCACCTACTGTGGCGTTTGGTTCACAAGGTTGTTGTGTATATGGCCTATGATTTCTTGTAGACTTCAAGTGTGCCACTACTTCAAAATGTTTGAGAACTACTGGTCTACACAAATATATATATAAAAATTCACACACAGTGTTATATGATTTGTGTTACAAAAGTATCGAGTTTCTAACGAAAGCCACATATTTTACTCATGCTTATAGTTCTTAGCGCTGCGTGGGAGACGACTCACTCACGTAACACATTAATAATTGAGTTTGCCGTAAGCTGAAACATAAGTGATGACGTCATTTGACCATATGTTGTTACTGGTCGTTAGACTGATGTTGTTACAGGGATTTATATGTCTTGTTGACGTTTTATTAACATAATATGCTAGTTGTTGTTTAGTGTATATGAGTATATGTGTCAGTGTGATACTGGTATGTATGTGGGTTTTTACAGGGTATTCAAGATAAAAGTAGACCGATTTACAAATCAAAAGTTGCCGGTTACGCATTGCGTTATGTCTATTTACTATTTAAATCAGTTCTAATTAGCTCGTCCTTTCGTCATATTTGTTTATCGCCCCTTTCCGCACCATAATTGCACACCATGCTGCATCGCAAAAAGACTCACGCACATGACCTGTACTACGTCATAATTGAACCTTCTCATTTTCCTAAATATATGCCAGATTGGCTCCTAACAAGCTACTATCTTCTTAACACCCTGTATATGTGCATACAAATGTCGGTGAGTGAATATGTTCTGTTAAGTGTGCAGTGGAAATGCGTTAGAAAGAAATAATTAACATTCTTTGATCACATGGTAAGGTTGAGACAAAAACATAGGTTTGATCAGGGACTATGAGAGCTATGTGCGATGGCAACGTTGGTCATCTACGACTATCTGCATGCCACATGATAATGATGAGATGTTTTAAGAGAAATCAATTTACCAAAAAAGAACTTAGCAAAATGTGAAGAAAGTATTTATCTCGTTTGGTGGTATGAATGTGAAGAAAGTATTTATCTCGTTTTGGGTGGTATGTAATGTGAAGAATATTATCTGTTGGCGTATGTAATGTAAAAAGTATTTATCTCTTTTGGGTGGTATATGTGAAGAAAGTATTTATCTGTTTTGGGTGGTAGTAATGAAGAGTTATCGTTTGGTGGTATTAGTGAAGATCAGTAACGACAAGATTCTCTGAAGAAGATCTTCTGGAGAACAGTTCAGTAACAGGAGACAGAGAGAAGATGGCTGTAAGAGGTCATCGGGAGTTGAGTATGACTTTGGTAGATGTTGGGCAGCTTGTACAGGACAGGAATGCATTTAGAACTGATGCAATTGGAGCCAAATTCCAACAGTGACGCGCTAGACGATAATGATAAATGTCAAGAGAGAGAAAGAGAGAGAGAGAGAGAGAGAGAGAGAGTAAACACTTTGTGAAAAGAAAAACCATTCAGACTTGGGTCAATTTAAGGGCCCTGACTACTCCTGATTTCATAGCGGGCGAAAAAAAATGATCGCCGTATAAAAGCGTCCATTTACAATAAAAAACCTGCTACGTCTAACGATAAAAAAGCAGAGAAGGACAAAAAAAAACCGAAGAAAATTTACAATAAAAAGAGCAAATTGATAATTTTCTGGTTTACAGGGTAGCAAGATGCTGCACCATTGTTCTCTGTGTCAGGCAGTTGAATTTGTGCATGCTACACCAATTTGGTCGATCTTCTCACAGTAACGAGGAAATACACTCAGTCTGACGGGACTATGTTTCAAGAACGTTTTCCACTAAATCTCAGAGGACTGTGTGACTCGAAATCGCGATGATTGAAATGTCACAAGCGTAGCTGTTTAATTCCAAGAGCACTTTACTGTGACTCGCCAACAGCCTCGTAGGCGTGATGGAGACTAATGGTTTGAATATCTCTAAGTAAACTAACATAGATCATGAGAGATGATTATATCGATCAATGTTATTTCCGACAGGAATGTCTTTCTGGAGACCCCCATGGGAAGATGAAGCAATGATTTGACCAATGTGTTTCCTGGTCTTGACTCATCGTCCCTTGCTTGAAGATATTGGGTTTCAAGTAACAGAAAAATTAACGTATGTCGCGACGTGTAAAATTAAAGGAACATCACTACGGAGATATTGATAACTAAAGGAATAATAACCCAGAAAGAAAAAATACAAGTAGCAGACAAACTATACAAAATACTAGAACAACACCTTCTCGTAGATGCATAGAGAAAGATCTTCCCAGAAAGAAAATAAACAACAGTCACTGACAGAACACACATGACAAGAAGAGGATCACGTTTACACAGGTTCTACACGCACAAGTAATTCAAATTAGTAAACTAGAACACGCTAGAAACAAACTAAAATTCACGGATCACAAAGCAGTAGCCATGACACTAAACGAGAAATAGAATGACATTGCTAATAAAAGATAACCATGCTGGACGTTGCAAATTATTATAGAATTTAATGAAAACAGCAACAACACTATTGAACGACTACGTCAAAGAAACACAAATGGACAACTTAGCAAACTACTGGGACTTGCTTAAAAACACAGTCAAAGAAGTAACACAAATCTTAGCAACACAAATACACAAACAATCCAAACGATGTATACACATACTAGAAGAGGTTTTCCGACTAACAGAACAGATAGACTACAATATACACACTTTATGAGGAACTTAACAAATACTAATAACAAACATTGCAAGGAGCTATGCACAAGACCAAACTTTAAAACGTTGTACAAGAGTTTAAATATATAAACATATAATATATATATATATATATATATATATATATATATATATATATATATATATATATATATATATATATATATATATATATATGCAAATACGAGCTCGTAGTAGTTTTGTTTACGAAACGGTAGGATAGTTTGAAAAAATATAATTTAATGTGACATATTAAAGTGCGCAGAAGAAGCAAGAAAGTAGATCGAGTATCCCTGCAATGTACATTAGTAATGATTGATTCCATGACATCTCCACATCGAAGATACGCTGCAATGATTCTCCGAAAACTGTCAATTCCATTTCGGTGTATTTTGCAAAATTATTTGCTAAAATGCATCTGTTTCACTCACAATTACATAACTGTTTCTCTCTCACTGACTTACTTCAATACGTCCATATAACATGGCTGTTAGCAGTGTTATGTCTCTTTAGCATATAAATATTTGATTCTTATCTCTTTAGTCTTATTCAACAATTCTCTCGTTATTGCTAATTCTTCCAGAACCTACTCATTTGTTTCATTGGTTGAACAATTCATTTGTTAAGCAAGAAGTACTTCAAATTATTCTATACATCCAGGTTTAAACGGTTAAAATGTTGTCTTCTAACTGTTTGTTAAGTGTCCATGCGTATTAATTGTTTCGTGGCATACATTACAGTGCTACAGGAACAGGGCACAATAGGCTGAGGTACCATCTGTTTAACAAGTACAAAATATGCCCTTCTGACATTTGCATATGTGGCACCAGCAAGTTGATAGAGACACACATACTGCAAGAATGTCCAACATACATTGAACAGAGAGAAAATGCTTGGCCAACCCTCATATCAGTCCAAGACAAGCTATATGGAGATGTACATGGACTCCGGCTGACCACTAACTACTTTAAAAGTATACAATTCGATGTCTGAAACCGTTGGAAGAAGAAGTGATAAAAATTTAAAACAGACGACAATGGGTTTGCATGCTACAGGTTCCTGTCGAATGAACCATTCCTGGCTTAAGTTTTCGTGCTGAGGTTTCCAGACCCAGTTATAATTTATTATTATAATTCCTTTTGTAACATTATACATTACATAGGGCCTGCAAGATGAGAACAAGGAGTTTTTTTTTGGCAAAAACTCCAGAGAAAGCAACGGATATGATAAAAAAATAAACAGTGTATAAGTATTAAGATTTTCCGAAAAAACAAATAGACAAACACAGGATTCGAACCACTTACCCTTATGTGTTACGGCACACATTGCCTATCCTAACAATACGAGCGTCCTTACAAACACAACTAGTGATCAATTAAAAAAAATGGCTCACTTTGGAGTGTCTTTCACAAACACTACGTTATAGCTAGATACAAAATAATCAGGTAAGGCTTGATCGAACAGTGTTTGCACAAACACATGCTATACTCTTATTGTGCTTGTATATATTTGAGACGAGAAAATATTATACATACACACATTTATACACATATAACAAACATGCATACACCATTCAAAGTAGCTTCAAATTTTATTGTAAGATGAGAACAAGGAGTTTTTGTGCAAGAACCACAGAGGAGCAAGATAGAAAAGGAATTCCCAGCACGTGGTGTCTACATCGAAGTATTTCAGAGACACTGGTCTAATTTTTCCTGTGGCTCACTGGTTAAACACACTCTTCTCTCTCTGCCCTTTAGGCAACCAGTTCAACTTGTACAAAGTGTAATTGCAATCTTCTTAAATTGCTGGATATATTCAACATCAATTTTATTGTTCTCATCCAATAAGAGTTAGTAGAAGAGACAAATGAACATCGTTCTTATCCAGACTATACTTCCGACAATCAATGCTGTCCTATCCGCTCTCTCATTGTCGCAAACACCCTTATACTCTTGGCATTAGATCCACGTACTCTTCTACAAATTGGGAAAAAAAAACTCAATTGACGACATCCCCTTATGCCGCAACATGTCATTCTGGATCTTCCTAAGCATGGACTGAGAGTCAGGTAAAGAACAGCACTAGTAAACACAGTTTCAGATAGCCACCGCAGGAAAGATGGTGGGGGGGAGTAACGGCCTCAACCTCCATCCTCAACCTGAAAGCAGTGATCGTGTATGCACCACTTCGCTCTGCAGTGACCCTACCGATATCCAGGAAACCCCAGCCTGACTTTTCATCACGATGAACAGACTTATTGGTATAAACAACACCATCATGATACCTTGCATATCTGTTATAAACTGCGTAATTTCGAGTTCAGCCTTCATGTTGCCTCAATCTCTATATTCCAACAGTAATTATAACATTGCAAAAGTTGGCCATGCTAGCATTTATTGGTATCCATTCTTCCCTTTTTGATAGATCCGGAACTGTGGTCACCTGGTAAATTGTTCTTCCAGCTTAGCACATCTAAGACACGCCACGCTTGATTCTAATACACTTAACATCATTAATATTCTTGTGAAGTAGATCTCTATGATCAACAGTAACCCACATATATGCTTTGACTTGGACCATTACATGACGAGATGATAGTGACAGATAACATTATCCGATAATAAGTAGGAAAGTCTGTTAAAAAGTGTAGGAAATAAGTAGGGGGTCTCTGTGTCTAAATGGTTAAGCCCTTGCCTTGCGAGTCGAAGGTATGGGGGTTCGAATCCGGACCATGCCGTTCTGTTCATGGGTGCATTCTTTTCAGAGACCCTAGGATTGTTGTCGGAGCTACGGAGTTCGTGCTTTGTGCAATGCTCTCGGCAGGTGGCATGTCATTTCTGCGGAAAGAGATCGAACCAGATGGAATAAAATCCGGTGCAATGAAGTCAATCCTTCAGCTTTAAAACCTTTAAAAAGTAGAAAAGACGTAGTAGAAAAGTGGTTAGTACATTTGCTTCGTAAGTGCCTGGTCTATTGTCTCGTCCCAGGTGGAAGATGGAGTTGGTTGTCCACTCTTGCTGTTAAGCATGGGGATGGCAGCTTTAATTTGCGTTCTAGGGCCATATGAGTCGATCTTGTTGTGTTATGGTATACTATACATCGCAACGGCTATCAGGTCGAACCAGCTGCGTCAAGACATACAGGGAAGAAAAAGTGGCAAGAGTGATATTGTGCATATCATTCATCGTGCGCTGCTAGTCAAAGACAAATCTAGGTCTAATCTATATTTTCATTATTCTTCATGGTATGGTTATTGGTTACTAAACTGACGTCATTGCACTCCAGGAAGACCCATTGGTGCTCAGTCTCCCCTAACAGATATCGAAAAGTATTCATACTGATGGTTCCCGTGACTCGCTGATTAAACTCATAGTATGAGAACGAGTTATTTTCTTTACTTGTAATTTATTAACTAGCACGACAGAAGACAAAAGTGATCTTCAGAATTAATGGGCAGCCTTTCTCCTGATATTCATTGCATGGTACATGGTATTCATGGACATGGTATCACAGGATACCATTGAGGGCTTTGAAATCATATTTCTTTCAGGCTTGGGAAAATCGAAACTTCTTCATATGCCATTCTCCAAAATAAATAAGGTGGTCGCTTCAAAGATAACTGAAGCAATTGGGATATGTTTCTAGAAACCCCTGACCTCAATGTACGTGAGATTGAGTTCCTAGTCCTATTGGAGATGGACGATAAGACATAGATCCCATGTTAACTGATAAATGAAGAAACAATAAGTAGTTCAAAGATTACAACATATAAAATGAAGATTAAAGAGTATTCAAAGACTTTACCAACATTCATCAAAAATAAGCAAGTGATTAAAGATTACAAAATCAAATAAGAGTAGTAGTATTCAAAGACTTTACCAACATTCATCAAAATATGAAAGAAAGCAATAAGAGTAGTATTCAAAGACTTTACCAACATTCAAATTAAGAAACAATATGACAGATTAAAATTACAAATATGAAGAAATCAATAAGAGTAGTATTCAAAGACTTTACCAACATCATCAAAATGAGAATCAATAAAGATATTAAAGATTAAATTCATCAAAATATAAAAAACCAATAGATTCAAGACTTTACAACATTCATCAAATGAAGAAACAATAAATTCAAAATTACCAATATAAAGAGATTAAAAATTACAAAAGATTAAATAATTCATAACAGCATTTTAAGACATCGGTGACTCTCTGTGCTACGGAGTTCGTGCACGAGCACTGAAATCTTCATGTGAAGAAAGAAATCGAAGCACACATAGCTATTAGTCAAGTGTAATGAAGATGAGCACAATCAATCAATTAATGAATGAATCAATCAGAACGAGTATGTAAATAAAACATATATATGTTAAGTGATTGTGTCTGACTATGGTGATTTCCATATATTGTTCTGATTTGTAAAGTCTATACTCGCTCGTTTTTGATTGCATTGTGAATTTAGTTTTATTCAATCTAGTGTCACTAATTCTTCCAGATAATACAACAAATATGTGTGATGTTTAGAAATTTGTAAAAATGTTCAAGATGTAATCAAAGGCTTTACTATGTCTATTTCTTTTCTTCTACGTTTAGTGTGACTATTTCTTCCAGGTAAGACAATTTGTTTGATATTTCTAAATTTAGATTCCCTTCAACAACGAGTAACTAGTGTTGCACAATGGATATCATGACAACTGTCTACTGTAGATTGATATTCAGTCCCGGTCCCACTTTCTCATTTTTGATATAAACATAACACGTTTTATTTCTTGAATGTACACTGATATTCAACTCAATTTCCTTTTTTAATATATATATATACAGTCAATTTGTTTATTTCTTGGATGTACACTGATATTAACCTATTTCCTGTGATATATATATATATATATATGAAAAGTTGTTTATTCTGATGTAACTGATATTAACCATCGATATAATATAAAGTAACTCAGTTTTAAATTCTTGATGTAACGATATTCAACCAACGTTTCGATATATAGTTATATAAAATATATAAAGTAATTTGTTTAATTTCTTGATGATACACTGATATTCAAACTCAATTCTGTGATATAATATATACAGTCAATTTGATATTATTTCTGGATGTACATGAAACCAGCATACTGTTATTTACGTTGCTTTATTCTATCAAACGCTGTTAAGCTGAATTGTGTAAAATATATATACATATATATATATATATAATATATATATGAAAATCACTTGATTTATTAATTGAACATGGCACTGAAATTCAGCCTAGCTTGCTGCTTTATATACATGATGGGTAGACCACACATTGCACTTGGATGTTTTTAATATACACACTTCTTCAGTTTTAGTTTGCAAATATTCACTCAACTCAATGTTTAATATATATGTAATCTTGGTTATTTCTTGATGTGCACTGATGATATCAGCCCTACATGCATTTCATTTATTTATACTGTCAGTGCTATACTTATTGAAGGTCATGTGGTGAACATAATTGGCGATGTCGCTGTAGTCCAGAAACTCTAATTCTGGAGAGCTTGTACATTCTGATTCCTGGAGGATTGTTTTCCGTTGTTTGTCCTACGCCATTCCTCACAATCAGAACGTAATAGATATCAATGGCACTATGTACCACCCCTTCTTTTATCTAGAAAGCATGCTACGCCCAGTGTCTATGTGATATTCAATAAGACTTGATAATTGAAACAATGCGAGGAAATTAAATAGCTCTTAGTGTTGTTCTCACTGTCCTCTATAACTCATCAGTTTGTGGATAAAAGTGAGTTTATTTACTTGACAGCACTAACTTGTGTTCCTTGTGTGTCGTTGTCTTGGATTCAAAGATTCCACTCTCAATTGTTAGTTAACAAGATCCAGTAGTTCGATCAAAATTGTGATCACATAGGTTAATTTGACTAAACATGAGGAAAAAGTAATTTTGCTTGCAGTCTATTACCTCATCTTGAATCATAGTATGGAACTAATTGAGTAGGCTTGTCGTGATGCAAGAAATTTTTTATGAATTTATAAGTTACCAATGTAACTAACGATTTAGAATTTACATTTTCATCAAGCCATCAAGTGACGAATGCTATTCAAAGGTTATCCTATACACATTTTAAAAAAAGGTCACATTTGAATCACAGTTATACCTTCCACTTTTATAAATGTAATAAAGTTCTACATACGCACATGAGTTTTGTATACCTTCATAGAACTGATTAATTCCAACGATCCCCATTTTACTTGCACATACTTGCACGGGAACACGGAATGTTTATAGACAACTCATGAATCGTATTTAACTTCGCAAGGCTATACCAAATCTACATCGCTGTTATGTTAGTAATACCATGTAATAAGATCTTACAGAACTAAACCAGGTCTGAGGGCTAAACTACTTTAGAACGTCGCCTCTGTTACCTGTAAAAGATTAAAATCACGAATTTCAGTCGATGATGGATTTTCATTCGGTCTTCAAACTATGCGTTTGTGGAACGGAAACCTCAAGATTTGCTGGAACGATCAACATGACCTATGCAAATCAAGTCATCTGGAATCGGGTCTGCACTATTTGTCGTCGTTTGATATTACAAATGTCGACTGTATTTGTCCAGCTCTTATACCTTCAACAGTTTCATTTTGTAGTCACCTGCATATCTCTAATCTCCCCTCAACGTCCTAATGCTTATTGGATTAACCTGGTCAGTCTTTAATCTTCCTCAATTATGTTGATTAATTTGCCATGTCTTTAATCTTCCCCTCATTAATGTCTGGCCATTAATTTGACATCGTCTTTAATCTTCCAATCAATGTTTCGATTAATTTGTCATGTCTTTAATCTTCCCTGCAGAATGTTGATTAATTTCATTCTTAATCTTTCAAGTAACCTTTGGACTTAATTGTCATGTCTTAATCTTCCTCTATGCTTCGTTAATTGTACTGTCTTATCTTCCTAGTATGCTTGATGTGTTTGTCATATGTGTCATTTATTTCCCATATTGTTTGGTTATTTTCATTTCTGTGTTTTTATTTGCACTTCATTTCGTTGTTTTTTTATTCCCTAGATTTTCATCTAGTTTTATGAAACTTTCATTAATCTCATTTGTATTTCCTAAATTCGCCAATTTTGTTTATTTCTTGATAAGGCTTAATTTGTCAAATTGTGTTATGTCATGTTTTAATTATAAATATTGATAAAACGTATACTTTAATTTTTATGATATTACTGTTTTATTTAACTTGCTTGAATATAATATCGTTGAATACATGCAATGCATGTTTGCAAACTGACATTGCTGATTTATATAGTATATCATAATATAATATGAAAAATCTACTTGATTTATTTATTGAATATGCACTGAAATTCAGCCTCGCTTGCTGCTTTTATATACATTGATTGGTTGGTAAGACCATCATCATTGCACTTGGGTGTTTTTATATATACAGTCCACTTCTTCAGTTTTTTAGTTTGCACAAATATTCACCCAACTCAATGTTTATATATATATGTAATTCCTTTGTGTTATTTCTTGAATGTGCACTGATGATATTCAGCCCTACTTGCTATTTCATTTATTTATACTGTTCAGTTGCTATACTTATTGAATGTGTCACTGTGGGTGCAACATAATTGCGATGTCGCCTGTGTAGTCCAGAAACTCTAATTCTGAGAGCATTGTCATTCTGATTCCCGGAGGATTTTTCTCCGTTGTTTGGCACATTACCCATTCCATCACAATCAGAACGATAATAGATGATAATGGGCAACTATGAGTACCCTTGCTTTATCTAAAATGTCACTGCTACGCCCAGTGCGCTATGTGATATTACTATAAAGACCTTTGATAATTGAAACAATGCGGTGGGGAAATTAGATATGCTCTTAGTGTTTTCTACAAGCTGTCTCTATAAACTGTCAGCGAGTTGTGTTGGATAAAATGTGAGTTTATTTACTTGAAGCGACTAACTATGTGTTTGTGTGTGTGTGCGTGTGTGTAGTCTTGGATTCCAAAGATTCAAATCTCAAAATTGGATTGTTAACAAGATTCTAGTAGTTCGATCCAAAATTCGTGATCACACTAAGGTTTAATTTGTACGAAAACTACTTGATGGATAAAAGTAATTTTTGCTTGCAGTCTTATATACCTCATGACCTTATGAATTCATATTTAACTAATTGGTAGGTAGCTTGGCTGATGCAAACAAAATTTTTTATAGAAACTTTGCATAAGCACAACAAAATGATAACCACAGTTTAGAATTTACATTAATACACAAAATGGTGACGAATGTTTGCAAAGGCGTATCCCTATTACACATTTTAAAAAGAAAGGTGACATTGTGAACAAGTTATACCTTCCACTTTTATAAATGACAATAAATGTTGTGTACATACGCCAATGACAGTCGTTAGTACATTATAGAACTGATTAATTCAACGGATCCCCGATTTTTACTTGACAGAATTGCACGTGGAACACGGAAATGCTAAGTTATAGACAAACTTGACAATCGTATTGTAAAACTTCGACAAGTATACCAAATCAACATCGCTGTTATTTTAGTAATACCATGTAATAAAAATCTTACAGAACTAAAGGTATGGGTGGGCAAAAACTACTTTAGGAACGTCGCCCCTGTTACCTATATAAAGATGTAAAAATCACGAATTTCTGTCAAGTGTTTATATCGGTCGGTAAAAATGATGACGAGTTTTGGAACGAACTATAACATTTGCTCGGGAACGATCAACATGTACCGTTTGCAAATCGAAAGTTATCTGTAATGGGTCTGCAACTTATTTTGTCTCTTGTCGTTTGATATTACAAAATGTCAGACTGTAATTTGTCCAACTCTGATGTTCTCTCCTCCTAGTTGTGTCTCATTTCTTAGCCTACTCCTTTGTTGGCTTTTAATCTTCCCTCAATAATTAATGTTTTGGATTAATTTGTCATGTCTATCTCTGTTTTGTTTTAAATTTCCTGAAATGTTATTTGCGTCTGTTGTTTTTATTTCCTGTAGCAATGACTATTTCTTCACTCCTAGTTTTCATGAAACTTCTTTATTTTTCATTTGTTATTTACCTAAACTACGACCAACTATTGTTATTCTACATCTCATAGGCATTAATTATATTTCTAAATTGATGTTCATTGTTCATGTTTCTAAACCATATAAATATACTGAATACATACAGTATTTATAATTTTATCATTATGTTTTTTATAGTAACTTGCTTGAAAAATGATTAAAGATATAGAGGGCAAGTTGAATACATTTGAAAATAGATGTTTGCGAAAAATAATGAACATAAAATGGAACGATTTCAGGAGAAGTGATGAAATCAGAGAAATATCTGGTCAACTACTAGTGACAATTGTTGTCACTAGTGGTTGACCAGACATTTCTCTGATTTCATCACTTCTCTGTTATAACTGTTATAAGAAAGAGAAGATGGAGATATGTTGGACACACCTTGAGAAGAAGTAATCAAATAATATCAATCAGGCATTGAAGTGGAATGCAAAGGGTTCAAGAAAGAGAGGACAACCTAAGGAGACCCTGAAACGAACTTTGCTGAGAGAGGCAAGAAATATCGTCTCAGTTCCATGGAAGAGATTGAGCGAGTTGCCCAGGATAGAGAAATTACTTGCAGGCCCTATGTAACGTATAACGGTAGGAGAGAAATAATTATTAACTTACTCATGCCCATGAATGTACTATTGTCCATTCCTGTTCCCTGTTTTAATGCTATTTTTCCATCTAATCATCTTTAACTCCTTGTGGACCAAACGCCACACTATGTTTCTTTGGGTTGGGCACCTTTTTACCAGGAGCCACACTAAAGGGCATTTGTTATTCTAAAAACAAATGGCTTGTAAAAACATGATTGTTGCCCTGGTCCACTAAGAGTTAATCATGCGTGCAAGATTGAAGAAATCGTTTACTTGCTTCAGTAGCTCTCCGTATATTTCTCTTTTATATTTATAACTCATGAGTAGTAACTGACAAAACAATTATGGCTGCCAAGGAAGATAGGAAAAGTACAGAATTTCGCACAGATGATGGATTTACCAGTAAAATAGTCATTATGATAGCAATATAACGTCTTATCAAATATTCATTAATATACTAAAAATTACTATCTTCCATGATTTTTCCTGAACGTATAAGGAATGCCAAATAAGCATACAGCTGTGAATGAGATAATGGTTTGTGGCTCTAGTGATGATTGTTGACCTCTGAAAAAAATCAATATCTGCTTTGTTTCGCAATCGATCCTGGCCTCGCCCGTAACTTGAGACCTAGCAAAATGGTTGAAATTATTGTCGGTAAGATCAGAAATGCAGCCACTGACCGACTTCTCCTAACAAATATGTTGCGAATAATAAGACAAAACGACGAAAGCCATATTGTGATGGTTAACAAAATGGTCGATGAATAGCTATTCACATGTAATCTTATCTGGCCAGTAGCCAGAAGATGTGTTTCTATTACAGTGATTCATTTCTTGTCATCCATAATCACCATGAATACTTGGATCTGAGACACGTAAGGAATATACTTCAACTTCTGTATCGGTTTCCGATTTACATACATACATATTTCAATCGTTGCGCTATACGCTGCAGAGGGCTTTCAAGCATTTTATCCTCACCATATATGCTTGGCCTTCTGTCACTACGCTCCCGTCATGTATTCACTCAAACCAAGACATATATGCGTATTACTGCGGATGAAAGACATTCACTACACAGAAACACTAATCATGTTAAGGGAACGAGAGTCAATCTTGGCATGTCGTGGATGACCCAAGCTGAGAGAACAAATGACCAGGTGATCACGGTTGCGACTCTAAACAAAAGGGGAACAATGGATCCAAACAGATGGTAGCATGACCAACTATCGTAACGTTATCATACTCTTGGAAGAGAATGTAGAGATTGAGGCAACATGAAGTCTGAACTCGCAGTTAAGCAGCTGATAGAAGATAATGCAAGGGATGATGATGTTATTGTATTTACCGATGGTTCGGTTCTTCATAGTGAGAAGTCCGGCTGGGGTTTCTTGGCTAATGCGATGGTAGGCTTTTGCAGAGCGAAGTGGAGCATAAGGACAATTATTTCCAATATGAGGATGGAGATTGAGGCCGTTACTGTTGCCCTCCATTGGCTCTAGGTGACTCCATTTACTGGTGCCGTTGTTATATCTTAATCTCAATCAATGCTTCACAAGATCCAAAAGGGCAGGTTTCGGTATGAGGGGATGTCGTCTATAGAAGTTTCTAACCTCTAGAGTCTTACGTGGATTTACTGTCCTTGGCATGCTGGTGTTTGCGGCAATGAGAGAGCGGGCAAGCTTGCATCAACAGCATCAAGTGTTAGGAAGTTGAAGATTGATATACGTGGGATGTTCTTCGGTCCCGTCGCGACTGCCAGTTGGATGAAGACACTAAAGATGTTGAATCGATCCAGCGATTTAAGCAGTTTGGAGTTACCGTTGTACACGTAGAACTGGATCCATGAGAGGCAGAGTGAGAGGTGTGTTTAACCAGCGAGTCACGGGAACCATCAGTATGTATACTCTTAGATATCTGTTAGGGGAGACTGAACACCTATGAGTCTGCCCGGAGTGCAATGACGTCAGTTTTGTAACCAATAACCAATTATCCATTCCGTTTTATAAAGTGCAGTAGCAAACCTTGCTTCGTGTAGAATAACAAACATAATAGCCGTCCATCGCAAGCGATGATGACAACAATCTCAGACGTGTGCTGTTGCACCTATCTGGTGTGTGCGGAGGTGACTGTAGAGTCCAATCCTAGAACAGAATCCCCGACCACAGGTGGGGCATACATGATCAAGGTTAGACATGTGCGTGTTGTGTGCTCTGTCTTTCGCGCTGCTCGTTTTCTCTGTGACTCAACAATACGATGATTCTCAGCTATTCGGGTTCCTCTTTTGTTGTTACAGCGCCACATTTGGCGATCTTGCGCAAGGGATTCCCAGCACGTATTGTCTATATCGAAGCATTTCAGAGACACTTTAAGAGTGTCTTTAAATCGTTTTTCTGTCCACCAGCTAAACGTCTGCCCCTTCAAGCTCGCCATACATCAACTGTTTTGGGATGCGTTTATCAGGCATTCGAGCAACGTGACCGACCCATCTCAGTTGGGCCTTCTGCAACAGGGTGTTGACGCTTGGGATCTTTGCTCTTGTGAGGATAACAAACAACCATACAAGGAGAATATCTAGCTATGCACTTTATACACGATCCACAAACCTTGCACAATAAAGAAGAATTACATACATCTTGCTTCAGTAAGAACACACACATAAGAGGATCAATAGAATACGCGTCGAGTCAGCGAGTGAGAGAATTAATTGACATTCAAAGATCACACCAACTGGTAAAATAGATAGTTCACTTACGTGTCTACTCCAAGTGTCGTGATGTCGAATAAGATATCATTAGTTCTTATGGGATTTGCTGTAGACAGTGGAAGTATGCAAAATGTGTGAACATAATTCGTTCAATTTTCGTTACACTCGATTCCCTAGTCACCTTACTTCTTCTTCCTCTTTGCGTTCGTTCTTTACGACCAATTTTGATCACTCTATGTGATATGTTTGATCTTTGCCAAGAACATGTATACGTTGCACATTGGTTTGGTAGGCCCCTAAACGCATAGACTTCTACATGTTTAGGACACATGCATTCGATTTCAGCCAAATCTCATTAGACGCCTCTTACGACATGCGTGGCAGGTAATAGTGGTTCTATTCTTTACACCCCAAATTTGGGCCCGGTAACCACTCGGTGGTCAGATTACTAAAAGATGATACTCACACTTTTGAGTTACAGCGAAATTAAAACCCGTTGTTGGAACGTAACAATTCAGAAACTAAAAGTGGTATGAAATGGAACTGATAGAATAATAAATATCATAATACTAAAAGTTGGAAGTCACAGAGATGTGGGTTTACAGAAGTATGATAACAATTCCATGGACAGCGAAGAAAACAATCGAGAAGGTTACAAATCAGGCCTGGACACAAAGAAACTTTATCAACATAATACGAATCAGGCAATCAAGGTTCTTCGGGTAGTTAATGCGAAGAGAAGATTTAGAACATTTGGTGACAACAGGTAACATTCAGGAAGGAGAGATCGTGGAAGACAGAGGGAGAAGATGTTCAATGGTCTGACATCATGATTCGACACAAGATCGACGTCAGAACTGATTACACGAACAAGCAGAGAGAGTTGTGGAGAGACATGATCGCCTTCACCGGCAGTCATGACACTTGATTGATTGAATACTAAGATTACGCATATTCCTAGAAGCAACGTTTGAATATGAGACATAAACATTTAAAATTTAGTGGTAACGCATACAAGTGATTTTGAATATACATTTTACAGACGAATCATCGGAATATAACGAATAGAGAACAGAATAAAACGCGAAGGAACTCGAAATTAGAAATTAGAATAAACTGACTGATAATACAAATAAGGATGAGAACACTGAAGTATTTTGTAAACAAACAAAGAGATAAAGGCTGTAGAAGACAATTATGGAGGAAGGCATACCGATAACGAGGAAGATCACGATGATGATGGATTCAAGGTGTGATAGAATATTTGAGCATGACAACAGCAGATATGAGACACCTGGTCATTGAGAGAGACATCCCGAAGTACTGTTGGGATGGTAACATTCGGCTCATGGCAAGTTATTAGATAATATGTTGGAGAATTATGTTACTAATACTTTCCGTAAGCTGGACGTAGCTCATCACTTATGGGAACAATATATATCAAGTTCATATCATTAATCATTCACAAGTGATCTCTATTGCCACCGGGCTGCTGCCTTATTGCCCAAACTATCACATATCACTCCATACTCTTTTATTTACATTCCCACTGGAACAACTAATAACAATAATAGCCGTACATCGCAAGCAGTCTCAAACGTGTGCTGCTAGACATCTCTGGTGTGTGCGGAGGTCACTGTAAAGTCCAAGCTTATCTTGCGCCAGGGATTCCCAGCACATTGTGTCTATATGGAAGCATTTCAGAGACATTTTAAGCGTGCCTTTAAAGCGTTTTTTCTGTCCACCAACAGAACATATGTCCCCTTCAAGTTCGCCATACATCAACTGTTTTGGGATGCGTTTTCAGGCATCGAGCATCGTGACTGACCCACGGAACAACTACTTTCTTTGTTACTAACACTTTCAGTTTGTGAAAAGAGATTCTGTACGTATCGGGACACATTGAGTTTATAAACTTCGTTTTTGTCCAGCTTTCTGGATTGTCATTTTATTGGCAACCTTTGATTTGTTACTCAATTAATCGAGTGGTATGCCTGCCGGCGTAGGCGATCATGTTTCTGAACAACTCTCCGTGGTGGAGTTAATCAGTTTTGGTGTCGATCTCTTTCTTGTCGAACCACAATGTCAGATGAACAAACATCTGCTCTCTGTGTTTTTCACGATCTCTCCTTCTTTGTATTTGATCCGTTGTAAACAAAATGCTAAAAACCTTATCGCGTTATATGTCCGAAAAACATTGATTACCTGATTCTTATTATTATAACATTGATTGCCTGATTCTTATTATTATAACATTGATTACCTGATTCTTATTATTATAACATTGATTACCTGATTCTTATTATTATAACATTGATTACTGCTTATTATTATACATTGATTACCTGATTCTTATTATTAAACATTGATTACCTGATTCTTATTATTATAAAAATTGATTACCTATTCTTATTATTATAAACATTGATTACCTGATTCTTATTATTATAACATTGATTGCCTGATTCTTATTATTATAACATTGATTACCTGATTCTTATTATTATAACATTGATTACCTGATTCTTATTATTATAACATTGATTACCTGATTCTTAATATTTTAGCCACGACGTACATGGTTTCTTTGTATGCAAGGCTCATTTAAAATGATATTATAAGTTTTCTTCGTTGTTCATGGGATTTTCAGCATTCATCTGAGAAAAGCCTTCTTTTTGGCTTCCAGCGATCTTATTAATCGTTTCTTCATTGTCCATGATTTACTGCCATACGTAAGTATTTGTTAAATATAGTAATAGGGTACGCTTTTACCAGTGTCGTTAGTAGTGAATTCCCACATAGTATGTTTTTTCATTTTCTAGTCACTGCTTCCCTTTTTAAAAAAAATGAAGTTAATGTGTTATGATGCGAGCCAGTGGCGGCTCGTCGTTAAGGGCCACTGGGGCCGGCCCCACCAAAAGAATGTGTAACGTGTATTTATTATTTTATAAATTAAAACATAACAACTCAAAACCATGATTTTTCCGAAAATTTGTGTCTGGCCCCACCAACAAAATGACCACGAGCGCCACTGGTCACCCGTAGTCCAACGTGCTACGAACACGCTGGGCAGACGGGCCTGTTAATGATATACTGAGAGGTCTTCTTGAACATTTATAATCAATAGCACACACATGCTTATCTTCTTCGTTAACTTCCAACGGATCACAGATCGTCAACTTCTTTCTTAAATCTCTTCTACCATCTCTCCCAAATCTGTCCATGTTTGACCTATCCTTTTAATATCAGTCTCCAGGCTTCTCTCTAGGTATGTCTAGACATTCCTCTACTCCTCTTTCCATGCGGGTTTCAAAACAGTTCCTGTCTTGCAATGCTTCCGGTTCGTCTTTTCAATGTATATCCAATCCATCGCCAGCGCCTCTTCCTTAGCTCTTTATTCACTGGTATCTGCTTAGTTCTTTCTCAGAGTTCCTCTTTCGTAATCGTATCATACCATCTCAGTCGAAATGTGGTTTGTCCTCAGGGCAAAAAGAAGAAAACACACATCTTAGTCAAGGAGATCGCCCGAGTGGTTACCGGGGCCCAAATTTAGGGTGTAAAGAATAGAACCACAATTAACTGCCACGCATGTCGTAAGAGGAGACTAAGGAGGTTGGCTGAAATCGGATGCATGTGTCCTAAGCGTGTAGGTCTATGCGTTTAGAGGCCTACCAAACCAATGTGCAACGTATACACGTTCTTGGCAAAGATCAAACATATCACAAAGAGTGATTAAAATTGGTGGTAAAGAACGAACGCAAAGAAGAAGAAGGAGCCAAGGAGATGCCCTCATATTGTCTAAGGAAGCACACAAAACACTAATAGAATGGGAAACAATGGGTCCTAGCATAATATCAGCAACATTCAGAACTAACAAAATGAAAATTAACCTAAGGGTTATCCAATGCTATGCTTTTCTAATACCTTTTTAAACACCCATAAGTTGTTACTGAAAATATGAGTGTTATTTGTTTTCTGATCTTTGCTATCGTATCATTTCAATTATATTTATTTTTAGTCAAACTTTTTAAGCTATCTTTATTTTCCCTTTGAATACCTTCATAAAATTATTTGTATTTCTTGTTAGTAGTGAACAGAGATATTCAAAACATTCGCTTTTTCTGGGTTTTTTTTCTTCATTGATATCGTTTGTCATGCTTGTTTTATCAGCTGTCATTACTAGTTAAGTTTTATCACATATATGGTTTGTTGTTTACTTTTCTCTCTCACTGCCATTATTAAATTCTCACTTTCGATCTGGGATATTGATAGTAACACTGTATCGTCACCATATCTTAGTTCAGGTACTTCTCTTCCTCCGATTAAAAAATAATCCGGCTATTTTTTGCTGTGTTCTGTGACATTCTTCATGATGTTCTCAGTGGAGATGCTAAACAGTCAAAGGGACACACTATAGCCTTGTTTAACACCCATGACTTAAGTGAAACCAATCTAATGTGTCGTCGCACGTTCTACAGCAACCATCTAATCCCTATACAGTTCATTTATATATATAACAAATAATTTATATCGCTTTGTTCTCATTTTTTAAGAAAGACGCTGTAGAAATCAATTTTTTTTTTTCGATCCAGAAGCACTTGAGCTTTCAGCTCTTCGGCTCGGTGACGTGAACATCGTAAACCTTCGGTTCGGTGCCACGAACACCATAAATCTGGAGAACCTGTGGCTTTTCTGCCAGCCTGCAGAATTGAACCGCACTCACAGGGGGCTTATAACCCGTCGTCCAACGGGCTACGAACACACTGGGCAGGCGGGCGAGAATTCTATTCAGGCCACTTACTGCGTAATGTATGCAAAGCCACGCATGTAAAGGTCATCGGGTTATATTTTCCACCACGATAAATAACTTTTGACCTTACACTGCTAACAACACTGCTAAGAAATCCCATTACATTTAACCACATTCGTCCACCCACTGTCCGTTATGTCATGATTTATATTAAATGTAATGGAACTCATTATCTTTCACACTTCCTGCTGCATCACACAATTAACTGTCTTTGAGTAATAAATAAACATGGGTATCAGTGGCGGCTCGTGATCCTTTGTGTTGGTGGGGCCAGACTCAAATTTTCGGGGAAAAGCATGGTTTTGGGTTAGGTTATATTTTAATTTATTAACTAATAAATATACGTTACACATTATTTTTGGTGGGGCTCGCCCCACTGCCCTAATGACGAGCCGCCACTGATGGGTATAGATCTACATTGTTCTCTCTAGATTTGATGTCTGCCCATGTGTTGCTGGGGCCCTCAAGGGAAGCATAGATTTCTAACACTGCGACCTACAAGGCATATCGTTGGAGGCGACTGAGGGTCTAGGAAAGCTAAACTAGTAAATAAAAAGCGTCGCAGAAATGGGATGTGCTGGACTACACGTAGGCGCATAACTGGCACAACGTACAATCGCTCTTACGCTCAAATCACATACAAATCACAAAGAGGGATTAACAAGTGGTCGATATGGAGCATTCGAAGAAGATGAAGATTTCATGTCTATAAACAACCTCTTTTTTGTTTTATGTATATATACACCTAACATTGTTTCCGGAGCTACGGAGTTCCTGCTTTGTGCAATACTATCAGCAGATGGAGTGTCCTTTCTGAGGATAGGGACTGAACTATATGGAGTAAAAACCTGTGCAATGAAGTAAATCCTTCGGCTTCAAGCCTTTAATTAATATATATTGAAAGTAGGATAATGATGCTCGACATATTCCTGGTGTTTTTCTTACAAATTTTTCTCTGAAATTACTCTCCCGCATTACTTTCTTCATTGTAAGTTTGCTATTCTGTCTTTCTTTACTACCTCTTCTGCATGTTCTTGAAGAAAGGTCTTAGCATGACTCAATATCTTTGTTACTTATCCTTCCACTGTACTACTGTGTCTTATCTACTGTACCTAGAACAACTTATAAATAATTTCTATGATGTTTACCACTTTTTTGTATTGTTCTTGTCAGTAACCCCTATGAAACGTGTTAATGGTTGTTTTTTAAAATTATTGTAAGTGACTCTTCTTTGTGCGCGCAAGCTGTTTTCTTGATGATTGCTAGTGGCTCTTAATTTACTTCTTGCCAACAGTTCTTTGTTACTTGCTAGTGGTTTCTCATTGGTGTCTGCATGACACTTATTTTTATTGATTTTACATGTCTCTTCTTTTATCTGTTGCCTCTTCAGATCTCCAACACCATTTTGTTGCTGGCATTAATGGCTCTATGTTGTTATTTATAAATTGCTGATTTTTACTGTTCAGTTGTAACATCTTCTTTTCCATGAAATATTATAATGCAATTTTAAAATCTCTTTGCAATATATTTGTATCTTTACTATTCAACAGAACGATGACATTTATTTTACAGAGATTTATATTTTAAGCATAAGATTATTTGTATTTACTTTTATTGCTTTAAATGTTGGAAGACTTACATCGGTTATCAGTTATACGAGAACTATCATCATATCACTCCAGACATGTCCATAGATGCTCCGATCTCTGCCTCAACAAATCCAGCATCGTCAAAAAACCCAACACGTCAGTTGGATATTGATTAATAAAACTCTTTGCATAGTTGATATGTCGTTCTTTTCGGGCTGTACAAATATCCACCTCTCTCAATCTGGTCATGGACTGGGATTTACAACCCTGAAACTCCTCCGCTGTGAAAGATTCTCTCAATGCGTTACGAATGTCATTTCGGTCCATTGCAGCTTCCTCTGATATCATAGCCATGCAAGTCAATCTATTATCTCGTTCATTACACCTGACTACTGTGTGCCCAGGGATAACATTGAAGAAGATTTCTCCTGGTCCCTGTCTGCACCAGTACTTCTACCAAGTTTCGTCTCACCATTCGTAAAGACTTGCATATATTAGTTTAATGTTGCTGCTTATATCTGTTATTTACAAAGACTTTATTTTCGAAACGATAGCTCTGTCTATTACTGTCTATGTTGAAGATTTCCTGCATATACTGCATAGCTTACAATGTAGCTATTGTAATTTGTTTTGCTGCATATCCTCTTTCAATTCATGATTAAAATAAATGTTTTTTAAAGCTATAACTTAATGTATTTTCATATCAGATTTTGACCTCGATTGAGGAAGGCGAGGGAGGAGGGGGTGAGAGGGGAGTTCTCTTCCTCAAAATGCCGGAACCTGGTTGAAGCCAACCCACAGGGCTAGAAACATGGAGTAAGGATCTAATTAGAAAACACATCTGTATTTTGTCAGGTTGTGTAAGAACGTTCATTGATTTCTCCTGCGCAAACATATGTTGTCTTGCCTGCGGATTTGTCAAGAAATAGAAATCATGCATTTCTTCGGTTTTTTTTCCTCTGTAGTCGCATTGAATACTTCATATAAATCTTTCTGAGCATGCTTTTTAAAAAAATGTATTGTTTTGCAATTTTGTCTTTATAAACTGTTATGCTGTGTTATTATCAATGATTTTTGTTTGTTTTTGTTTAGCTGAATATTATTTCATATCTCAAGATGTTTACAGTAAAAAAAAAATAAACACTGCACGTTTGTTCTGCATTTCTTTGCTTTTTTGTGTGAATACATACGTAATCAGAAGATTTATACCATCAGATTGAAGATGTAAAAAAGATAGACATGATGGAATAATTAAAGCGAACGCAGCCTTTATGAAAAGGAAAACATTACTGTGTGTAAATTCACTATAAACGATATTGTTGAAAAAGCACTCCCGTGCTGTAATAAACCAATACGTTTGTAATGTAGAGTATCATGGATAATGTATCGCTTGAGTGGTTACCGGGCCCAAATTTGGGGTGTAAAGAATAGAACCACTGTTACCTGCCACGCATGTCGTAGAGGCGACTAAGGAGGTTTGGCTGAAATCGGATCACATGTCCTAAACGTGTAGGAGTCTATGCGTTTAGGGGCCTACAAACCAATGTGCAACGTATACACGTTCTTGGCAAAGATCAAACATATCACAAAAAGTCATTAAAATTGGTCGTAAAGAACGAACGCAAAGAAGAAGAAGAAGAAGATATATTACAATGTATAAGCAAGCAATAAAATCTATGTAAGCTACATAAATATTGTTTTACAAATGAAATCTGAAAATTAAATGGACACCGAAAAAACACAGCAAATAATGAGATTTGAAAAGATGCCTGCACATAATGAAACTTGATTAAAAGGAAAAGAGAATGATTAAATAATTAATGTTCATGAAACATATAATTGGAAGAATAGGTTGAACATTTTTGGGTGAAAACGGGTAAAATACAAGGAAAAACAAATCAAAGAAGATCTTAGATGATCTCATATCGTGGTTTTAAAAAAAAGTCTATGTCAGAACTGATAAACTGCAATAGTTAGAGAGAGGGAGTGTGTGTGAGAGAGAGGGAGTGAGAGAGAGAGAGAGAGAGAGAGAGAGAGTTGTGGAGACATTTCCACCTACACAAGGAAGCATGTCATTTTAGTTTTTCTTTAGAAATATCTTCAATTCCTTTTATTGTCAATCCAAATGTTCTACTTTCTCTCACTCTAAAATCTATATTCTACATATTTTTGAAGCAAAGTTTAGCAAGACTCAATAAGTTTGTCATCTCATGGGCGTGGAAGTAAGGTGATCACATCTCTCTCCAGATGTGCACGGTTTGTTTCCATGTGTAACGATCGAAATTGTTTTCTTTTTAGAGATCTATGGTCTCAGTGTAGGTGAAATCGAGTTCCTCATCCTATCATTGTTTTCTTATCAGTTCATTCCATATTTGTGTGCTTGTGTTTGTAAGGCCAAGTTGTTTTTATGTTTGTCCTGTTGTTAGTGCACGATGTAAAAGACAACGTCTAAAACAAATAAGGCAAAGAATAATGTGATATAGTGATGGGTTTAATAAATTGAACAATATAGTGGAATTTTAACAGATATAAAGTTAATTTTAAAAAGAACACACGAGACAATGTGTTTGCCCACATGTACAAATACGTTTTCAAAAACCATTTAAAATATATTCAATTCGAGAGAATTTCTAATTTAAACAAAAACGGTCGGAGACAAGAGAATGACATGAAACTTCCACTAGAAATATGCTCGCCAACAAAGTTTAACATTTACTAGCTTTTAGTTAAAATCTATTCTTCTTCTTCTTCTTCTCTTTCATCATTACTTTTTTTATAGAAGTGTGTTGGGGAAGGGGGCGTAGTGATGTTTTGTGTTCTTGTTTTAAAGCACGTTGTAAGCTAATAATTTTTTTCGTATGGATGTTCTTGATGCCGTCGCTCCATATTTTGCGTTGTTTTCCTCTTGTTTTGTACTCATTATACTTTTTTCTGTCTGGCTCTCTGTGGTACAGTTCTATTACAATGTCAAATAATCAATTTGTACAGCTTTAAGTATCAGTCTCAGCAGAGAATGGGTGCCATTAGTAAATAAATCATAAAAATTCAATTTTAAAGATTTAGATCCCACATTTTCACACGTACTAAACAAATGATAAAGCTATCTAAAACAGTGATTGGCTATGGAGTTTAGTATAGACAGGTAGGTAAGTGAGACTTCTGACAAGAAAAATTATTTTAGTCATGTGCAAAATATAGGTGTCACTTATTAAAAAATTTTAATGGAATAGTACAGTCAAATTCATTCAAAATTAAACAGCATATACACAGATTTTGTGATTTTGGCAAGTATTAGGATAAATAGTATACACTGAATAGATTTGATTTTGTTGCCACCTGAAAATTGTCTTTTTTGGGTTAAAAATTGTCTTTGAAAAATCATAAAAAAGATTATAATCAAGATATTGGAATTATCCTAGTATACGCTATAGGCAGTCCTAATGTTAACATGCAAGCAAAATTACAGTCGTAAAATTGTGTAATAAGTGACACCTATATTTTGCACATGACTAAAATAATTTTTTCTTGTCAAAAGTCTCACTTACCTACCTGTCTATACTAAACTCCATAGCCAATCACTGTTTTAGATAGCTTTATCATTTGTTTAGTACGTGTGAAAATGTGGGATCTAAATCTTTAAAATGGAATTTTTAATGATTTATTTACTAATGGCACCCATTCTCTGCTGAGACTGATACCTTAATAAATAATACGTTGTTTATAACATAACGTACATATTTACTTGATTCACTTGAAGATATGAAAATAAAATAGAAATAACATTTTAGATGGTTGAAGGGTGTTAAAGCAGTGATATGTCTTAGACCAGAGTTTCTCAAAGTGGGCGGTACCGCTCCCCCCAGTGGGCGCTGAAGCATTCTAGGGGGCGATTGTGGGTTCAGAAGAATTTGGGGGGTGTTCAGGCGATTAGGGTTGGTGGCTTCTTAAAAAAATTAATAATACATATTTTTAAATAAATTAATTTTCGTGATTTTGCGATTGAATAATCATTTAAAATTTGAATTCTACATTTTAATTCAACTTATGCCCGTCCTACAGGATCCTGTTTTTCATCAATATTTTATTTCTTGCATATAATCATTTGAAAATTGACCATGTATGACATAAATATATATACATTTTCTGTGTCAAAGAGAAAATATAGCATGTATATATGTGGGTGGGGGCCGTTGGCAAACTGTTATAATGTGGAGGAGGGCGTTACAAAGTTTATATTGTGCAAAGTGGGCGGTGGGCAGAAAATGTTTGGGAATCTATGTCTTAGATGAAGCAGGATTAAAAACTACTAAATATATTCTTTATATTGCACATTAGGTTAGTGTTGTCAAACGATTGTCTAAATTGGGGCGTATCCCAATACTAACAAATGATACTAATGATAGTAGCGGAACAAGCGCCGTACGATAATTGCAATAATAATAATAATAATAATAATAATACGGTAATAACATTAGTAACAGTAATTTTGTTAAATAACAAGAAATGAAAACTTAATAAATCGTGATTAAATGTTTAAATGGGTAAAAAAAAACTATTGGGCTTATTTAAAAATGAAACGTACTTTTATTGAAAAGCACTTTAAAAAAATGAAATTCTGGTTAGCATTAAAGCCGACGGTATAAAATTTCTTCACTTCTGTGTATCCTTTGATTTATTGATTGATTGATTGAACATCATCATTTCACTTTGGTCAGTAACCATGTGTGCTTCGATATTGTTTTGATATTTTGTAAAACTGTAGTACTTTGTCTTTGACGTGTTTCGCCCTTACTGTTATAGGGACACAATGTTAGCCAATTGAGCTTCATTATCATGCGATTACCGTACCATTTTATTGCCCGTCTCCTCACATATTTCCAGTAATGTTTCTGATGTCTCAACTTTTTCATTCTCTCTTCTGATAGTGTTGTTTTTTTAGTCACATCATTCCATACACTTTGTAAAGCGACATTGAGTAATGACATATATTAACATTTTACAGCAGATTATTAACCCCTGAGAAATGAAGACATCCAGAAAAAAGTGGGTACAACATCAGTTCTAGACTTCATCAAGAAACAACAAATTAAATGGTTCGCCCACGTAAGCAGATTACCAACAGACAGTGCACCTCAAAGAGCAATGCTGCTCCGATACAATGGGTACAAAGCAAAAGGTTGGCCACGCAAAAGATGGACCTCAGAGATAACAGAGGTGACGAAAGACACTATCTACGAAATGCACACAAGGACCCGTTTTAGAAATCTCTTCTTGACCTGACGCTGTGAGGCAAACAAGATTCAAGAAAAGAAGAAAGAAGAAGATTAACCCCTTCACCCTTCTGTGCTAATATACTGGCTCGATTAATTTTTTAAGATGTCTCAAAGCCATTATACTTGCGATTTTAGCATACATTACAATATGCGTGCATCCAGGAGTAATAAAAATTACGGAGTGAAAAAGTTAAAGATCTCAACAACAAAACATAAAAGATTGGCTACATTTTTGTGCCCAAATTTTCTTTGTTTTATTCAACTATTTCTTTCTAGATTTATATGATAAATTGCGAAGATTAGAGGCTATGAGAAAATCAATAATAAAAATGAAATGAATCTAAGAAAACAATACGGTTTGGTATTAGCTTATCATGATACGTGATATTATGACAGTGAATGAGCTGTGTTGTCGACAATGCTATTTTCAAAGTAGCTGTATGACCTTTCCAGAAATAGATATTCTTAAGATGAAACTAAATCCATTTGATTATTCAGGAAACTAATTTCCTCAGCGGGAAACATTATCTTGTTGTGATTAGAAAAACGTTTGTCTCTAGTGCTAGACAAAGGGTGTCTAAGAAGTAAGGTTGTGGTTCGAATCCTGATTTTTTTTCAAACGTCCTTAGTACTTGTTTACTGTCTTTTTATTCACCATTTTCATTGGATGCTGTGCTTCCCTTGGAGTTCTACAAACTCCTTATTCATTGGCTGCTGTGCTTCCCTTCTAGTTCTACAACAAACTCCTTATTCATTGGCTGCTGTGCTTCCCTTGGAGTTCTACAAACTCCTTATTCATTGGCTGCTGTGCTTCCCTTCTAGTTCTACAACAAACTCCTTATTCATTGACTGCTGTGCTTCCCTTCTAGTTCTACAACAAGCTCCTTATTCATTGACTGCTGTGCTTCCCTTCTAGTTCTACAACAAACTCCTTATTCATTGACACATTATATTAGAGCCATAAGTTAGACTTTGTTGTCGGTTGAATACATTTACTTGTCTCTTTTCTTGTCAGGAGGTAAAATGCATATATTTTAGCTCTGTTTACTTGTAACCGTGCTACAACCAAGTTGATTATTTATCTCTGCTTTCAAAAAATGCTATATATCTTGTCCAAATTGCACACGCTTTACAGAATGAGACCTTTATAAAAAGCTACAGTGCATTAGTTTCGCATATCTCTTCCCAGCTGCCCCACGAACCGACATTTCAAACACAGTCTCCGACTAGACAGAAATATTAAATACAATCCACAAAATGAAAGTACAACACAAACCCAATATTCTGCTTAATGAAATTCTGAAAGTTGTAAGAAATATCAAGCTACTCAAATCACCAAAAACGCAGATGGAATGGTGTCAGAAACTAATATCACGTTTTTTTAAGAAGAAGATGCTTAAAAGAGTGAATTAGAATTAACTATAAATCAGTGATGCCCATGTGACGCCTGTGTTATGCATTACTTGCTCAATATTCTACTATACTGACTTCAACGTTAATCAAGATTGAAAGAAAAATTATTTTACAATATTTCTGATCTTAATGAATTTCACTGGACATGCACATCTTTCAATGGTTTTATATAAACCCTCTCTGTTGACCGTGTCGAACGACTTCTTCAGATCGACAAAGACCATGTAGAGGTTGCAATGGTCTTCCATAAACCCTCTCTGTTGACCGTGTCGAACGACTTCGTCAGATCGACAAATACCATGTAGAGGTTGCAATGGTCTTCCATAAACCTTCTCTGTTGACCGTGTCGAACGACTTCTTCATATCGATAAAGACCATGTAGAGGTTGCAATGCAGTTTTGGACATTTTTCCTGCAGTTGACGAGCTGCAAATATCATTTCTGCTGTTCGGCTCTAAAGCCACATTGGGTCTACCTTTTTATCAGGGGGTATATTATAACGTTTTTTCAGGTTTTTTTCTAATGACTCACATGAATTTTCACTTTTTCCAGTTGCAACTTTGTTTCCTTTTGTAAGCATTTGACTGCTCCTTAACTCCACCTTTTATTTGTTTACTGGAGAACGCTGCGATATTTCAAGTCAAGCCTTCAAACGACAAACACATCTGAGCCGACTCTGCTTTGAGAAACCGGCAAACACGTTATTTTAAATTTCAAGAAGTACGAGCACACAATTTCAGATCAGAGTAAGCACAATGTGTTCTTTATATATCATTGATCTTGTAAGACGCCGGTTCGTAACGTATTGTGACGACACATGGGAAGATTGCGGCAAACTTCGAATCAAAGGTCTAGCGCAGATACATTTACTGGGTAAGGTTGGCCAAGCGCAAATCCTAAAGTTGCGTTTTAGTGCCTAATGAAACTGCCTCCCTGGGACAACCGGGCAGGGTACTGTTGCATTAACAACTAACATCCCCGGAAGAACTGAGGTAGGTAATGTTGGCGAGGGCAAAATTTCAGTTACGTTGCTAGCGCCGATTGAAACGACCCTCTAAAATATCTGTGTGCAGCTCCAATCCAGTGTTTCCCGGGGACAGGAAAATGCAGAGTAAACCCTTGCAAATTGCCAAGTGACGACACGCGCCCCGAAATGGCTGAGAATACTTATACTCAGAAACAAACTCACCATGGATAGAAAAGTAAAGCCGATAATGCAAAGGCTTGACTGGTACACACCCAAACATTGGCTAAGGGCGATACTTTTCGGACGCTGATCATCCTACACAGAGTTAGATGACATCAAAACACCATGGCTCAGATCATATACAGGCTAAGCATAACGTCAAAATATGATCGTTTGCATAACATGCACATGCGTCTCCAATGACTGTGAATGTTACTAATCCGAAACGACCTCATATAGTCAGAGAAAGAGTGCGTATTGTAGACATACTCTTTGGCGAAGATCATAACGTCGAAATATAAGGAGAAAAAATGATCTTAAAAGAGCAATGAATACAAGAAAGGTGACCGTTCCAGTGACTAGCCCTAGAAGGGTCGAGAAGGCTCCTAAACCGAAGCGACGTCACCCAGTCAACGCAAAGTAAGTTAATGCTCTTTGTTGGCGTAGATCCAAACCCAAATATACGGCACTAAAAGATAAGTAAAGAGTGGGTATCATATACGATGCGTACGGAACGACCTCACCAAAGGTAGGAAATTCGATAGAGAAGTCACACTTCACTAATTAACTCTGGTCCTAAAAGTACCAATAGTACGAAGATTCAAGGCAAAAGTTTGACGGACAACAGGTTACCTGCAACGATCACACATGGACGACCTAAGCTTCAAGTACCTCTGAAGTCGGCGAGGCTATGGTTGAGGGACACCTGTAAAAGGGTAATTTAGGCCTCACGCAAAATCAGTCAGAAGCGCACTACCATGCGTTATGACTTTCGCCTGAATTGACAGCGGGGGCTCGTGAGAAGAAGAAGAAGAAGAAAAGAAAATATTCAGCAAGTAAAGAAATGTAGAGGTATATGTTGTGCAAGCAGAACAAGATGTAAGAGAAATGCTAAGGATGCTAAGTATGTTTAACCAGTGAGCCAAGAGCCACTCGAACCATGAACATGCATACACATCATAATCTACTGGAAGTGTAAACTGACTAATTGTAGGTTTACCTGTAAACTCATTACGTCGAATCAGTAATTAAACTTCAAATATTCATCAACTAGTGTATGAGCAGAATAGAAATACTGAAATTGTATGATAGAGCAATAGATGAGGAGCATATGAAGAAAACAGGTAAATCCCACTTTGAAACGAATGTGAAGAAAATGTGCTGGTGCTAGAAATGACACCCATTGAGGAAGTCCTTGGGAAATTTAACAAGAAGAGTGCTTTTCTGGAAGACACAGGGAAATCGAAAGAGAGGGAAGCCTATCAATACATGAAGAAATTTTGGAGGCAGAGATTAGCGATATGCAGAAAAGCTGAAGGAGATAGTTATAGAGAGGTAGACATGACATGCGCCCGTGTGTTGCCGGGGCCCGCAAGGGAAGCAAATAGTAGCGGCACTGCGACCTACAAGGCATGTCGTAAGAGGCGGCTAAGGTGGGGTTTGGCGTAGGGCTGGCTACCCTATCCAGTAGAAAATTTTAGCCACAAAATCCAACCAACCATGAACAAGTCACATAAAATAAAATAAAAACTGTGCCAACCAAGAGGAAAGGAAGCTCTTCTAGAAGAGGCATGAAGCGATGCAGAGAAAGCCGCAAGGAGTCTACACTGCAGATTATCTTCCTTTCACCTAGGAAAAGCTCCAGAATTGGCACCTGTAATGTTAGAAGTATGTATGAAATGGGAAAGACAGCACAGGTTGTAAATGAGATGAAATTTCACGGATTGGCATCTTGGGATTATGTGAAACTAGGTGGAATGGTGCAGGCAAACAACGTCTAAACACAGGAGAAACAATGCTGTTCTCAGGCCATATGGAAGAAGATGCTCCCCATAGTGAAGGAGTGGCTTTAATGCTATCTAAAGAAGCGGAAAATGCACTAATAAAATGGGAAGCAGTGAGTCCTAGGATAATCACAGCAACATTCAGAACCACCAAAAGAAAGTATTCTTGAATGTGACCCAGTGTTATGCACCTACCAATGATAAAGAGGAAAAAGTAAAAGAGGAATTTTACACAAAACTTCAAAATACTATAGGTAATCAGAGAAATAATAATAATTCCTCTCGTACCGTTATACGTTACATAGGGCCTGCAAGTAATTTCTCCATACCGCTCTATCCTGGGCAACTCGCTCAATCTCCTCCATGGAACTGAGACCGATATTTCCTGCCTCTCTCAGCAAAGTTCGCTTCAGGGTCTCCTTAGGTCGACCTCTCTTTCTTGAACCCTTTGCATCCCACTTCAATGCCTGCTTTTATATTCGTTGATCATTTCTCCTCAAGGTGTGCCCAACATATCTCCATCTTCTCTTTCTTATAACAGTTGTCACTAGTGGTTGACCAGACATGTCTCTGACTTCATCACTTCTCCTGAATTCGTTCCATTTTATATTCATTATTTTTCGCAGACATCTAGTTTCAAATGCATTCAACTTGCTTTCTATATCTTTAGTCATTTTCCAACTCTCGCTAGCATATGTTAGGATTGATACAACATTTGAATTGAAAATTCGTAATTTAGTTTTAATACTTTATAACTTGCAGCTCCATATTTTATTTAGACTTTTAAAAGCTGAATAAATCAGAGAAATGGGAACATCAAAATTCTGATGGGTGACCTCAATGCCAAAATAGGTTCGGACAACATAGGCTACGAGGAGATCATGGGAAACACGGACTAGGGATAATGAACGAAAATGGAGAACTATTCACTAATTTCTGTGCAGCGAATCAATACGTCATAGGTGGAAGTGTCTTTCCACATAAAAGAATACATAAAGCAGCCTGGGTATCACCAGATCACAGAACAGAAAATCAAATTGACCACATATGCATAAACAAGAAATTCAGGTCATCTCTACAAGATGTAAGGGTTCTAAGGGGTGCAGATGTAGATTCGGATCACCATTTGCTGATAAGTAAAATTAAACTGAAGCTTAAGCGATACATAACATCCCATGAACATAAACACCAATATAATGTAGGATACCTCAGAAGTCAAGAAACAAAGGAACAGTTCACGGTCACAGTCTCTAATAAGTATGAGGTTTTGCGGCAGTTAGAAGATGAGGTGAGTGCGGAAGATGCTGGCAGCAGGCCAAAAATATTTGGAATGAAACATGCACAGAAGTATTAGGAAAGGAGCGGAATCATAAGGCATGGATAACTCAAGAAACTCTCAAGGAAATAGAAGAAAGGAAAAGAGGAAAGCAGATTTAAATAATAGCAAAACTAGAACTGCCAAAGTCATAGCCCAGGAAAAGTACACAGAAGCTAGCAAGAAAGTGAAGAAACAAATAAAGTTAGATAAAAGACAATACGTAGAAGATCTAGCAAGAGAAGCAGAGGTAGCTGCAGGAAAAGGAAACCTTAGGGATCTTTACAACATCACTAGAAAGCTAGCAGGACAATACAGTCCATCAAATGGGTTGATCAAAAATAGTAGGGAAACTATCACTAATGTTAGAGACCAAATGGAAAGATGGATGGAATACTTCAAGGAACTCCTGAACAGACCAGCACCTACAAACCCCCAGATATCCAACCGGCATAAATTGACTTGGACATCAACTGTGAGAAACCATCCAAGGAGGAGATTAGTAAAGCCATTAAACTTTTAAAATATGGGAAAGCGGCCGGTCCAGATGGTATTCCAGTGGAGGCGGTTAAAGCCAACATAAACACATCCACAGAAATACTGTATAAATTATTTAGCAGAATCTGGGAGACTGAAGAAATACCAGCAAACTGGAGAGAAGGATACCTGGTGAAGCTACCAAAGAAAGGGACCTTCAGAAGTGTGAAAACTATAGGGAATAATGCTGTTGTCAGTACCTGGGAAAATACTAAGCAGAGTCATCCTGGAGAGACTGAGAGATGCCATCGATATAAAGTTAAGAGATGAACAGGCAGGCTTCCGACCAAATAGATCCTGTACTGACCAGATAGCCACATTACGTATAATAATAGAGCAAAGTATTGAATGGAAATCCCAACTTTATATCGGATTTGTGGATTATGAACCTAATAAAAGCAACATATACAGATATGAAATGTAGAGTTCTACATGAAGGTAAACTAACAGATACTTTTGGAATAGAAACAGGAGTGCGCCAGGGATGTCTTCTATCACCTTTGTTGTTCTTACTGACAATAGACTGGATTATGAAGACCACAGTAACTAACACCAGAAATGGAATCCAATGGACTCTGACAGAGCAACTAGATGATCTGGACTTCGCTGATGATATAGCCCTTCTGTCACATACACAAAATCAGATGCAGGATAAGCTAAACATATTGAATCAAAGGTCCCAGCAACTAGGGCTGAACATTCATAAGGGAAAGACAAAGATATTGAGAATTAACCAAGCAAACGACAACTCGATCTCCTTGGGGGAAATCCCACTTCAAGAGGTAGAATCATACACATATTTGGGCAGCAACGTAGACAAAGAGGGTGGAACAGATAGAGATGTTAAAATAAGAATACAGAAGGCAAGAGGAGCTTTCATTGCACTGGGAAACATTTGGAAGTCCAAAGAAATCAAATCTAGAACAAAAATTCGGATATTTAAATCTAATGTTAAAGCAGTTCTACTGTATGGGTCAGAAACATGGAGAACAACTAAAACAATAGCGCATAAATTGCAAACAGTCATCAACTGGTGTCTGCTCAGGATAGTGGGAATAAGATGGTATAATAGGGTCACAAATGAGGAACCTATGGAGAGAACAAGACATATTCCAGTGAACGAACAGGTTAAAAAGACGCTGGCGCTGGATAGGACACACTTTGCGAAAACCGGAGGGAATTAAACAAGAGGGGTCCTTGCATGAAACCCGCAGGGACAGCGAAAGAAGGGGGCCGAGAAATACATGGAGACGAGATTTGGAGGCGGAGATCAACAATATAAAGAAGAGCTGGAGGGAGCTGCAGGAGATAGCTAGAGATAGGAAGACTTGGCATGAGTTGGTTGAGGGCCTATGCCCCAACCGTGTAAAAGGCAAAGAGAGAGAGAGAGACATGACATGAGTTAATTGAGAGTCCATGTCCTAATAGGGGTTACAAATTCATAATATATATATATATAATTATCAAAACAATTGTTCGTTTTTTAAATATCGCCTTTTCTATCAAGCAAACACCAATTTCGTTTAGATTTATTTCCAGAAAAATAAAACAGAATATAGAATTTATATATATATAAACATCAAGGGTATTCATTTTCATACCACGCGGTACATAGATGAATAAGTTGTTACGCATGCGTTTTCTATGACCTAAATCACACGGTGGGTGATGTGGTCAACATAGTGTTTCTCTGGTACTCAACTGAAATTGGGTCAACCTTGGAGCGGTTGTGATCGGAAACAATTCCACGAGTAAATCGCTTGCGAAGCAGGTTAGTAAAGCTAGTATATGCGTATGTTGATTGTACATAATATCTAGAAATTGGGTGTATATTTGCGAGAACCTGTGTCTAGATTGGTAGCGAAATATTCGAAATATCTCGTTAACCAAGCATTACAAAAATCAAACAATGCATACTTTTTTTTCACAATATTTAAAAATTTGTCATTAAATGTGGCAACTCCAATTTAAAAAAAAACTATGGCTACTCCCCCCACAATATTTACATATTTCTCATTAGAGTTAGTGTTTGTCTGCATTTGTAACCATAATAACAATAACATACCAATTGATCTTATTTTGGCTTTAATGTCAGACATTTGGTTCGTGTCAGAATGTCATTTTGTGTGATAGCACCGTGTTTTCACATTCCAGTTTCAATTTATTCACTGAATAGTGTCTAGACAACTTGTGGTGTAATATTTGCTGTCAGTATTATCACCACAGTTGTCAAACGGGAACAAACGTTAGAGATTATCAAATGTAGTTTGACATGTTTGTTTAATCAGTTCAGTCAGTGATATCATTAAGGTTGTGCAGAGAATGTAGGCTGCACCGGATGACACCACCAGAGGGGTTTTAAGTTTTAAAGGCGAACAATTGACGTCATTACATCGAGTTTCCTTATATGGATGGGTCTATCTTCGCAGGAGAAGCACGCCACCAGCCGAGAGTATTACACGAACTTCCTAGATCCATGAACAATCCTAGGGATATACGGGAATAAATGCATTAATGAACAAATGACGTAGTTTCGATTCGAACACAAGACATTCATTCCACAAAATAGACAGCTTGACCACTTTAACACTAACCCTTTCACTCTGTACTTTACTTTACATCCAGACACATTTACTTTGTAATGTATACTAAATTAACCAGTATACTAGCTTTGCCACATCTTTAAAAATACTGTGAGCAAGGATATCGGCTCAGATGTCCAAAATGGTTAGATTACCTTAGAGAGAAATGACACCACCGTGACTGTGTATATAATGTGATAGTGTATGCGAAAAGCATTGATATCTTATGCTATGGATATCCAAAATGGTTAGATTACCTTAGAGAGAAATGACACCACCGTGACTGTGTATATAATGTGATAGTGTATGTGATAACCATTGATTTCTTATGCTATGGATCACAAGTTCACAGATTTGACAGGAATATAAAGTTCTGCTGTAACTCAAGATGTTATGATGTTTACTATGTTTTGAAATAACACAATGAGGTGCACGGTAACATTAACCGTCATTGACTGAAAGTTTGCTTTTAGAGTTAGTGTCTGTCTGCATTTATAACCATTGAGAATCACTGTGGCTAAATGGTTATGACGATGCTTTGCTTTTCGAAGATCGTGGGTTCGAATCGGGACCACATCATTCTGTTCATGAGCATATTTTTTCAGAGATTCATAGGATAATTGCTGGAGCTACGGAGCTCATTATTTTTACAATAATCTCGAAAAGTGGAGAGCCATTTATGCAAAGAATGAACTGAGCCATATGGTAAAACCCTGTGAAATGAAGTCAATTTTTCGTCTTTAGACCCTTTTATTTGCAAGAATTAGCACTCAAATGTTAAACATGTACAAACAAAGTACTATAGTTTTACAAAATACATAAACAGTGACGATAAACAGCAACGTTTCGACCAACAAGGCCTTTATCAAGCAAACGAACAAACAGGAGTGACAAATTAAAATGAAACACAAATGGACGACCAAATACCAACGTATCTAAGGAAAATCTGGAATAAAACGAATAACGAAATAAATGTAACACAAAAACACACATAAAAACTAGAAATAGAACGGAAAAGAAACAATGAAACATCTAGTAAATATATAACTGAATACATGCAACATATACCCATATAGATTATAAAGCATGGGAAGAGAAAGTACTAAGAAGCATAAGAAAGTAATGCATGCAACATATACCCATAGAGATTACAAAGCATGGGAAGAGAAAGTACTAAGAAGCATAAGAATGTAATGCGTTGAGCCCGCGTGGTCGCAAGGTACCATACAAAGAAATCAACCGATTCTCCAGAGCAAATCGACTACGATCATCAGAGGAACATGATCGGATGGCTGTGACCTGGACATCGCAAGCTCCTGAATGGCCAGTATCATTGAAATGGGTAGCTCAGGGGTCACAGAGCATTGGCGTATATCGCGCAAGTGTTGGGCGAATCGGTCACTGAGTCTCCTGCCGGTTTCCCAATATAGGCCTTGTTGCACCGCTTGCAGATAATGGCATAGATAATATTACGGACTCGCACGTGAAACTGTCTTCAACAACGAAAGTGGCTTTTGGAAAAGACACCGTGCGGGTCTGTATTACATAAGCCCACGTGTTGCAGCGCCGACGGCCACACTGGATGGTGCCAAAATGACTCTGGATGTTAGGCTTGAGGCGACTGTGAACCAACATATCCTTAAGGCTTCTGTCCCGTCTGTACGCCACCAAAGGATAGTGTTGGAAGATTGAACGTGTCTCAGGATCAGACTGAAGAATGGAGAGATGACGGAATAAGACTTTCTTCACAAGGGAACTATGAGGGTGGAAAGTTAAGACAAGTTTCACCCTGTCAGAATTGGAAGTTCTATGCTGGTTAGAGAGGCCTCCTGGCGAGAAATTTGCTGAACGCGCCGCATAGCAGAAGCAAGCACCTTATCCGGGTATAAGCGCTTACGAAAGAAATCCAGCATCTCGTGAGCTCTATCGAGAAATTCGTCGTCCTCGCTACAGAGGCGACGAAGGCGCAAAGTTGAGAGAATGGTAAAGAATCACGACAAGCCTGGGAATGGGAAGAGGTATAAAGAAGAAAACTATGTGCATCAGTAGGCTTGTAGTATACTGATGTAGTGATGGTGGATAGGCTGATAGTGATAGTGATGTCAAGAAAGTTGACACAAGAGGTAGAGATGTGAGATGTAAACCGAATAGCCGGATTGAAGACATTAATGAAATTAATGAAGCGTGACAAATCGGCTTCAGGCATATCGGTAATGCCAATACAATCATCAATGTATCTATGATACACAGACGGAAGAGGGCCATCATAGGAATTCCATACTAGGTGCTCAAGATGACCCATGAATAGACAAGCATAACTGGGTCCCATTTTAGTACCCATGGCGACCCCACTGATCTGCTCAAAGAACTGGTCATTGAACTGAAAGGAGTTGAGAGTTAGAACTAGTTCAGCAAGACGAAGGAGAGCCGAGGTGGAGACAAGTGGGTTAGTTCTCCTGTCGAGAAAGAACTGGAGAGCTTGAAGTCCGTCGGAATGAGGTATGGAGGTGTACAAGGAGCACACATCAAGGAGGAAGAGACGGTAAGTCCTGCCAGGCAACAACTCAATAGACGAAAAACAGACAAGGTGTGGTTCGTATCTTTCAAGAATGAAGGTAGTGTGGTGACTATAGGATTGAAGATACTATCAAGAAATTCGGAGATATGTTCCGTAGGACAAGAGCAAGCAGAAACGATGGGCCTACCCGGATTGTTCAGTTTATGAATTTTGGGGAGCATATAAAAGGCGGGTAATGTTAGAACATCAAAATATGCCGTTCATTAAAAAACTGTAATACCACAGGCATGCATATCGCACATTAACATATAAGCTCAATTTCTTATTCAATTTGTATTAAACTCATTGCAGTTCAGGCATGTCCATTGGTGATTTAACCTTCCCAGCATTGACTAGCCGTACCAAGTTCAATGTTGATTGACGAGCCTACTCATGCGCTTGTTGTGCTGTTTTTTTCTGCCTTCCTATCACTTCCGCATATTTTTCCTGGTACAAGTAGGTTTATTTCTTCTACACCTTCCGCCTTGTTCTTTGTCGTGTCTCCGATACATCTGTGTAGTACCTGACGTCTTTCTAGCCTTGAATGTTAGTTAACCACTAAAGATATCTGCTGCGCGCCCACACACATCGTCCGATGGGAAGTAAATAATCTTGTTGTCCATTTCAGAGACTAACTCACACAGCTCATTGTGACGTAAAAAGTAAAGCAAAGGAACCTTTTCATACCTCGAGGTATATAGGGCAATACATTGTTAGGCCTGTTTCGTTCATTGACCGTCGGCACACTATGTGTGATGTGGTCAGCATCACGCCGGCCGCCTTCACTTTCCCAGAGCATGTATGGTACCCAATTGAGGCTTGGTCGACCTGAGAGCCGTCGCGGTAGGAAAAAATTTCACGCCCACTGCGGGAGTTGAACCCGGACCACCACCATTAAGAAGCGAGTTCACTAACAACTACGAATTTGCTCGGAATATAACTCTAAGAACATCAACAATGGGAGAAATATACTTTCAGCCAAAAGTGTAAAGTGAAGCACCATCTTGTTAACACTGAAAGCGAAATTTGTAAAATATAAAAACGGATAATCTAGCCTTTATCTTTTTGTACCAGTGTATTCCAATGAGGTATTTCGCATAGTTGTTTAGAGTGTTGTTCATTGAATCTTAATTGGATATCAACTTATTATGTCCGATTGTGAAAACTTCACTGCATCGCATTTTCCTCAAACAACTCCGCCTCTGTCGGCAAAGATTGCATGCCATCTGCTGAGAACCTTACACAAAGCAGGAACTCCGTAGCTCCGATAGCAATCTTAGGAATCTCATGAAAAAAAGCCTCAGTTGAGACAATGCTGAAAGGGGGTGAATTTTACCAAAAAGATATGACAAAGCGGTATGGGGAAATTACTTGCAGGTCTTATGTAACGTATAGTGTGATACGTATATTGTAGAGATAGTTGAGAACAAGAGAAATACTGAGATATAATAAGTAAATAAATATGAAGAAGTGAGCAGGAAGCAGTCTGTCGTAATGTACAATAAGAGGAGATACGGAGGTTGATGACAATTATTTTGCAGTCATCCTTCGAAGAGAAGAGTGTACAAACTGATGATGATGGTATGAACGTTAGGATATATAACACTTAGTTATATGGGGTTGGAAGTTTGAAAACATATGAGCTAGAGAAATTCAATGATATAAATGAGAACGAATTTCAAATGATGTACAGATTCTTCAGAAGTCGATTAAAATATCAAAAAGATATAACATCTTTTTTCTAATATGTACCCAAATCTACAGTATCTAAAACCAAATTAAATCAGTGTCTTTACATGTTCAACATACACAGTCAATCTTGATATTATAAATATGAAGATTTCTATGTCTATAACAATAATAAAATACATATTTAGTGGATAATTTGAAGAAACGAGATTGTAACAGTATTCAAAGCTTTCCTTCCTTCCTTCCTTCCTTCCTTCCTTCCTTCCTTCCTTCCTTCCTTCCTTCCTTCCTTCCTTCCTTCCTTCCTTCCTTCCTTCCTCCCTTCCTCCTTCCTTCCTTCCTTCCTTCCTCCTGCCTGCCTTCCTTCCTTCCTTCCTTCCTTCCTTCCTTTCTTCCTTCTCTTCCTTCCTTTCTTCCTTTCCTTCCCTCCTTCCTTCCAGTTGCTTGAAATATTGTTTGTATTTTCAGATTTGTCTTGTATAAACTTGACTTTAAAAAAAAGACGATGTAGCTTACACAAAGGTTCATGCAGTTTGTTTTCTTTCCAATGTTCCCCCTCCCTCCCCCAAACAGGGCCGGTATGTTTTCGTCAATAAATCATATTCAAGACAGTCTTGAAGTATGTACTCTGCAGTCTGGGGTGCCATTTCCTATTTACACGTGGCTGAATTGTTAATATTGCATGCTGTTTGATATAGACGTGTCAACAGATTCGTCTGTACCATGTTCTGTGTGATAGAATGACAACTTGGCATCGGCTTCTGTAGTATTTATTTTGTTCTTTTCCCATGAATGTTCGTTTTAAGCAAGTAATCTAGGTATGTATAAGATGTTACATAAATGTTCTAGACGGAAGAGAAACAAACAAAGACATGCTACAAGACCTTCGTATCAAGGAGTATTGGCACATGAAATGTAAATCGTGGCATATCCTAAAGGACGTTAGTCATCAACCACAGGAAAACGAGTCGTTGATTTTTCTAGGCACCACTTATACGTTCAGTAGTTTGCCATTGCTTTCTGAACGGTGAGGTATATTTTTACCTTTGTAAAAATCCCACGGAAACAAAAATTCTTCCAAACTTGTCCACCGTGAGGTTTGAACCAGGTACGCTTGGATTCGTGATCAAGCTCACTACCGCTTGAGCTACAGACGCTCACATTGGCCCATCAATCAATCAAGTGCCATGCCTGCCGGCGTAGGCGATCATGTCTCTCCACAACTCTCTTTGCTTGGTGCATGTAATCAGTTCTGACGTCGATATTTTGTCGAACCATGATGTCAGGCCATCCAACATCTTCTCCTCTGTCTTCCACGATCTCTCCTTCCTGAATTTTACCTGTAGTCACCAAATGTTCTAAACCTTCTCTTCGCATTATATGCCCGAAGAACCTTGATTGTCGGATTCTTATTCTTTTGATAAGGTTTCTTTGTGTGCAGGCCTGATTTAAAACCTCCACGTTTGTTTTCTTTGCTGTCCATGGAATTCTCAACATTCTTCTGTAAAACCACATCTCTGTGGCTTCCAATGATCGTATTGATTGTTTGTTCAGTGTCCATGATTCGCTGCCATACATAAGAATTGGTTCAATATAGCATTGGAGTACTCGTTTTCGCAGTGTCATTGGTAGTGAGTTCACGCATAGTGTGTTCTTCATTTTCATAAAAGCTGCTTTCGTTTGAGCTATTCTACTCCTAATCTCTGTTGTACATCTTCCATCTGGTGTTAAGAATGTTCCTAGATACTTGAATCGATGGACTTGTTTCAGTGTTGTGTTATTTATTTTGATATTGCATGTTGGTGTTTCTTGTTTCTTGGAGACAACCATAACCTCTGTTTTCTTTATATTCATGCTTAATCCTTTCTTTTCACTTTCTCTTACTAGTATGTCTATCAAGTCTTGCAGATCGTGTTCATTTGTAGCCATGAGAATTGTGTCATCAGCGTACCTTAGGTTGTTTATATTTTGTCCACCGACTGCTATTCCTGTCTTTTCTTCTATAGATCTCATGATGTTTTCACGATATAAGTTGAATAGGTCTGGTGAGAGTACGCACCCTTGTCGTACTCTAACTGTATCGCCTGATAGATTCCAATCTTACTCTCTAGTCTAATGGCTGCGGTTTGTTGCCAGTACAAATTCTTGATCAGTCTAAGATCTTTACCATCAATATTTATATTTTCTAACATGCTGATTATTTCTCCATGTTTTACTTTATCGAAAGCTTTCGCGTAGTCTATGAAACATAGGTATAAGTCCAACTTCATTTCTATTGATCTTTCCATTATTGTTCTATTGTATATATTGCGTTGTTTGTTCCTCTGCGTTCAACAAAGCCACATTGTTCTTCCTTAACTTCTGGTCTTATTTTGTTTCGTACCCTTCTCATAATAATGCTGAAAAGTAGTTTTGTTACGTGACTCATGAGCCCATACATAGACAAAAAACATAAAACCACGACATTCTGCAATAACCTGAGTAACAAGTGTAGATCGATACACAAAAATGTCAAGATATGATCTATTAGTACTACATTGTTTTTTCGAAATTCAAGTCCTTCCATTATTCTCTTTCTCGTACTTTTAATGATATGCTCATCTGTCATAACTCGAGTTACCTTCAATGATATAATACATCTGTCATAACTCGAGTTACCTTCCAATGATATACATCTGTCATAACTGAGTTACCTTCAATGATATAATACATCTGTCATTACTCGAGTTACCTTCCAATGATATACATCTGTCATAACTAGAGTTACCTTCCAATGATATACATCTGTCATAACTCGAGTTACCTTCCAATGATATACATCTGTCATAACTTGAGTTCCCTTTTCAATGATATACATCTGTCATAACTCGAGTTACCTTCCAATGATATAATACATCTGTCATAACTTGAATTACCTTTCAATGATATAATACATCTGTCATAACTCGAGTTACCTTCCAATGATATAATACATCTGTCATAACTCGAGTTACCTTCCAATGATATATATCTGTCATAACTCGAGTTACCTTCCAATGATACACATCTGTCATAACTCGAGTTACCTTCCAATGATATACTTCTGTCATAACTCGAGTTACCTTCCAATGATATACATCTGTCATAACTCGAGTTACCTTCCAATGATATACATCTGTCATAACTCGAGTTACCTTCCAATGATATACATCATCGTCATAACTCGAGTTACCTTCCAATGAATACATCTGTCATAACTCGAGTTACCTTCCAATGATATACATCTAGTCATACTCGAGTTACCTTCCAATGATATACATCTGTCATAACTAGAGTTACCTTCCAATGATATACATCTGTCATAACTCGAGTTACCTTCCAATGATATACATCTGTCACAAATCGAGTTACCTTCCAATGATATCATCTGTCATAACTCGAGTTACCTACAATGATATATACATCTGTCATAAATCGAGTTACCTTCAATGATATGCATCTGTCATAACTGAGTTACCTTCCAATGATATACATCTGTCATAACTCGAGTTACCTTCCAATGATATAATACATCTGTCATAACTCGAGTTACCTTCAATGATATAACATCTGTCATAACTCGAGTTACCTTCCAATGATATCATCTGTCATAACTCGAGTTACCTTTCAATGATATACATCTGTCATAACTCGAGTTACCTTCCAATGATATACATCTGTCATAACTGATTACCTTTCAATGATATACATCTGTCGTAACTCGAGTTACCTTCCAATGATATAATACATCTGTCATAACTTGAATTACCTTCCAATGATATAATACATCTGTCATAACTCGAGTTACCTTCCAATGATATAATACATCTGTCATAACTGAGATTACCTTCCAATGATATATACTCTGTCATAACTCGAGTTACCTTCCAATGATATATATCTGTCATAACTCGAGTTACCTTCCAATGATATATCTTCTGTCAGTTACTCAATGATACATCGTTCCAATGAGTTACCTTCAGATTCTCGTCACTCAGTACTCAAGATTCGTCATCCTTCCAATGACATACATCTGTCATAACTCGAGTTACCTTCCAATGATATAATACATCAGTCATAACTTGAGTTACCTTCCAATGATATACATCTGTCATAACTCGAGTTACCTTCCAATGATATACATCTGTCATAACTCGAGTTACCTTCCAATGATATACATCTGTCATAACTTGAGTTACCTTCCAATGATATACATCTGTCATAACTCGAGTTACCTACCAATGATATAATACATCTGTCACAAATCGAGTTACCTTCCAATGATATGCATCTGTCATAACTTGAGTTACCTTTCAATGATATACATCTGTCATAACTTGAGTTACCTTTCAATGATATAATACATCTGTCATAACTCGAGTTACCTTCCAATGATATAATACATCTGTCATAACTCGAGTTACCTTCCAATGATATGCATCTGTCATAACTCGAGTTACCTTTCAATGATATACATCTGTCATAACTCGAGTTACCTTCCAATGATATACATCTGTCATAACTCGAGTTACCTTTCAATGATATACATCTGTCGTAACTCGAGTTACCTTCCAATGATATACGTCTGTCATAACTCGAGTTACCTTCCAATGATATACATCTGTCATAGCTCGAGTTACCTTTCAATGATATACATCTGTCGTAACTCGAGTTACCTTCTAATAATATACATCTGTCATAACTCGTGTTACCTTCCAATGATATACATCTGTCATAACTCGAGTTACCTTCCAATAATATACTCGTACATCTGTCATAACTCGAGTTACCTTCCAATGATATACATCTGTCATAACTCGAATTACCTTCCAATGATATACATCTGTCATAACTCGAGTTACCTTCCAATGATATAATACATCTGTCGTAACTCGAGTTACCTTTCAATGATATACATCTGTCATAACTCGAGTTACCTTCCAATAATATACATCTGTCATAACTCGAATTACCTTCCAATGATATACATCTGTCATAACTCGAGTTACCTTCCAATGATATAATACATCTGTCGTAACTCGAGTTACCTTTCAATGATATACATCTGTCATAACTCGAGTTACCTTCCAATGATATACATCTGTCATAACTCGAATTACCTTCCAATGATATAAATATGTCATAACTCGAGTTACCTTCCAATGATATAATACATCTGTCATAACTCGAGTTACTTTCCAATGATATACATCTGTCATAACTCGTGTTACCTTCCAATGATATAACACATACATCTGAAACCTCCAATGTTGACACTTTCATATACCCATTGAATATGTATGACATATAATAAAACAATCGTTCTGATATATATAAAAAAGTGATCAATGCCTTCAGCAGTGTCTAATAGGCGAAGGATTGACCGGATTTCCCCATATGACTCCGTCACAGACAGAAGAAATAGCACGCCATCTGCTGAAAGTATTGCTTGAACTCCGTACCTCCAGCAATAGTATCTAAATATCGAATAACAAAATTGCACATAAGACTCGGTCTGGATTCAAACCAAAAACCTTTAGAAAGACCAGCAAATTTCTTAATCACTTACTATATCCAGACACGCAGTCAAGTAAATAAAAACAAGCCGAGAAATCATTAATGACTATCATGAAGCGCTTCTAAAGTAAGACATAGTCTGATCAAATATTCATAACTTCAATGTCATATATTATCAGAGGGTTAACTCATAAAGTCCAGGACAAGTCTGTCTAGTCACACAGTAATTGCTTGTACTATGTCCGTTCAAATTTTTGGCTCTATATTCCAGATTCATATTGACTGATTTTTCTTTTATCGGTCATCTCTTAAAGAAGTAATCAAAGTGACTTCATGAATATTACTAACATTTTGTTTGATAGGTACTTTTGGTGTAGCTTGTCATGTACTATTTCATGGAACATCTTTCCTATATAATACACTAATACTGTTACAATCTCGTTTCTACAAGTTATCCACTAAATATGTATTCTATTATTGCTATAGACATATAAGTTCATATTTATAATATCAAGATTGACTGTGTTTGTTGAACATGCAAAAACACTGAATTAATTTTGTTTTAGATACTGGAGATTGGGCACATTATATTTTTAAAATGTTATATTTTTTTTATATTTTAATCGATTTATGAAGAATGTTATCTGTACATCATTTGAAGTTTATTCTCATGTATATCATTGAATTTCTCTAGCTCATATGTTTTCAAACTTCCAACCCCATATAACTAAGTGTTATATATCCTAACGTTCATACCATCATCATCAGTTTGTACACTCTTCTCTTCGAAGGATGACTGCAAAATAATTGTCATCAACCTCCGTATCTCCTCTTATTGTACATTACGACAGACTGCTTCCTGCTGACTTCTTCATATTTATTTACTTATTATATCTCAGTATTTCTCTTGTTCTCAACTATCTCTACAATATACGTATCACACTATACGTTACATAAGACCTGCAAGTAATTTCCCCATACCGCTTTGTCATATCTTTTTGGTAAAATTCACCTCCTTTCAGCATTGTCTCAACTGAGGCTGTGTGACCTATCGACGATATGTCACTTTTGATTCTCGTGTCCTTAATAGCACTAATATTCTTGTGTAGACGGTGCCTTTGATCGACGAAACATCGTTTATTGGTAGGACAATATTGCGTAAGACGTGACAGACGAAAGATACAAATGCAGTCATGCAAATAAAATAAATCTGGAATAAATGTTCTCATTGATGAACAGCTACGACAACACACCATGGAAAAGATAATGTTATGTTGTAAATTTAATAATGGAAACTGCTGACGAAATGTTTGTCAAACCGTTGTGAATGCAATGAATTGTGAACAATCTTTCAAAGTAGATTAAAACAATCTTGAAACCAGGTACAGAGAGAGAGACACTTGACTCTATGTGTATGTATAACCTGTATGCACTCGTCTAATCTCTGTGATGGTACAGCCATTACGAACACTTTGGTTGATATAACTGCAACCTCTTAAAATGCTTAAGGTACAACATAGTTCAATGACAGGAAAGAAGGTGACAGAAAGTTCACGAACAATACGGTTAGAGGACATAACAGAATCCGGTCAAAAACGCAAAAATACATATCGCCCAAGCCTCCCCAGCAGCGCAAAACAAAAAACAGAAGACCACGACAATGGGCAACAATTCGGTAACATTGTGATGAAAAAAGAAAGAAAGAAGAAGAACTGCGACCTGTTCACGTTAAAGTATTTATAAGGTCTCATATATGTATCAATAAATATATATATTCTAAGCTACAGCGTGCTAGACGTGCAAATATAGTTTTGCAAATACCCTTACTTTACTTTGTGGATACCCTGTAGAATGGTAGGTTGTCTCTCTATGGCGAAGTGATCAAATTGTTTGCCTATCGTACTGAACGTTGTGAATTCGAATAAGAACCAGACACATGTGCAATTTTTTCATGAGACTCCTAAGATTGCTGTTGGAGCTACGGAGTTCTTGCTTTGTGTAATGTTCTCAGCAGATGGCATGCAATCTGTGCCTACAGAGTCGGAGCCATATTGTGGAAATCCCATGCAGTAAAGTCAATCCTTCGCCGTTAGACCCTTTTTAAAACCTTTAGAATGGCTTATTAAGATTGAATGCAGTCACTAGCCAGTAATGTGGTTAGATTAATGTTAAGTGGTAACATTCTAGATGAAATTCTAGCTCAAGCAGAGTTAATATAATATTTACAACGATAGTGTCGCTGGTTGCATTCAACTGATCGATCTGTCCCACAAGATGACATCTTGTTAAAACGAAAACGTTGTTGTCTGTCAACTTGAGAATTTGGCTCAGCGTGGTTACTATTCTATAACTAAGAAAAGTGGATTTTATTTTAATATCCATTGTTAATAATGTTAGATACAAATCCATTCTGCTTTATTCATAAGTGGATATGTACGTAGATATCTACCAGCCTTTGTGTTCAAAGGTCTTAAGTTTTTTTTTTTTTTTCCGATCCAGAAGCACTTGAGCTTTTCAGCTCTTCGGCTCGGTGCCATGGACATCGTAACCCTTCGGTTCGGTGCCACGAACACTGTAAATCTGGGGAATCTGTGGCTTTTCTGCCATCCCGCGAAATTGAACCCGCACACAGAGAAGGATAGTCACCCGTAGTCCAACGCGCTACGAACACGCTGGTCAGACGGGCGACTTAAGTTTTAAATGATCTCACCCCTTTTGTTGCTGTCATGCTTTAGTTAGAGACTCGTCATTAAGTTGTGGGACGAGTTAGTGTAGTGCGTAAGCTTTTGCCTATCAACTCGGACAACAGAGGAATGTGGGTTCAATCCCACACACAACGATTCAAACGTGAAGACAGGATTTAGTCCTTCTGCCTCCTGCACACTAATTTTAGAAAATGACCAGAGACCAGAGAAAGCGTAGGGCAACTGTTGAAGCACTGAACTCCACGTGAAGGAGATAACAATAAGTCATATATATACATATATGAATATGTATATATGAATATGTATATATGAATATGTATATATGAATATGTATATATGAGTGAAAATATAGTTGAATGCATTTGAAGTTAGATGTATGCGAAAAATAATGAACATAAAATGGGACGAATACAGGGGCAGTGATGAAATCAGCGAAATGTCTTGTCAGCCACTAGTAACATCTGCTATAAAAAAGAGAATATGGAGATATGTTGACATACTCTGATAAGAAATGATCAAATAATCAAAAAGGAGGCATTGAAGAGAGAGGCAAAGGGTTCAAGAAAAGAAGGAACCTAGGAAACCATGAAGCAAATTTTACTGCAGAAATATCGGACTCAATTCCAGAATAATGGAGAAATTATTTGCATGCACTAAGTAAGGTATAATGGTATGAGAGAACTATATATATATATATATATATATATATATATATATATATATACATAATATATATATATATATATATATATATATATATATATATATATATATATATAAAGATCATTCGCTTATTGGGAAGAAATACATCTCATAAAACAATAAAACAGGAATGAATTCAGATTCATTTATGACATATTACATAGTATTCAAGGCACTTTGTAAAATCAATTTTAGTTTTTCCTTCATGCTGAAATAATGTCACTCAACTGTAGCGTGGGACATGGTCTTGAGGACATTGGGGTCAAATTTTCCATTTTATTTTCGCTGTTTATTGATTTCTTTTATATTGTCGTCTTGCGATGGTGAGGGAAGGGGAGAAGCGTGGAATAGAGAAAGGATTCAACGATGGTGAGGAAGGGGAGAAGCGTGGAATAGAGAAAGGATTCAACGATGGTGAGGGAGGGAGAACGTGCAATAGAGAAAGGATTCGACGATGGTGAGGGAAGGGGAGAAGTGTGGAATAGAGAGAGGATTCAACGATGGTGAGGGAGGGAGAAGCGTGGAATAGATAAAGGATTCGACGATGGTGAGGGGAGGGGAGAAGCGTGGAATAAAGAAAAGGATTCAACGATGGTGAGGAAGGGAGAAGCGTGGAATAGAGAAAGGATTCAACGATGGTGAGGGAAGGAGAAGCGTGGAATAGAGAAAGGATTCGACGATGGTGAGGGAAGGGGAGAAGCGTGGAATAGAGAGAGGATTCAACGATGGTGAGGGAAGGGGAGAAGCGTGGAATAGAGAGAGGATTCAACGATGGTGAGGCAGGGAGAAGCGTGGAATAGAGAACGGATTCAACGATGGTGAGGGGAAGGAGAAGCGTGGAATAGAGAAAGGATTCGACGATGGTGAGGGAAGGGGAGAAGCGTGGAATAGAGAGAGGATTCAACGATGGTGAGGGTAGGGGAGAAGCGTGGAATAGAGAAAGGATTCAACGATGGTGAGGGAAGGGAGAAGCGTGGAATAGAGAAAGGATTCAACGATGGTGAGGGCAGGGGAGAAGCGTGGAATAGAGAAAGGATTCAACGATGGTGAGGGAAGGGAGAAGCGTGGAATAGAGAAAGGATTCAACGATGGTGAGGGAAGGGAGAAGCGTGGAATAGAGAAAGGATTCAACGATGTGGAGGAAGGGAGAAGCGTGGAATAGAGAAAGGATTCGACTATGGTTAGGAAGGGAGAAGCGTGGAATAGAGAAAGGATTCGACTATGGTGAGGGAAGGGGAGAAGCGTGGAATAGAGAAAGGATTCGACGATGGTTAGGGAAGGGGAGAAGCGTGGAATAGAGAAAGGATTCAACGATGGTGAGGGAAGGAGAAGCGTGGAATAGAGAAAGGATTCAACGATGGTGAGGGAAGGAGAAGCGTGGAATAGAGAAAGGATTCAACGATGGTGAGGGGAGGGGAGAAACGTGGAATAGAGAAAGGATTCAACGATGGTGAGGGAAGGAGAAGCGTGGAATAGAGAAAGGATTCAACGATGGTGAGGGAGGAGAAGCTGGAATAGAGAAAGGATTCAACGATGGTGAGGAGGGAGAAGAGTGGAATAGAGAAGGATTCAACGATGGTGAGGAAGGGAGAAGCGTGGAATAGAGAAAGGATTCAACGATGGTGAGGGAGGGGGAGAAGCGTGGAATAGAGAAAGGATTCAACGATGGTGAGGGAGGGGGAGAAGCGTGGAATAGAGAAAGGATTCAACGATGGTGAGGAAGGGGAGAAGCGTGGAATAGAGAAAGGATTCAACGATGGTGAGGGAAGGGAGAAGCGTGGAATAGAGAAAGGATTCGACGATGGTGAGGAAGGAGAAGCGTGGAATAGAGAAGGATTCAACGATGGTGAGGGAGGAGAAGCGTGGAATAGAGAAGGATTCAACGATGGTGAGGGAGGGAGAAGCGTGGAATAGAGAACGGATTCAACGATGGTGAGGAAGGAGAAGCGTGGAATAGAGAAAGGATTCGACGATGGTGAGGGAAGGGGAGAAGCGTGGAATAGAGAGAGGATTCAACGATGGTGAGGGTAGGGGAGAAGCGTGGAATAGAGAAAGGATTCAACGATGGTGAGGAAGGAGAAGCGTGGAATAGAGAAAGGATTCAACGATGGTGAGGGAGGGGGAGAAGCGTGGAATAGAGAAAGGATTCAACGATGGTGAGGGAAGGGAGAAGCGTGGAATAGAGAAAGGATTCAACGATGGTGAGGGAAGGGAGAAGCGTGGAATAGAGAAAGGATTCAACGATGGTGGAGGGAAGGAGAAGCGTGGAATAGAGAAAGGATTCGACTATGGTTAGGGAAGGGGAGAAGCGTGGAATAGAGAAAGGATTCGACTATGGTGAGGAAGGGAGAAGCGTGGAATAGAGAAAGGATTCGACGATGGTTAGGGAGGAGAAGGTGGAATAGAGAAAGGATTCAACGATGGTGAGGGAAGGGGAGAAGCGTGGAATAGAGAAAGGATTCAACGATGGTGAGGAAGGGAGAAGCGTGGAATAGAGAAAGGATTCAACGATGGTGAGGGAGGGAGAAACGTGGAATAGAGAAAGGATTCAACGATGGTGAGGGAAGGGAGAAGCGTGGAATAGAGAAAGGATTCAACGATGGTGAGGGAGGGGGAGAAGCGTGGAATAGAGAAAGGATTCAACGATGGTGAGGAGGAGAAGAGTGGAATAGAGAAGGATTCAACGATGGTGAGGGAAGGGGAAAGCGTGGAATAGAGAAAGGATTCAACGATGGTGAGGAGGGAGAAGCGTGGAATAGAGAAAGGATTCGACGATGGTGAGGGAGGGGGAGAAGCGTGGAATAGAGAAAGGATTCAACGATGGTGAGGGAGGGGGAGAAGCGTGGAATAGAGAAAGGATTCAACGATGGTGAGGGAGGGGGAGAAGCGTGGAATAGAGAAAGGATTCAACGATGGTGAGGGAAGGGAGAAGCGTGGAATAGAGAAAGGATTCAACGATGGTGAGGGGAGGAGAAGGTGCAATAGAGAAAGGATTCGACGATGGTGAGGGAAGGGGAGAAGTGTGGAATAGAGAGAGGATTCAACGATGGTGAGGGAGGAGAAGCGTGGAATAGAGAAAGGATTCAACGATGGTGAGGGAGGGGGAGAAGCGTGGAATAGAGAAAGGATTCAACGATGGTGAGGGAGGGGGAGAAGCGTGGAATAGAGAAAGGATTCAACGATGGTGAGGGGAAAGGGAGAAGCGTGGAATAGAGAAAGGATTCAACGATGGTGAGGGAAGGGAGAAGCGTGGAATAGAGAAAGGATTCGACGATGGTGAGGGAAGGGGAGAAGCGTGGAATAGAGAGAGGATTCAACGATGGTGAGGGAAGGGGAGAAGCGTGGAATAGAGAAAGGATTCGACGATGGTGAGGGAAGGGGAGAAGCGTGGAATAGAGAGAGGATTCAACGATGGTGAGGGAAGGGGAGAAGCGTGGAATAGATAAAGGATTCAACGATGGTGAGGGAAGGGGAGAAGCGTGGAATAGAGAAGGATTCAACGATGGTGAGGAAGGGAGAAGCGTGGAATAGAGAAAGGATTCGACGATGGTGAGGGGAGGGGAGAAGCGTGGAATAGAGAAAGGATTCAACGATGGTGAGGGTAGGGGAGAAGCGTGGAATAGAGAAAGGATTCAACGATGGTGAGGGAAGGGAGAAGCGTGGAATAGAGAAAGGATTCAACGATGGTGAGGGAAGGGAGAAGCGTGGAATAGAGAAAGGATTCAACGATGGTAGGGAAGGGAGAAGCGTGGAATAGAGAAAGGATTCAACGATGTGAGGGAAGGGGAGAAGCGTGGAATAGAGAAAGGATTCGACTATGGTTAGGAAGGAGAAGCGTGGAATAGAGAAAGGATTCGACTATGGTGAGGGAAGGGGAGAAGCGTGGAATAGAGAAAGGATTCGACGATGGTTAGGGAAGGGGAGAAGCGTGGAATAGAGAAAGGATTCAACGATGGTGAGGGAAGGGAGAAGCGTGGAATAGAGAAAGGATTCAACGATGGTGAGGGAAGGGAGAAGCGTGGAATAGAGAAAGGATTCAACGATGGTGAGGGAGGGGGAGAAGCGTGGAATAGAGAAAGGATTCAACGATGGTGAGGGAAGGGAGAAGCGTGGAATAGAGAAAGGATTCAACGATGGTGAGGAGGGAGAAGCGTGGAATAGAGAAAGGATTCAACGATGGTGAGGAGGGAGAAAGAGTGGAATAGAGAAGGATTCAACGATGGTGAGGGAGGGAGAAGCGTGGAATAGAAAGGATTCAACGATGGTGAGGGAGGGAGAAGCGTGGAATAGAGAAAGGATTCGACGATGGTGAGGGAGGGGGAGAAGCGTGGAATAGAGAAAGGATTCAACGATGGTGAGTGAAGGGGAGAAGCGTGGAATAGAGAAAGGATTCAACGATGGTGAGGGAGGGGGAGAAGCGTGGAATAGAGAAAGGATTCAACGATGGTGAGGAGGGAGAAGCGTGGAATAAGAAAGGATTCGACGATGGTGAGGGAAGGGAGAAGCGTGGAATAGAGAAAGGATTCAACGATGGTGAGGAAGGGAGAAGCGTGGAATAGAGAAAGGATTCAACGATGGTGAGGGAAGGGAGAAACGTGGAATAGAGAAAGGATTCGACGATGGTGAGGAAGGGAGAAGCGTGGAATAGAGAAAGGATTCGACGATGGTGAGGGAAGGGAGAAGGTGGAATAGAGAAAGGATTCAACGATGGTGAGGGAAGGGAGAAGCGTGGAATGAGAAAGGATTCAACGATGGTGATGGAAGGGAGAAGTGTGGAATAGAGAAAGGATTCAACGATGGTGATGGAAGGGGAGAAGCGTGGAATAGAGAAAGGATTCAACGATGGTGAGGAAGGGGAGAAGTGTGGAATAGAGAAAGGATTCAACGATGGTGAGGGAAGGGAGAAGTGTGGAATAGAGAAAGGATTCAACGATGGTGATGGAAGGGGAGAAGCGTGGAATAGAGAAAGGATTCAACGATGGTGAGGGAAGGGAGAAGTGTGGAATAGAGAAAGGATTCAACGATGGTGAGGAAGGGAGAAGTGTGGAATAGAAAAGGATTCAACGATGGTGAGGAAGGGGGAAGCGTGGAATAGAGAAAGGATTCAACGATGGTGAGGAGGGAGAAGCGTGGAATCGAGAAGGATTCAACGATGGTGAGGGAAGGAGAAGCGTGGAATAGAGAAAGGATTCAACGATGGTGAGGGAAGGGAGAAGCGTGGAATAGAGAAAGGATTCAACGATGGTGAGGAGAGGAGAAGGTGGAATAGAGAAAGGATTCAACGATGGTGAGGAAGGAGAAGTGTGGAATAGAGAAAGGATTCAACGATGGTGAGGGAGGGGGAGAAGCGTGGAATAGAGAAAGGATTCAACGATGGTGAGGAAGGAGAAGCGTGGAATAGAGAAAGGATTCAACGATGGTGAGGGAAGGGAGAACGTGGAATAGAGAAGGATTCAACGATGGTGAGGAGGAGAAGCGTGGAATAGAGAAAGGATTCGACGATGGTGAGGAAGGGGAGAAACGTGGAATAGAGAAGGATTCAACGATGGTGAGGGAAGGGGGAAGCGTGGAATAGAGAAAGGATTCGACGATGGTGAGGAAGGAGAAGGTGGAATAGAGAAGGATTCAACGATGGTGAGGAGGAGAAGCGTGGAATAGAGAAGGATTTAACGATGGTGAGGCAGGGAGAAGCGTGGAATAGAGAAAGGATTCAACGATGGTGAGGGAAGGAGAAGCGTGGAATAGAGAAAGGATTCGACGATGGTGAGGAAGGGGAGAAGCGTGGAATGAGAAAGGATTCGACGATGGTGAGGGAAGGAGAAGCGTGGAATAGAGAGAGGATTCAACGATGGTGAGGGAAGGGGAGAAGCGTGGAATAGAGAGAGGATTCAACGATGGTGAGGAAGGAGAAGCGTGGAATAGTGAAAGGATTCAACGATGGTGAGGGTAGGGGAGAAGCGTGGAATAGAGAAAGGATTCAACGATGGTGAGGGAAGGGAGAAGCGTGGAATAGAGAAAGGATTCAACGATGGTGAGGGCAGGGGAGAAGCGTGGAATAGAGAAAGGATTCAACGATGGTGAGGGAAGGAGAAGCGTGGAATAGAGAAAGGATTCAACGATGGTGAGGGAAGGGAGAAGCGTGGAATAGAGAAAGGATTCAACGATGGTGAGGAAGGGAGAAGCGTGGAATAGAGAAGGATTCGACTATGGTTAGGGAAGGAGAAGCGTGGAATAGAGAAAGGATTCGACTATGGTGAGGGAAGGGGAGAAGCGTGGAATAGAGAAAGGATTCGACGATGGTTAGGGAAGGGGAGAAGCGTGGAATAGAGAAAGGATTCAACGATGGTGAGGAAGGGAGAAGCGTGGAATAGAGAAAGGATTCAACGATGGTGAGGAAGGAGAAGCGTGGAATAGAGAAAGGATTCAACGATGGTGAGGAGGAGAAGCGTGGAATAGAGAAAGGATTCAACGATGGTGAGGGAGGGGGAGAAGCGTGGAATAGAGAAAGGATTCAACGATGGTGAGGAGGGAGAAGCGTGGAATAGAAAGGATTCAACGATGGTGAGGGAGGAAGCGTGGAATAGAGGATTCAACGATGGTGAGGGAAGGAGAAGCTGTGAATAGAGAAAGGATTCAGCGATGGTGAGGAGGAGAAGCGGAAAGAAAAGGATTGACGATGGTGAAGGAGAAGCGTGGAATAGAAAGGATTCGACGATGGTGAGGAGGAGAAGCGTGGAATAGAAAAGGATTCAACGATGTAGGAGGGAGAAGCTGGAATAGAGAAGGATTCAACGATGGTGAGAGGAGAAGCGTGGAATGAGAAGGATTCAACGATGGTGAGGGAGGAGAAGCGTGGAATAGAGAAAGGATTCGACGATGGTGAGGAGGGAGACGTGGAATAGAAAGGATTCAACGATGGTGAGGAAGGAGAAGCGTGGAATAGAAAGGATTCAACGATGGTGAGGAGGAGAAGCGTGGAATAAGAAAGGATTCAACGATGGTGAGGAGGAAGGTGGAATAGAAAGGATTCGACGATGGTGAGGAAGGAGAAGCGTGGAATAAGAAGGATTCAACGATGGTGAGGAAGGAGAAGCGTGGAATAGAGAAAGGATTCAACGATGGTGAGGGAAGGAGAAACGTGGAATAGAGAAAGGATTCGACGATGGTGAAGGAAGGGGAGAAGCGTGGAATAGAGAAAGGATTCGACGATGGTGAGGAAGGAGAAGTGTGGAATAGAAAGGATTCAACGATGGTGAGGGAAGGAGAAGCGTGGAATAGAGAAAGGATTCAACGATGGTGATGGAAGGGGAGAAGTGTGGAATAGAGAAAGGATTCAACGATGGTGATGGAAGGGGAGAAGCGTGGAATAGAGAAAGGATTCAACGATGGTGAGGAAGGAGAAGTGTGGAATAGAGAAAGGATTCAACGATGGTGAGGGAAGGGGAGAAGCGTGGAATAGAGAAAGGATTCAACGATGGTGAGGAGGAGAAGCGTGGAATAGAGAAAGGATTCGACGATGGTGAGGAGGGAGAAGCGTGGAATAGAGAAAGGTTCAACGATGGTGAGGGAAGGGAGAAGCGTGGAATAGAGAAAGGATTCAACGATGGTGAGGGAGGGGAGAAGCGTGGAATAGAGAAAGGATTCAACGATGGTGAGGGAGGGGAGAAGCGTGGAATAGAGAAAGGATTCAACGATGGTGAGGAAGGGAGAAGCGTGGAATAGAGAAAGGATTCAACGATGGTGAGGGAAGGGAGAAGCGTGGAATAGAGAAAGGATTCAACGATGGTGAGGGAAGGGAGAAACGTGGAATGAGAAAGGATTCGACGATGGTGAGGGAAGGGAGAAGCGTGGAATAGAGAAAGGATTCGACGATGGTGAGGAAGGGGAGAAGTGTGGAATAGAGAAAGGATTCAACGATGGTGAGGGAAGGGAGAAGCGTGGAATAGAGAAAGGATTCAACGATGGTGATGGAAGGGGAGAAGTGTGGAATAGAGAAAGGATTCAACGATGGTGATGGAAGGGGAGAAGCGTGGAATAGAGAAAGGATTCAACGATGGTGAGGGAAGGGGAGAAGTGTGGAATAGAGAAAGGATTCAACGATGGTGAGGGAAGGGAGAAGTGTGGAATAGAGAAAGGATTCAACGATGGTGATGGAAGGGGAGAAGCGTGGAATAGAGAAAGGATTCAACGATGGTGAGGGAAGGGAGAAGTGTGGAATAGAGAAAGGATTCAACGATGGTGAGGGAAGGGGAGAAGTGTGGAATAGAGAAAGGATTCAACGATGGTGAGGAAGGAGAAGCGTGGAATCAGAGAAGGATTCAACGATTGTGAGGGAAGGGGGAAGCGTGGAATCGAGAGAGGATTCAACGATGGTGAGGGAAGGGGAGAAGCGTGGAATAGAGAAAGGATTCAACGATGGTGAGGAAGGGAGAAGCGTGGAATAGAGAAAGGATTCAACGATGGTGAGGGAAGGAGAAGTGTGAATAGAGAAAGGATTCAACGATGGTGAGGGAAGGAGAAGGTGGAATAGAGACAGGATTCAACGATGGTGAGGGGAGGGGAGAAGCGTGGAATAGAGAGAGGATTCGACGATGGTGAGGGAAGGGGAGAAGCGTGGAATAGAGAAAGGATTCAACGATGGTGAGGGAAGGGAGAAGCTTGGAATAGAGAAAGGATTCAACGATGGTGAGGAGGGAGAAGCGTGGAATAGAAAAGGATCCAACGATGGTGAGGAAGGGGAGAAGCGTGGAATGAGAAAGGATTCAACGATGGTGAGGAGGGAGAAGCGGAATAAGAAAGGATTCAACGATGTGGAGGAGGAGAAGCGTGGAATAGAGAAAGGATTCAACGATGGTGATGTAAGTCGCGCATATTTAGCTCTCTTTTTCTAGTTCGCCTACTATGAATTCAGGCGTAATCATGGCTTTTAAAATGGCGTCTTTGTCTGATTTTGCGTGAAGGATTGCTTTCTTTATCATCAGTGTCCATTACCATTCATCCTAGTCTTACTCCATTTTCAAATACATTTGTAATTTAAATCCCTAAGTCAGGTTTCCTGTAGTTCAACAGCATACACTGATATATTTGTAATTTAAATACCTAAGTCAGGTTTCCTGTAGTTCAACAGCATACACTGATATATTTTGGTACTAACTGACCTGGAATCCCAACATTTCTACAGCGCCTGGTCACTAGATAAACATGTTATCTGCTGTTACTGACTGTAATACCACTTTTTAGGGCTATATAGGACAGGTAGGACGTGAGCTTGAGGAATTTAATAACCGCATGACTAATGCAGTCACCACGAATCTGTTTCGGTTAGGATTTGTCATCATGTCCGCAATAGAAAAAAAAATCCTTGCGACATGGGAGCCGCCCTCGATTTCTATTTAGCCAGGCTCTCTTGTTGTTATCAACTTGGCTATTGTGGACCCCATATTTAACTCTAAAACATATCCTGTTTTAATTCCAACAATCATGTTTTTTGATGTGATTTCTGATCACACAACATGTGACATGTCTGTGTGGATAAGTGGTTCATCCAATGTTTTGATGTGATTTCTGATCACACAACATGTGACATGTCTGTGTGGATAAGTGGTTCATCCAATGTATTGCGATGTGATTTCTGATCTCACAACATGTGACATGTCTGTGTGGATAAGTGGTTCATCCAATGTATTGCGTCCCGAATGTAGTAGGTTTGTATCACACTCTTTCTGTTCACGAGTTCATTTTTTTTCCTGGGACATTTAGGATTATTGCCGGAGATATTAAATCAATCAAGTTGAGCACATACACGAAATATTTGATGTTGAAATAGGAAGGAGCAGGCTGTAAATCTGTTGTCTATTGTCTTTGACTAGGTGGATGATGGAATTTGTTATCCACTATTGCTGTTAAGCGAAGGGGTGGGAGCTTTAACTTGCGTTCCAGTGCCAGATGAATCGCCCTTGTTGTGTTAAATTCGTTTTTATTTTGTGTGGATTTAATAATGTCTTTCCATCGTTTTCTTGGTCTTCCCTTGAACCTATAAACCTATATTATAGTACCTGATCTCTTTGTATTGTACGCTATTATTGACGGTTGCTAAAGTAAGTACCAGAACAACATTTCAAAGTAGTAATAATTTCTACCAAATCTATCCTAATTATTAACCTATTCACCATTATACAACCACTGCGGGTGTGGAAAGAAATACCATGGGAAACTAAATTATCGGACTTGTACTGAATGAAATGTACTGCATTTAGCAAAAGTGGAAAAAAAACCACCATACAAGTGTTGAATCGGTAACAATAACAGCAACAGCAACAGCCGTTTTTTTTGTCGTCCCCATCACCTGTTGTATTCCAACCGATTTAACTAATTAGCGTGCAGGTGTCAACGTTTGATTGATTTGTTTTAAAAGACATGTAACACTATCTTGCTGGTCGTCGAAATCTTTACACTTGTCTACACAAAATGTGACTTTGTTTATGACCCTGCTAATGAACTCATTATCTCAACACCATTACCATCTGCATTATCTGTCTCTCTCTCTTTCTCTCTCTCATCTTCATCAAATATCAATACTTTTGTAAATATATATCAACATCTATAGTATTATGTATCAACATATATAGTATCATGTATCAACATCTATAGTATCATATATCAACATCTATAGTATCATATATCAACACATATAGTATCATATAACAACATCTATAGTATCTTGTATCAACATCTATATTATTATGTATCAACATCTACAGTATCATGTATCAACATCTATAGTATCATATATCAACATCTCTATACCATCTTTTATCAACATTTGTATACCATCTTTTATCAACATCTCAATACTATCTTTTATCAACATCTCTATACTATCTTTTATCAACATCTCTATACTATCTTTTATCAACATCTCTATCATCACGAATGCAATTTACAGAAATCTACAAATCTGAGGTGGTCAGATCGGATCAGATCAGATCTGGAGAAAGCCGTGGAGGAGACTGCGGTAATACTGAGTGAATGGGTGATTGAACAAAGGGTTTTTAAATGGTTTTAAAACCGAAGGATTGACTTCATTGCACCGGGTTTTACCCATATGGCTCGGTCCCTCTCCGCAGAAATGTCACGCCACCTGCAGAGAGTATTGCACAAAGCACGAACTTCGTAGCTCCAGCAACAATCCTAGGGTCTCTGGAAAAACTCGCTTGTGAACAGAACGGCGCGGTCCGGATACGAACTCACAACCTTCGACTCACAAGGCAAAGAGCTTAACCATTTAGCTACAGAGACCTCACAACCTTTGACTCACAAGGCAAAGAGCTTAACCATTTAGCTACAGAGACCTCACAACCTTCAACTCACAAGGCAAAGAGCTTAACCATTTAACTACAGAGACCTCACAACCTTCGACTCACAAGGCAAAGAGCTTAACCATTTAGCTACAGAGACCACCCAAAATTGAACAAAGACAGATGTATGCAGTATTAAATAAGTCATGAAAAGTTAATGATTAAATATAAAAATAAACAGTGCTCGACGTTTCGGTACTATACCTTTATTATCACGAATTAATATCTATACCATCTCCACAAGATATCAACATTTCTATTAGGTACCAATATATATATATATCATTTTTACAATGTATCGTTAGCTCCTTTTATCATCGTCATCACGTATAAACATCGTCATCACGTATAAACATCGTCATCACGTATAAACATCGTCATCACGTATAAACATCGTCATCACGTATAAACATCGTCATCACGTATAAACATCGTCATCACGTATAAACATCGTCATCACGTATAAACATCGTCTTCGCGTATCCAGTACTCTATCACAACCAACACTTATTTAGATGTCCACATTGTCTCCATGTTACATTATTTGTTTCATTATATATATATATAACCTTCTCTACAATATTCATTATCTATCACAATTGTATCACTACACATCAACATTTATACAATCTCAATCACATATCAACATTTATACAATCTCAATCACATATCAACATTTATACAATCTCAATCACACATCAACATTTATACAATCTCAATCACATATCAACATTTATACAATCTTAATCACATATCAACATTTATACAATCTCAATCACATATCAACATTTATACAATCTCAATCACATATCAACATTTATACAATCTTAATCACATATCAACATTTATACAATCTCAATCACATATCAACATGTATACAATCTCAATCACATATCAACATTTATACAATCTCAATCACACATCAACATTTATACAATCTCAATCACATATCAACATTTATACAATCTTAATCACATATCAACATTTATACAGTCTCAATCACATATCAACATTTATACAATCTCAATCACATATCAACATTTATACAATCTCAATCACACATCAACATGTATACAATCTCAATCACATCATCATGTATACAATCACACTCACATATTAACATGTATACGATCTCAATCACACATCAACATGTATACAATCTCAATCACACATCAACATTTATACAATCTCAATCACACATCAACATGTATACAATCTCAATCACATATCAATATTTATACAATCTAAATCACACATCAACATTTATACAATCTCAATCACACATCAACATTTATACAATTTCAATCAGATATTAACATGTATACAATCTCAATCAGATATCAACATATGTGCTATCACATATAAACATCTAAAAACATCGATACCATCTCTTGCAGTTATTAACACCAATACTATCTATGATTGAGTTTCTGTGACACTAAGGTCACACCGTCTTCTGTCATCACCATCACATATGAACATCTGTATTATCTATATGATAACCATCACATATGAACATCTCTATTATCTTTATGATAACCATCACATATCAGCATGTCCCATACGTATATTATTTCCAACCCATATAAAAACGTGTATTAGATGAGGTATTTTAATTACTTATTAACACCTCTATCGTCGCTGTGACACTAATGTCAGGTGTTCACCTCACGCTACAGAAGTTCTAGGTTGACGTCCGATGTAGAAAAGCGGGACTATTTTTCAGTAATTCTTGTTTTCAATGTAGATAACATCACGTTTCTAGTCATATCGGAGACAAACGTTAAAATGCAACTCATGTGTTCAATAAACAATGACTTAAAAAAAACACCTGACATTTGACAATCGATAAAGGTAAGCTGAAAAGTTGGTACCTTTTATGAAATTCTTAAAATCAATTTAAGAGCAATAAATTCCCACAAATTTTCAACATTGTTAAAAGTATACAAGGGAATCCTCGCCGGTGCTATGACTTTCTTGCACTACCGATGAGTTGTTTCTATGTAAGACAGTAATTGAATCACATATGGTTATTTACAAAAGTTCAATGATGATGATTCTAACAATTCATTCATCTATCATTCAATTATCAATCTAAGATCATGTATCGATATTCTTATAAATTTAGCATTAATAAAACCCATAATCGTTGGATTATTAAACATTTATTTATACAATACTACATGACTTATGAACTGGTCATTTTTGTTTCATTAGTTATGCTTTTAGTTGCATATTATAAATGTAACTTCTTCTTCTTCTTCTTTGCGAACTCTATTTTGATAAATGATGCTCGTTCATCACGGATGATGATGACCACACATTTTCATAAAGGGAATGTAGTTGCGCTGTTTGTCTGTATGTGCGTAGATGACTAGTGAACCCGATACGGGCTTGAAATGTTCGTGTATGGTGTGGGCAAGGTATACTTGCACTTGTGGGAAGTTTTACTGCCTTTCTGTTTTGACGTTTTTGCTACATCCGTGCTGTTCTATCTGCCTCGCAGGCCGAGGAACCGTGTCGAAGAAGTGTGCGTCAGGCTGATCTGTTTTGAGCAGCATTCTCCCAGTTGTTGACATCTATGCTAAAAGATTTCATCGAGTTCTTGAGTGTATCTTTGAATCGTTTTTCTGGCCATTCTGAGCGTTTACCGCTATGCAGCTCACCATAAAAGAGTCGTTTGGGTATTCTGCAATCTGGCATTCGAACCACATGTCCTGTCCATCTTGTATGTGACTACATCAAGATTGTGTAGATGCTGGGGAGAGCAGCTCTTTTAAGACCTCTGTATCTGGGATCATATCCTGCCATTTGATGTTCATTATTTTTCCTAAGGCAGACTGTGTGAAAGTGGTTTAGCTTCCTTGCGTGTCTCTGATATACTGTCCAAGTTTCGCATGCGTGAAGAAGGACTGGGAGCACGACAGCTCGATATACCTTCAGTTTTGTGGCTTGGCCAATACCACATCTGTGCCAGACATTTCTATGTAGTCTGCCAAAGGTGCTGCTAGCTTTAGAGATTCTGGTATTTATTTCATCATCTATGGTGACATTTTGGGACAGTGTGCTTCCAAGATAAGTAAATCTGTCCACTACTTTCAGTTTCCTGCCGCTTGTTGTAATATTTGGTTCGGCATATACTTTTCCAGGAGCTGGTTGGTACATGACTTCAAATTTCTCGGTATTGATGGTAAGACCAAAGTTGGAGCAGGCTTGTGAGAATCTGTTCATGCTAGTCTGGAGATCTGCCTCAGTGTTGGCAGTGAGTGCGCAATCGTCAGCAAATAAGAGATCTCTGATGGTATCAGACTTTACTTTGTTTTTGCATGAAGTCTCCTTGGATTGAAGAGTTTTCCATCTGTACGATACTTGATGTCGACACCTATGTTACCATCTCTGAATGCATCTGTCAGCATGGCAGAAAACATAATGCTAAACAGAGTTGGTGCAATCACACAGACTCCATTCAGAACGGGAAAAGGCTCTGATAGCCCACCTTGGTCCTGTACTCTGGCGTGGATTCCCTCATGCAGTTGCTGCACAATCTTGATGGATTTTTCAGTACAGCCATATTTACCCATGATCTTGCAGAGACCTTCTCTACTGACCGTATCAAACGCATTGGTCAAGTCGATGAACGCTGTGTATAGGTAATTTTGATGATTATACCGTTTGGTGCGTTTTTATCATGAAGTCGACTGTTGTTTGGAGCTCGTCTCTGGTGCCATGTAGTTTTGAATGTAGTGTTGTGTTGTAGGGCCAGCATTCTAGGAAGGTCATACAGTGGACAGTCATGCAGGACATGCTCTGTGGTTTGATCAGCGGTGCCACAAGGACACAGCTGGGATGGGGATAATCGTAGCCTGTGTAGGTGTTTGTTCAGTCTGTTATATCCTACCCTGAGTCGGAAATCTATCCTTGTCTGTCGATGGTGTGATAATCATCATTGGATAGTTTAGGTTCTTTTCAAATGTCCACGATATCTCTTTTTTTTTTACACACAATATGTGATTTCGTTATCTATTTGTTCACATTCTGCTCCCTTTAAGCAAGTTATTCTGCCTTCTCTACCTGGCACCCCACAGTGTGATGGTACCCAGTGGGGTGTAACTCTTGTTGGCAGAAATTTGCTGAGTTCTTTTCTGAGGGATGGATGTTTTCTCTGTAGGATGTTTAACCTCGATTTTACTTGTGTACAAATATCACTACCGCCAATTTTCGCTAATTCTATAATCTCCACTCCTTGTCAATAGTCCTGATATCTTCTTTCAGTACACACTGTATCTTTAGATGCCTTCATAAACTGTTCACCTTTACACACCAAACTAACATTAAACAACACCCACACAGGTATACACAGGTATAATTTGATCGTCCAAGGGTTAGATCAATAGAACTGCAGTAAAACACACTCAAATCAAAGTGCTGCAATGTGGAAGCTAGACATAATTTCAAGCTCTGAACATGGCTCAGCACTATCTCTGTTTGCTCTGTTCTGGAATATATATAGACATATGTTAATTTGAACCGTTTGATAATCTACCATTGAGTTTGAGTTACGATATGTTAGAATACGAGCATTGTATCAGCATATTGTAGTACACCAACATTCTGATAGCACATTTCAATCAAATAATTATATCACTGTTTAATGTCATATGTCAACGATCTATGTCTAAAACGATAATGGCGGTGTTTACGTGTGTAGAACATTCTTCTAGATACGGTTTTGCAGCATCTGTGGTAGACTGAGAAATGTATAAGTCTTGTCTCAGTAATATGAAGTCGGTTAAGTAAGTAAAAACCAACAAACATTAACCACTTAAACGTTATATTTCTTATCATGTTTTTAAATATTATATTCCTCTTCTAACGTCATACGTTACATATGGCCTGCAAGCAATATTTCTATACCTCTTCATCCTGGGAGACTTGTTCAATCTCTCATTCGGATTTAGTTCAGATAGTTCTCGTCTCTCACGATAAAGTTCGTATCAGGGTTTCTGTATAATGACCTTTCGTTCTTAAACTCTCTGACTCGCACTTCAATGCTACTTATACTTTGATCATTTCTGCTCAAGGTATGCCCAACATATCTCCGTCTTACGTTTTTTTAAACAGTTGTTACTAGTGGTTGACTAGACTGATTTCATCACTTCTCCTCAATTCGTCCCATTTTAAGTTTATTATTTTCCGCAGAAACGTTGTTTACAAAAACATTCAACTAACGTTCTATATCTTTAGTTATTTTCTAACTTTTATTTGCTTACTTTATGATTAACATTGGAATTGAAAATTGGTAATTTAGTTTTAAAACCATATAACATGGTGTTGCATATTTTATTCAGGTTTTGAAAAACTGTTGTTGTTTTGCAAATTCTTAGCATAATTTCTTTATTACGAGTAGTATCTCATGTGTAATCACAATTGCTAGACAAATATATGAACTGTTCTTTTATTTTTATCATTTTCAATTCTAACGTGATATTTGCATTACTTGTAATATGTGTTTTTTTATATTTATTTTCCAACTTCTTATCTGCAGTTCAATTTATATTTCTTTTTACAATCCTTAAAATTGTGTAATATTTGCTACATTCATCAGAAAATTGTAGAAATGAAACCAACGATTTAGACAGAAAAAGAAATAAATTGAGAACATGAACATTGTTTAAAAGAAAGTGACATTGTCAAGAAAGTCTAGGTCAGATAAAACGTGACAAATATGATATGAAGATTATTAGCCTCCTTACAAGCACTATATCGTTGCTGAGAAGAAGAAGAATATTGGTAGTTATTGGATAAAGTAGAGGGTGTGTTGGAATGGTTAAACGAGATATATTTTCCTCACGGAAACAGCTTGTGTTCGACTCCCTAGGTAAGGTAAACGTTATTTCTGTTTTAAAGCAAATAAATCGATGAGTTGCACTTTCTTGAATACTGCCTTGGGCAAGCTGCCTTAACTCCTCAGCCTTATAGAATGCCCAAGTGTACTCTCAGAAAATAAGAACAAAAAGCTGTGCGAATGTTTGTTTGAACATGAAAGATGTTTACACGGTTCAGCTAATAATAGAAAGTCTGTGACAAAATTCATTCTTCTCTCTGAAGTATCTCTTTGGTCACAATAAGTGAGGACAAGTTCCAACGTTAATATATCACAAAATTAGTCATGCTAAGTTACCAGAATTCAATATTACATTGGGAACATCGTCGATGTTACGGTGTTGGCGAGCTGAGATCTTTCTGAGATTATAGAATAAATAATTTTTTATCTAGAAGTGATTTGCTAATATTACAAATAATTGATTGATTGTTACAATCAATCAATCAATCAATCAATCAGATTCATATGTAGTACAGAAATCCGTTTTCATACGATGAATTATATTGGAGAATAATACGTTTGGCCCGTATTCTTCATTGACCATTGGGCAAACGACGAGTGATGTGGTCAACATAAATTCGTTTGCTTTAATGTCTCAGTGCTTTTCTCGTAAAATATTGACGCTGGCTCGATCAGAGAGTCGTTTCTGTCTGAAGAAAAAAATATCACTCCACTAAGCAATTGACCGCAGACCTAGCGTGTAAGAAGCGAGTGCACTAACCGCGACACTAACACGGCTCTCAGGTTTATCTATAGCTGAGAATATACATGATACTAATACAGTGAAAAGTAGTCTAATAGACTGTAGTTGTGCACAGTCAAATAGTATAGTCACTTTATGTATTGCTTAAACATGTACAGCAGTTTCACATTGAAGTTGTTGTAACTCTAGCACTGCATCTAAACACTGATATGTATTAGTCTAACAACCTGTAACTGTACACAATTAAATAGTGTAGTCCCTTTATGAATCGCTTACAACATGTACATCACTGTCACACTGAAGATGTTGGAACTCTGGAACTACATCTAAACTTGCTGGCCAAATACCGTAACAAATGAGGAGGTTTTGAAACGAACATACTGTGCATCCTTGGAGACCATCATTAAGAGACGAAGATGGAGGTGGTTTCAACATGTATGTCTTATGCCAGTGGGGGCATTGGCTAGGACAGCTCTCAGATGGACAGCGGATGGGAAGAGAAGGCCTGGATGTCTGAAGGAAACATGGAGAAGAACGGTGGAGAGAGAGTTGAAAGACTGTGACCTGACGTGGGAGATGGTTGGTAGAAAGGCAGCAGTACGGCAAAAGTGAAAGTCTCTTGTTGAAGCCTTATATGTCAATCGGGACACGAAGAGGATATAGATAGACTACATCTAAACACGGATAAGTCGTAGTCTAAACACGGATAAGTCGTAGTCTAAACACGGATAAGTCTACATCTAAACACGGATAAGTCGTAGTCTAAACACGGATAAGTCTACATCTAAACACGGATAAGTCGTAGTCTAAAGATGGATAAGTCGTAGTCTAAACACGGATAAGTCGTAGTCTAAACACGGATAAGTCGTAGTCTAAACATGGATAAGTCGTAGTCTAAACATGGATAAGTCGTAGTCTAAACACGGATAAGTCGTAGTCTAAACATGGATAAGTCGTAGTCTAAACACGGATAAGTCGTAGTCTAAACACCTGTAATTGTGCACAATTAAATAATAGTCACTTTATGAATTGCTTAAAACATGTACATCACTGTCACACTGAAGTTGTTGGAACTCTATCACTGCACCTAAACACTGATAGGTCTGTCGTGATTAGAGTCGGTTCAGCAATCAGCAACCCTCATAAGTCAACAGAATAGTTCAAGTGTTTACGTGCTAAAAACATGATACACAGATAATCATTATTGACAAATCACAAACATGCAATAGTTGTTAAGTGTTTCCACAAACTATTATTTTTTAGCTCAGATGCAATCTATAATTTAATTAATTACCGAAAGTCTGCAATTGTCTAAAATGATTAAAATCTGTTAATTGACAAAGCATGCAACATGGTTCGGTTTGCAAACAAAAGAATGGAATCTAACAGTGTTTATATTGCGAAATATTTGGAGAGCGTGCATATTTTGAAATTAGACAATTTGTTAAACAGGTGTCAATGCACTGCATGACGCTCACGTTGGCACACGGTTCCATTCAGCTTGTTTAATTTGTCAAAGCAACAACATTGAGAAAGTAGTTCTGTCGGTAATTGCTAATTATACACTGACTTTAAGAAAAAGTTGTGTACCCGTTTTGGGATGACTATTCTGGGAAATTGAAATTTCCTAGATTTGAACTGTAAAACGAGTAGAGAGGGACGTGAGAAACTGTAGTTTTGACGAAATAATATCGTACGTGCGAAAGTAACAGTCAGCATACACACACTTCGAAATCTACCTTAAATGAATGAGCACCTATGTCTATTTACAGCTCAGTCATGTGTGTAATTCTCAGATACTGTAACTTAAAATAAACCGTGAAATGTTTGATGTTTGAATACATTGCACTAACCATCCCATCACGTGCAGTTTGACTAAACAACTTTTTACATCCTATTCCCTAATATACCACACAATATGAAAATGTGTTCTTCACTTATGTTCTTTTCTCATTCAATGGCAAGTACAGAAGAACAAAAGTAGTAGATTGTGAAAGATATAAATTCTGATCGTTCTCGTTAGAAGCACATTATACAACCATCTCAACTGTCATCCATGTATCGAGTATTGCTCATAGTACGTTTTATTACCATGAGGAAATTATGGGGATGTCTATTCAATAGTAAGACATGTAACAATATGAAGATACTATCTGTGTGTGATTGAACAATTTCGTCTCTTAACTCCCATTAAAGCATAAGACATCAACGAATTTCCCCAAACCAGATCTGTTTTGAGCAAGCCAGCTTAGTTTATTCCAGTTCATTCCCGACTCTTATCTTTCTCTGTCTACAATTCGTCTCCATGTCTCTCTAGGTCATCCGCTACTCCTCTTTGCTCCAGATTTCATTTCAGAGTCACGTGTGTGTGTCTGGTCTTCTGTATTATTAATGTATCTTCAAACTAATTCCATCTTCTTCTTTTTATTTCCTGGTTGATATTTTTGATGCATGTGCTTCGGGTCAACTCATTAATTTGTATTCTTTGATTCCAACAAATTGGGAGAACTCATCTTAGATATCTTCCTTCAAAGTCTCTTATATGACTGTCTGTATTTGCACCTGTCATCACTCCTTATACTGTCTTGTCTATCTCGACACTGAGATGTCTCTGTTGCTAAGCGTTTAAGCCATTGTCTTGCAAGTCGAAAGTCGTGGGTTCCAATCCAGACCACGCCGTTCTGTTCATGAGTAAATTTTTTCAGAAACCCTAGAATTGTTGTCGGAGCTACGGAGCTCCTTCTTTGGGCAATGCTCTCGGCAAGGGGCATGACATTTCTGAGGAAAGTATTGAAACCTTGTCATATTGGGTAAAATCTGGTGCAGTGAAGTCAATCCCTCGGCTTTAAAACCCATTTTTAAAAACCTTTTGACACCATTTTTTTGTTTTTAAGTATTCACATTACGCTGTAGTTTTAGCTTATGTTTCACAGAGCATGTACAAGAGGTGTGTGACTATGCTATTCTTTATTTTTTTAGTGTATCTCAATTATTCTTCAGCTATCTCTGTTCATGCGCTTAGTTTATTGTGGACTACAAACTGGCCAGTCAGCTTCAGTTCTCTTCGGTCGCTCGTGAGGTTCCGGTGTCCGCATAGATAGCAAAGACTAGTGTCAATGCGACCTACACGACATGTTGTATGTGACGACTGAGGTAGGGGTCTAGGAAAGCTATCCTTGTAAACATAAAGTATAGCAGAAATCGAATGTGCTATCCTACTTGTAGACGCATAAGTGGCACAACATGCAATCGCTCTTTGGCTTAGATCACATACAAATCACACAGAGTGATTAACAAGTGGTCGATATGGTTCGAATATAGAAAGAAGAAGTTCTCTCAGGTTTCCGCAAAGATTAGTTTTTAGGACCGTCCGAGCGGCTACCGGGGCCCAAATGTGGGGTATTAAGAATAGAACCACTGTTACCTTCCACGCAACCGTAAGAGGCGACTAAGGAGGTTTGGCTGAAATCGGATGCATGTCTCCTAAGCGTGTAGGAGTCTATGCGTTTAGGGGCCTATCAAACCAATGTGCAACGTATACACGTTCTTGACAAAGATCTAACATATCACAAAGAGTGATTAAAATTGGAAGTAAAGAACGAACGCAAAGAAGAATGAGGAGAGTTTTAGGAGGACTTGGTGTGGGCAAATATTACTTCTCAGCTCACCCAGGAGAGGAGAACCATGGAGGACATGCACCGTTGTCTGTTCAGCAAGCTGACTCTGGCAGAGAACTGGGTGATATTTTTCCTATTCATTGTAAGTGTCTGTTGAACCCGCAGTGTCCGTTACAAAATATCTCGATTGAAAATTTAACATAAAATAAATGCGGATCCTCGCATTTGTTATCTTTCGTTTCTCATTTTATTTAAAGTCTTCATGTCTGCCATATTTTTTCCCTCATTTGTCTTTCGCCGTTGTTCTAAATTCTCAATTACAAAAAGAGTATAATGTTACTGATTGTGATTAGAAAACGAAATGTAGAGCGTTTTAATCTTTGAAAAAGTTAATCGAACAAAAGAGAATGCTATTTTGGAAACTAAAAATTGCGCAGATCCTTAGCAAATGATGGAATCAATATGGCAACCATATCTAAGCAGCTGGCGTATCATTTATATGGCGGAAATATGATATCTTTGAGATAAAGATATCACAGACAATCAAATCTGGCACAGTAAAATGTAATAATATGGGGAAACAGAAAGATAGAGTTAATAGTGCGTATTTTTGTTAAAAGTTATCATACAGGAGACTATAAAGACAGCGATGGAGATTAAAAAATGTGGATACATAAGATTGAAATTGAAACATAAGTATGAAAGTGGTTCAGAAGAATAAGGTTGTAACAAAAGAATGAGTATGTAACAAAAGAATGAGGTTGTAACAAAAGAATAAGGATGTAACAAAAGAATGAGGTTGTAAAAGAAGAATGAGTATGTAACAAAAGAATGAGGTTGTAACAAAAGAATAAGGATGTAACAAAAGAATGAGGTTGTAAAAGAAGAATGAGGTTGTAACAAAAGAATGAGGTTGTAACAAAAGAATAAGGATGTAACAAAAGAATGAGATTGTAAAAGAAGAATGAGGTTGTAACAAAAGAATGAGGATGTAACAAAAGAATGAGGATGTAACAAAAGAATGAGGTTGTAAAAGAAGAATGAGGTTGTAACAAAAGAATGAGGATGTAACAGAAGAATGAGGTTGTAAAAGAAGAATGAGGTTGGGACAGAAGAATGAGGTTGTAACAGAAGAATGAGGTTGTAACTGAAGAATGAGGTTGTAACAGACGAATAAGGCTGTAACAGAAGAATGAGGTTGGAACATAAGAATGAGGTTGCAACAGAAGAATGAGGTTGCAACAGAAGAATGAGGTTGCAACAGAAGAATATGGCTGTAACAGAAGAATAAGTCTGTAACAGAGGAATGAGGTTGTAAAAGAAGAATGAGGTTGTAACAGAAGAATGAGGTTGTAAAAGAAGAATGAACTTGTAACAGAAGAATAAGGTTAGAACAGAAGAATGAGGTTGGACAGAGGAATGAGGTTGGAGTGGAAGAATGAGTTTGTAACAGAAGAATGAGTTTGTAACAGAAGAATGAGGTTGTAACAGAAGAATGAGGTTGTAACAGAAGAATGAGGTTGTAACAGAAGAATGAGTTTGTGACAGAAGAATGAGGTTGTAACAGAAGACTGAGGTTGGAACAGAAGAATAAGGCTGGAACAGAAGAATGATTTTCCAAAAGAGAAAGCTTAAAAAAAGAACAAAATAAGATCATCAAAGATAAATAAAGCGAGAGAAAGAGAAAGCGATATAGGGGAGGTGGGATAAGTACAAATTGTGAATAGAGGGAGGAACAATAGAAAAGAGAGTAGTAGAAATAAAAAGAAAGAAGTGGTATATACTGAAGGAAATGAAGATAAGAAAAGGCCAGAGAACGTGTACAAAGTAAATAAAAGCAGAACTGTAATGCTTCTGGCAAACTAGGCCATGGATTTGATCATACTTCTGAAGAAAATGTTCTCCCAGTTTCTCTGTCTACTGTGTCGGTACACGCGCTTAGCATAACATATAGTATAACTTGAATCTGCGACAGAGCTGTGACAAGCAACTCTTTTGAAGCTTAGACGAGCAAGGAAACAGTAGAATGTTTGAAAGAGCATCCAAAATGTGCTTTCCTTGGAACAGATGGCAAAGGTGAAGTTTCCTTGAGACATTTGGGATTACTCAAAGGCGTTTTCAAGTTGCATGTCTTTGAGCTTTTCATATTATTTCTGTACGAGAATGTACATGATTACATGCTCTACGTCACGTATGCGTTTCTGTATCTTTCTGATAAATCCTGAAATCAATGACCTCTTCGACACATTGACTTCGTAAGAATATCTTTGATTTATCTTCATACAGATCTTTAATACTGGGACTAGTTCTCATCTTCTTATTTTTAATAATGTCTTGCGTCCGTCTTTTTTATTTCTTGTTTAAATGTACTTCATATAATGTCTTTTTTTTCTACAACACTTTTGGTAATGTTCTTTTATGTCTTTTTATAATATTATTTTTAAATATCATTTTTGTAATGTAATTTAAACAAATATATTATTACTATGGATTCAGTAGTAAATTCATATTTAATTTTAATTCGCTCTATCAAATAACGAATATATAATTATGTTCTATCAAATAACAAATATATAACTATATTGTATCAAATAACAAATATATAACTATATTGTATCAAATAACAAATATATAACGATGTTGTATCAAATAACAAATATATAACTATCTTGTATCAAATAACAAATATATAACTATATTGTATCAAATAACAAATATATAACTATATTGTATCAAATAACAAATATATAACTATCTTGTATCAAATAACAAATATATAACTATATTGTATCAAATAACAAATATATAACTATATTGTATCAAATAACAAATATATAACTATATTGTATCAAATAACAAATATATAACTATATTGTATCAAATAACAATATATAATTATTTGTATCAAATAACAAATATATAACTATTTGTATCAAATAACAAATATATAACTATCTTGTATCAATAACAAATATATAACTATATTGTATCAAATAACAAATATATAACTATATTGTATCAAATAACAAATATATAACTATATTGTATCAAATAACAAATATATAACTATATTGTATCAAATAACAAATATATAACTATATTGTATCAAATAACAAATATATTACTTATATTGTATCAAATAACAATATATAACTATTTTTCAAATAACAAATATATAACTACTTTGTATCAAATAACATATATTAACATTTGCCATATTAAATATATACTATGTCCTGTATAAATAACAAATATATATTATTTATAAATAACTAAATATATAACTATATTGTATAAATAAATATTAACTTTTTATATAAATATTTAATATATTGTTAAATAATTTCAAATATATAACTATGTTATGTATAATATAAATTAATTGTATATAATATGATATATGTATTCATGTATAAATATGTAACATTTATATAATATATAATATTTGTATAAATACAATATATAATATGTTTATCAAATTACAAATATATAACTATTTGTATAATCAATATATAATAGTATAAATAACTTATATTATATAATTTATTGTTATCAAATAACTAAATATATAACTATTTGTATCAAATAACAAATATATAATATTTGTATCAAATAAATATATAACTATATTGTATAAATAACAATATATAACTATTTTATCAAATAACAAATATATAACTATATTGTATCAAATAACAATATATAACTATTTGTATCAAATAACAATATATAACTATTTGTATCAAATAACAATATATAACTATCTTGTATAAATAACAAATATATAACTATCTTGTACAATAACAATATATAACTATATTGTTAAATAACAAATATATAACTATATTGTATCAAATAACATATATAACTATCTTGTATCAAATAACAAATATATAACTATATTGTATCAAATAACAAATATATAACTATGTTGTATCAAATTACATATACGTTTCTGTGTTTTTAAAACAAACTTCTATTTTTCCTTACTGTCATCATATACATTTTTACTCATATTGTCATCATATTCATTTGATATAAATATTCTTTCCTGTTCAAATAACGTTTTCTGTTGTATCTAAATTAAAATATTTATTTTTCATATTAAAATATGTTACTGTGTTATATAAAATTTTCTGTGTTTTAGATTACAAATATGTTACTTTTATCATTAATTAGATATATCGTTTGTTATGAAATATTTATTGTATCAATTAGAACATGTTACTGTGTTATCATTAATTAAAATATGTTACTTGTTATCATTAATAGAAATATTTATTTGTTATTAAATTATAAATATTACTGTGTTTATAAATTATAAATATTTACTGTGTTATCATATAATCATACTTGTCGATTTACTATATGATCTAAGAATACTATTTGTGTACAGTTTATATATAAATGCTTGATAACAAATAAGTTTGTGCAACAAATCTATATCTAACATACAATTACCTCTTCTGATTCTTTCTCTTTCTTCTCACGTCTTCTGTCTGTTTCTATCATGTTGCTTTCTCTTTCATGTTTCTGGGTTTTGTCTTCTAAACTCCTTCGGTTTTGTTCTGTTTCTTTCTGTATCTTTTTTTTTTTTATTTTTTTTCTACTGTTTCTTGTCTTCTCTTTATGTTCTCTTTATCTCTTTCTCTGTTTGTTTTTGAAATATCTTTCTTTTCATGTTTCTGTGTTTTTTCTATTTTTCTCTCTCTTCTATTTAATATTTATTTTGTTTTTTTCACCTTATGCGTCTTTTTTTTCTGTTTTCTCTATCTCTCTGTCAGTTTCTGCTTCATCGTCTCTCTTCTGTTTCTTTTCTGTGCAGTCAAACTCTTTCTATGTCTCTCCTTTTTCTATTTCTTTCTGTTACTGTATTCATCTTTCTGTTTCTCTGTCTTTCTCTTATTATTTCTTTCTTTCTCTTTTTTTCTTTCTCCCTTTCTGTTCTTTTTTGTTTTTATTTTTGCCAGCTAAAAATTCAATCCTATTCGTAGGTCTAATATTGCTCTTATTACTGAGTTTTGGGAGTATGCTTGCTTTCTTTAATACCAGTTCCCCTGGTCATTTAGACGAGATTTACTCCGACTTATGTGTTGACTTCACACTGATCTTTAGTGAATAGTAAACTAAATGAAAGATTATAAAAATTAATTTACCAACAATCGCTTTTTTTTTTTAGAAACATAACCTTGATTGATCGCACCTCTTGTTTAATGTTAGCTTAGTCGACAGATCATCATCACAGTACAGCGAACCAATTAGTCTATAAGTGCTCAGATCTGTTTCTCATGATATCCCTCAGCGTGTAGCCGCTGGCGACGTCGGTCCTGTATTGATTTGCTATTCTTCTTTGACTCCCAGAGTTGTGCTCTTGTATGGTTTCAGCATTTTTGATTTAACATTCTTGCAGTCTGGTCAAGGTCGCAGATTGAGCTTCCTTTCTTGTATCGTTTACACGTCCTGTCTCCCTGAGGGCATTGAGAACATGAGTTTGATCAATTACTCGGCAGAATTCCACAGTAGCCACGCTAGCAAATCTATCAGCTCTTTAGGAGGTTTCTTCTACACTTGCGTGAATAAAGCAAAAAATAGATTTTTGATTTTTGTAATCAGTGACTTTTTCAGAGGAGTCTTTCATTTATTGTCTTTGAGCTCAGTCAGTATACATCTCTCTATGTATATTTATTGTCTCTGAGCTCAGCCAGTATACATCTCCCTATGTGTATTTATTGTCTTTGAGCTATGTATACATCTCTATTGTATTTATTGTCTTTGAGCTCAGCCAGTCTAGATCTTCCTATGTATATTTATTGTCTTTGAGCTCAGCCAGTATACATCTCCCTATGTGTATTTATTGTCTTTGAGCTCAGCCAGTCTAGATCTTCCTATGTATATTTATTGTCTTTGAGCTCAGCCAGTATACATCTCCCTATGTGTATTTATTGTCTTTGAGCTCAGCCAGTATACATCTCCCTATGTGTATTTATTGTCTTTGAGCTCAGCCAGTCTAGATCTTCCTATGTGTATTCATTGTCTTTGAGCTCAGCCAGTATAATCTCCTATGTGTATCATTGTCTTGAGTCACAGTCTAGATCTTCTATGTATATTCATTAACTGAGAAAGTATTATCTTAATGAATAAGAGTTCACCTATCGACTTGGAAACAAGAGAGTTGTGTTTTTAATCCCACACTCTACGTTTACACGTGAGGAGAGGAACTGCCCTCCTACCTTCTGTACACTAGGTCCTAGAAATGGGAAGTGACTGCATATTCTAAGGCCTTGAAAGGTTACAGGAAATGTTATTTTAATAATAATAATTCCTCTCGTATCGTTAAGGCCTGCAAGCAATTTACTCCATGCCGCTTTAGCCAGGGCAACTCGCTCAAACTCCTCAATAGAACCGAGACCGATATTTCTTGTCTACATAATTTAAATTTATTAACTGATAAAGCATGCATGGCTAAAAGTCTGTGACTCTAGTTAGTTCATTGTTTAAGTTATTGACATCAATTCCATACCTAGTCTATTCGTAACCATTTATCATCATCATCATATAGCTTGTCCTCAGCAGAATTTTACCACCCCAACAATCCTTCGGAATTTCTCTCTCTCTCATAGGCTATATGTCCTGTCTCTGCAGCAGTCAATCTCAAACCATCTGTTGCATCCTGAATCCATCTTCTCTGTGGTCTTTCTCTTTTCCTTTTTGTTAGGATGTTTCCTTCCATGATAGTCTTCTCCAGTCCTTCGTGTCTCTTCATAAGTCCAAAATATCACAATTTTCTCTTTCTTATTTGTAGCATCTGCCAGTTTACTACTATAAGGGTTGCTAATTCTACTACAACTGATACTTCTTCTATTACTACTACTAATTTTACTACTACTATTACTTCTCGCGCTAATACAACTACTACTACTACGCCTGCAACTACAGATAATTATATTACAACTATTACTACTACTACCGCTACAACCACTACTGCCATTACCTCTACTACTACACAGTAATACCATTAGTTAGTTAGTCTTTCGTCTTGGGCCTGTGGGCGGCGCATAGGGCAGAAGTCATAGCTCTCCATGTCTTGCGGTTCGTTGCTATCTGTTTTAATACCATTACTACTACTAATATTACTACTATTTATATTACTATTGATGGTACTACTGATGATACTATTTCTACTACTGATATTACTACTGATGTTACTACTGATATTACTACTACTACTATTATTTCTACATCTCCTACTACTCCTAGAAATACTAGTACTACTCCTATACCCACTTCATCTCCACCTTTCAACTCCCAAAGGAGCATAGGTCTTCAACGAACTTCTTCCAGCTTGTCCTCTCTATTGCCATCCCTTCCAATTCTTTCCATGTTTTACCTATCCTTTTGATATTAGTCTCCAGCTCTCTTCTCTAGGTATGTCTAGGCCTTAACCTACTCCTCTTTCCATGCGGGTTCCAAAACATTTCCTGTCCTCCAATGCTTCTGATCGGTCTTCTCAATGTGTGTTGTCAGCGTCTCTTCCTTAGCTCTTTCTCTACTGGTATCTGCTTTGTTCTTTCTCTGAGTTCCTCGTTTGTAATCGTATCATACCTTCTTATTCCCTTTATTCTACGTAAGCATTCATTTATGAAGGTATGTTGTTTTCTGGTGATTTCTTTTGTTGCCCTTCATGTTTCCGAGTCATAGAACAGCACTGACTTCACATTTGTTTGAAATATTCTCAACTTTGTGTTTGTTTTGATCATCTTTGATTCCCAGAATTTACACAATGCAAAAAGTTTCTTTTTTGTTTTCTCATCTTGACATCTTTGTTTGTTCCTCTTTCTGTGTCTATGTTGCTACCAAGGTATGTGTATGCTTCTACATCCTGTAGAGCTGTTTCCTCCAGCTTAATTTGGTTGACATTTTCTGCATTTATTCTAACGACCTTGATCTTTTTCCATTGCAAATTTCAAACCTAGTTGCTGAGACTTATTATTTAGAATGTTCATTTTGTCTTTAATCTGTGCGTAATTATGGGACATCAATGCTAGGTCGTCTGCAAAATCCTGTTCCTCTAGTTGTTTCATAAGTGTCCATTCCATTGTATTCCCAGTCTGTTATCTGTTGTTGTTGATTTCATGATCTAATCTATGGCCAGCAAGCACAAGAATGGTGGTAAGAGACATCCCTGTCTGTTATATGTTGTTGTTGATTTCATGATCTAATCTATGGCCAGCAAGCACAAGAATGGTGGTAAGAGACATCCCTGTCGCTCCCTGTTTTTATCTCAAAGGATTCGTCAATTTGTCTTCATGGACGACTCTGCATTTCCTTCCTTCATATGTTTCATTTATTAAGTTTGCCACCTTGGGAAGAACTCAATAGTGTTTTAATAGTTTCCACAACGAATCGCTATCTAAACTATCAAAGATTTTTCATAGTCCACAAAACCTATGTATAATGATGAGTTCAACTATTTGTTGTTGTATTATAATGCGCAGTGTAGCTATCTCGTCTGTGCATGATCTATTATTGCGAGACCCTGCCTGTTCTTCTCTCAGTTGTTTATCTATGGCCTCTTTAGGTCTATTAAGTATACTCATGTTCGGTGTTTTTCCTGGCACTGATAATAGCATTATCCATATATAGTATGTACATTTGCGCATGAACGTACAAACAATAGAGGGATAATGCTATGATACACCAACTATACGTCCACTAGTGTTTTGAAGCTCAGATTCTACTATTTCTGATCATCATCATCAAGTAGCTTGTCCCTTCCTGAACTTGGCTCCCAACACAGCAGTCCTGAAAAACTCTCTGTTCCCTTGTAAGTTCGTCGGCGTCAGCAGCAGTCATTCTCAGACCGTCAATGACATCTTGCACCCATCGTCTTCTAGGTCTTCCTGTCATTCTTCTTCCAGAAACCATTTCCTCCAAAAATATTTTTCTAGGCACTCATGTCGTTTGATGTTTCGAAATATTTAATTGTCCTTGTTGTTATGTTCTTTAATATCAAACTCTCTTTAATATCCAACTCTCTTTAATATCCAACTCTCTTTAATATCAAGCTGTTGAAGAACATATGCGTTTATTATTTTCTCTGTCCATGCTATTCTAGGTAATCTTCTGTAGCATTGCATTCAAAGGCATTATGTTTCTTCTCTGCCGCTTTGTCAATGTTCCATGTCTCACAACCAATATGTTGCCAAGGGAAAACGCAGTTTCTTAAACACTTGATTTGTGTTCTTATGTCAGTTCCCTTCCATAGGTTAGTTAGTTCTTTTAGTTTTCTGCAAAGCAATGCTTAGTCTTCTTTTAATTTCTTTCATAGCATTCATGTCATTTGTCAGCAATGCCACAAGGTATTCAAAGTTGTCAACTATTTCTGATACTATACAACAAGTGATATATTCCTTACTACAAGCAACATATTTTTTGTACCTTTGTGAATAACCTAATGTAGTTAATAAGGTTAGAAAACACATGAAATAGGAACAAGGAAGGAACTGTACTGAAACAACTGCAGCCGAGATGCAAAAAACACAACAATTTTTTTATCCTATTTGCTGTACTGAAGTAAAGAACACATGTTTCCTTATCTTCAACAGTTCTATGATTAATCAATAACAGCGCATCAAGCACCTGGAGTTAACAAGAGAATCGAGCTTCGATTTGCAGAATTATAAATCACTATTGATTAAATTCGTTTCTCTAAGAATATAGAGAAGCAACTATTTCTAGACACAATTTTTTTAAATTTTGACATTTTTTAATAGTTAACTATTACAATACAACAAGCCAGTTGACAAGTTGTTATGGAAACTGACAATATACCTCACAAAATAAAACATTAAATAAAACTAAATTGTTCACAAAATCCAATTGAAGCTGTTTGTGTATAACTATTTTCGAAATAGATGAGATGAATATAGAGTTTCTGGGTCGTGAAGGTAAGATGCTAATCTTTCACACTAAAGGACTAGGTTTGTTCACCTCTTGGAGCAATCGTGATATTTTATCAGAGTTAACTGACCTCAGTGTAGGTGAGATTGAATTACAAGTTTTGTTGAAGACAGACGAAAAAACATCAGTTGATTGTTCAGGTGGAGCATGTACAAGAATCTTTGACAGTTGAAAATCAACTAGAGCAAGCTGCAAAGTCACTGCCCATGGAAAATTCATTAAAATCATCAAACTAAATCTCCTACAACAAATTGCATCACCTTCAAAATGATATCCGTTCCTCACTGTTCCTACAAAGTACTTTAGCTGTCAGTGAAATGTTTCTGTGTAGGACAGAAATCAAAGCAAGTGATTATTCCCTTCACTGTTGCTACAAAGTACTTTAACTGTCAGTGAAATGTTTCTGTAGAAAGAATCAAAGACAGTGATTATTCCTTCACTGTGCTCAAAGTACTTTAATCAGTGAAATGTTTCTGTAGAACGAAATCAAACAATGATTTCCCTTCACTGTTGCTACAAAGTACTTTAGCTGTCAGTGAAATGTTTCTGTGTAGAACAGAAATCAAAGCAAGTGATTATTTCCATAACTGTTGCTACAACGTACTTTAGCTGTCAGTGAAATGTTTCTGTGTAGGACATAAATCATAGCAAGTGACTATTCCCCTTAGTGAAATAATGAGTGTCTTATCAATCAATCAATCACTTAATCAATCCGATTGATTTATAATATACAGCTTTCAACTATACATATTCTGATATAAAATAGCGATATGGTTCTAATTCATCTTGTAACAAACGAGCTTAACTACTCAGTTTCGATTGAGATTGACGTATGGAAGTTGTTTCTATCCGTAATGACGTTCAGGGAGACCAAGCTTGAATTGGGTACTTCTTCGCCATGTGTTGCCGGGGCCTGCAAGGGGAAGAACGAATAGTAACACTGTGACCTACACGGCATGTCGTAAGAAGCGACTGAGGTAGAAGCCTAAGGAAGCTACCCTAGTAAATAAAAAGCGTCGCATAAATCGAATAGTCTGGTCTATTTGAAGGCGCATAACTGACACCACTTGCTTTGATCGTACACTCACTGATCGTACGCTCAGATTACATACAAATCACAAAGATTGGTTTTACAATTGAACGATATGAAGCGTTCGAAGAAAAAGAAGAAGAATTGGGTAGCAGAAAACCACCACATCGCAGACTATAAATCAGACCACAACTATCCAGTCAGTCTCACATTACAATATTGTTAGATAGAAATGAATTCGTTCTTGAAACAAACAACATTCGAGAGAAACGTTATATTCTGTAACAAGTTAAATTTAAAGCTATGGAATATCAGTATTGCTAAACCTATTCATAAAGAAATTATCATACGATCAGAGAAATCTTCAAAATAAAAATCTTGTAGTGTTTTATTAAACAGATATAATAACCAGTCGACAAGAATATCCGATATCCCGACTGCCTAGCCATACAGGCGATGTACGGAAACACACAGATCTGAGGTGTTGAGACCGGATCAGATCAGATCTGGAGAAAATTGATAATACTGGGTAAACGGACAAGTAATATACGGTCCACGTCGAAATGGTTTTCCCTGGTTCTCCATTAGCTCTCCCTGGTTGCGTTCTTAACCATTTAGCTGCTAAGGACGTATATATACGTTTTTCCCATTCACTTATAAAGACTCATTAACATGTCTGTAATTATCTCTCCTCTGTGGGATAAAGACGTGTTAACACGTTATACATTGATACTGTCACTGCTATAGGCGTACATTCACGTTTGTGACCTAGAAACAAAGAGTAGCTATTTTTAGCTCAGCCTTCGGAAAGTATGTAGCAGCGAAAGGGTTAAAACGTTCGTTTGCAGGGCTAGACAATGGATGGCGTTATATTACTTTTTATTGTCTATTGTCCACTCTTGCCGATAAGCGTAGGGATAGGAGCTTTAATTTGCGTTCCAGGAGCAGATGAGTCGCCCTTGTTGTGTTATAACCGTGTTTATGTAATGTGGTCTTGATATTGTTAATCCATCTTTTTTTGGGTCTTTCTTTGGCACTAGTACCTTATCTATTTTTATTATATGCTGTTATTTGTGGTTGGTTGTATTCCATTAATAAAATACAAGTTTGTGGTTCAAATCCTGTTTGGTAAATTTTGTTTCCGGAATTTCCAAATACTTGTTCACTGTCCATTTCTTGATCCCATTCATTGACTCCAGTGTCGCTTGAGTGGTTACCGGGGTCCAAATTTGGGGTGTAAAGAATAGAACCACTGTTACCTGCCACGCATGTCGTAAGAGGCGACTAAGGAGGTTTGGATAAAATCGGATGAGCATATCATAAACGTGTAGAAGTTTATGCGTTTAGGGGCCTACCAAGCCAATGTGCAACGTATACACGTTCTTGGCAAAGATCAAACATGTCACAAAGGTGATTAAAATTGGTCGTAAAGAACGAAAGCAAAGAAGAGGATTCTAGTGCTTCCCCTAGGGTTCTGAAAACTCTTTATTTTCTTGATTTCCGGAAAGAGCAAGTCAGCTTTAATTAGCGTTCATTGCGTTTTAGTAAAACTTTAATCAACATGACCTCGGTGACCTTGACCAATTGGAAAGATTTATGCCTGGTTGCTAGAGGAAAATGAACCACAAGGTTAGAGTTGTACTTTTGAGGTTACACGAGAAACATAACTTCCTTTAGGATTATACGACTATGAGTTAAGTGGCCCTCTATGATTTGAAAAAAAGTTCTGAAAATCTACCTGTACAAAAGAATCGCTAGGAAAAATATTTACAGGGAGCCGAAAGTGCAAACTCCGTTGTATGACCATGCTCTGAAAGAGTAAATGCTTTAAAACGAAGGATTGTTTTCATTACATCAGTGTTCCCTATACGGCTCTCCCATACGGCTCTTCAATACGGTTCTCCAATACGGTTCTCTCATACGGCTCTTCAATACGGCTCTTCAATACAGTTCTCTCATATGGCCCTGACATACGGCTCTCCTAAACGGTTCTCCCATACGAATCCCCCATACGTCTCCCCCATACGGCAACCCCATACGGATCGGTCTCTCTCCGGTAAACTGACACGTCATCTACCGAGAGATTATGCAAAAAAGAAAGTTTATATTTTCAGCTGCAATCCTATAGCTCTCATGAATAAAATGATTCCCTAAACTAAACGACATGGTCCGGATTCGAAAGCATGACCTTCAGAACCAAAAGCAAAAGCTGTGGCCACTTCTCCACACAGACGTAAAATACAACTTTGCCCACATTAACCGCAATATTTATAGACAACTGAAAAGTACAAGCTCTGCTGAATGCCAAATCAGAAATAGGAAACATTCTTAATCCATCAGATGTCATTGAGCAATCTATCTGGTAAAAGATGCAATCAGTTACCATGTCTGATTCTCGACTGATTGTGTAGGTGGTGTGCCAATAACGAAGATCGACCTCAATGCTTCTTAAACGTTTTCTGTTCTTCTGTGGAGTATACTTTTTCTTTCGCTATATATGAATTCAAGAGTAGTCATTACGACTAGTATGCTGTGTCTGACTGAATTTTGAGTGAAGACATGCTTTCCCTATCACCAGTGTCATCTCGCCATTCAGTCGCGCATCACTCCGAATTCAGAGGTACTTGTAATTCAGATTCCCAAGTAAAGATTCAAGGTCTCCTGTAGTCCAACCGCATAACGTTTCTCTCTCTCTCTCGCAATCGTGCATAACGTTTGACTAATCTTGGCTCAATCTCATATATTTTCACGGCATGCTGTCACTAGCACAGGATACTAAACTTCGCTATCGGTGACACTAGATGTGTTCTCTGAAACCGTTACTTGTCCATATTTTCATGTTCTCCCCCCCAATTATCTCTGTCGTCTTATAGCCCGCTAAGCCCTGAACATTGTCCCCCACTATGATTATCAACATATTGACGTGCCCCTCCCTCCCCCACCCCCAAAGAATTAAGTGGTTCGGCCATTTAATAATAAATGAAACACATTTACTACCATCAAATGCCTACAATAATCGACACTCAGGGCGCAGAGCACGAGGCAGGCCAAGAACACGATGGATAGATAACATCTCTGAGTCCCTGCGAAAGCATGGACTGACAGCGTCAAGCGCAACACACCTGGCACAAGATAGAAAACTAACTCTCCCACGGCGCTTCACGGCAAATGTGGTTAAGATAAGATAAAATGTGCCCTCAATCCCTAAATTGCAAATGTTTTTCTGGCATCACCTTCAACATTTCCTTTATCAATCCTACCATTTTCCATAACTCCACCTGTTTGTGTACATATCCTCAAAAGATATACACATCAATATCTCAAAGGCTGCAATTATGTCTTCAAGTTGCTCTTTTCTGCGTCATTATGTTCAGCGTCAGAAAGACAAGATAAATATAGACACAGAACATATATAAATTCGAGTGACTCTATTTTTGATTTTACAGATCTTGTATTTCTGTATTTCTATACCGGATAATTTGTGTTGGTTAGGGTTAGAACATAATTATGCCGACAGCTAATTCGATTTTATAATAATTGACATCAGCATCTTCTGAACCTTTTACTCTGTTCGAATCTCGACCAGGTCATGTGTGCGATTTGTCTCTGTTAAGTTCGAAGGGAACATTAGTAAATAGATACAAATATTTTAGTGCTTTGAACGCAAATATTAAGCATTTTTTGATTAAATTTGTTGCAATGAAATATTAAAAGATAAATAAGTACTTTACTATTATAGTTAATGAAAAGCTTGCTATCAAACATATTCTTTTTTTTTAGGGCTTATCAGAAGGAAATAACATTATAAAGAGTGATTTAGCAAAACAAACAAGTGACTGCTTGAACAAATTTAATATATCGTATTAAGTTGCAATGAAACATTAGAAAATAGATTTAAAAAACACATTTGAGTGATTTATAGTGTACTTTCCTTGTAGAAAGAGAAATTGTTAAAGATACGAGTATATATTACAGAAGATCTTCCATGTCAAGATTTCACTTAATCTCACATCGCAGCATTGGATCTAACTGTAACGAATCACATTCTTCCTGAATGTTCTGGCATGCACCACCCGGTGTTCGTAGCGGTTGACGACGGGTGACAAGCCCTCTGTGAGTGGGGTACAATTCCACGGGCTGGCAGAAAAGCCACAAGTTTTCCAGATTTACTGTGTTCGTGACACTGAACCGAAGGGTTACGATGTCCATGGCACCGAGCCGAAAACCTGAAAGCTCAAGTGCTTCTGGATCGAAAACAAAAATGTTCTGGCGTCGAGAGTAACTGTATAATCTCCATCGATCGTGCATGACTCTTGGGACATGCGTAATGTCGTAACCCACGTTTCTTACAGACGATTAATCTTGAAGTTAAAGGACTAAGAGAAGTTGAAAGAGATGAAAGAAGATAGAATTCATACGTTTCTTTCCTGTTTCTTCTATCTATCCATATCACCTTCTATCTATCTATATCATCTTCTATCTATATCATCTTCTATCTATCTATATCATCTTCTATCTATCTATATCATCTTCTATCTATCTATATCATCTTCTATCTATATCATCTTCTATCTATCTATATCATCTTCTATCTATCTATATCATCTTCTATCTATCTATATCATATTCTATATGTCTATATCATCTTCTATCTACCTATATCATCTTCTATCTATCTATATCATCTTCTATCTATCTATATCATCTTCTATCTATCTATATCATCTTCTATCTATCTATAATCATCTTCTATCTATATCATCTTATATATGTCTATATCATCTCTTCTTTCTTTCTATATCCCCTTATATCTATATCATCGTTTATCTATATCATCTTCTATCTATCTATATCATCTTCTATCTATCTATATCATCTTTTATCTACCTATATCATCTTCTATCTATCTATATCATCTTCTATCTATATCATCTTCTATCTATCTATATCATCTTCTATCTATATCATCTTATATATGTCTATATCATCTTATATATGTCTATATCATCTTCTATCTATCTATATCATCTCTATCTATCTATATCATCTTCTATCTATCTATATCATCTTCTATCTATCTATATCATCTTCTATCTATATCATCTTCTATCTATCTATATCATCTTCTATCTATATCATCTTCATCTATCTATATATCTTCTATCTATATCATCTTATATATGTCTATATCATCTCTTCTTTCTTCTATATCCCTTGTATCTATATCATCGTTTATCTATATCATCTTCATCTATCTAATCATCTCTATCATCTATACTCTTCTACTATCTATATTCTTATCTATCTATCATTTCTATCATCTATTCATCTTATTATGCTATATACATCTATCAATATATTAAAAAGATACACTTCATCTATCTATATCATCTTCTATCTATCATATCATCTTCATCTATCTATCATTCTATCTATATCATCTTCTATCTATCTATATCATCTTCTATTCATATTTCTATCTAATATCTTCTATCTCTACTGCTCTTCTTTTCTTTCTCTCCATAACTTTTATCATTTTTTAATTTTTCGCTATATCTTCTATACCTTCTGTTACTTTATCTTACAACTTATATTTCAAATTTCACGTTCTCTGCACATCTAATATTTCTACTATTTGTAATGCTTAACATCTTTGCTGTACAATACACTCACTGACCTATAGTTGCTAAGTTAACTGTTAGCTCTCACAGCCTATTCTAATTATGTAGATATTAAAAGATATACTTTAAATAAGCTTACATCAATCATGCTGCGCGCTGCCTGTGTTTATTTTTTATATGTACGAGAAAATGTTACTTTTTAATTGTTTTACAATCCCCACGTCATTACGTGTTTGCACTCTTGTTCCCTCTTACTGGTTAGTGGTTACTCAACTGACGTCTTTGCACTTCGGACAGACCCATAGGTGCTCAGTCTTCCCCAACAGATATCGAATAGTATGCATACTGATGGTTCCCGTGGCTTGCTGGTTAAACACACCCTCATTCTGCTCCTCACTCATTGAGTTCTACTTTTACAACGGTTTATTCCAAATTGCTTAAATTGACGGATCGATTCAACATAAATTTGAGTGTCTTCATCCAACAGGAAGTCGCGAAGAGTCCGAAGAACATTTCCCTTATCCATCTTGAACTCCCCAACAATCGATGCAGTTGATGCAAGCCTGTCCGCTCACTCATTGCCGCAAACACCCGTATGGCCAGGACTGTAGATCCACGTAAACCTCTGTTCCTAGTTTAGGTAGTTTTTATTGCAGCTCTATTGATCTTCTGGCCACGTTTTCTTTCTTTGTGGTAGATTTTCAAAGCATGCTTTCAATTGTCATAAGGATGTTTGATTTGATGTGGCAGGAAAGTGTAATTCCACAAGACGGGAAACATTATATTTCTAACATGCGTTACTGTGTCACACTAACATACTACAAGACGTACAGAAGATACTGCTAACTTTTTGTCACAATTTTGATGTGCTGGTGATAAATACTATAGTGTACTAGCAGGGGCGTAACTTACTCTTGGCGCAAACCCCATTGATCAAAAAGAGTGGTTAAACTTGATTGATTAAGAACACACTCAAACAAACAGAAAAATAAACATCAAAAGATATATGAGTTGATTCTCTCCCCGAAAACCGGACAGGGGTCTCTAGAAGGCTTCACCACAGCAAAGATGTCAATCATTCCTACTTTAAACACACGAAATCATGATTTGCAGCGGACTACAGCGAAGTGCACTAAGATATAGCCCTGTTTATGTTCTATAGTTCGTTCCAAAATTCGTGATCATCTTTACGACCGATATAAAATCATCCATTTGACTTAAATTCTTGATATTTACATTTTTATATAGGTAACAGTGACGACCTTCCAAAAGTATTTTTTGCCCACCAAACCTTTAGTTCTGTAAGATTTTTATTATATGATATTATTAAATTTACAGCGATGTTGATTTGATATACTTTTCGAAATTTTACAGTACGATTGTCAAGTTCGTCTATAACTAAGCATTTCCGTGTTCCACATGCAATTCAGTGCAAGTCAAAATCGGGAATTCCGTGGAATTAATCAGTTCGCAATGTATCCTACCGACTGTCATTGGCGTATGTACACAACATTTATTTTCATTGATAGAAGTGGAAAGTATCATTTGTTCATAACGTCACCTTTCTTTTTATAATATGTAATAGGGATACGCCTTTGCAATCATTCGCCACCATTTTGTGTATTACTGTAAGTTCTAAACTTTGATGATCATTTTGTTGTGCTTATGCAAGTTATATAACAAAAAACGTTTTTGCATCAACTAAGCTACCTACCAATTAGTTAAACATGAATTCGTAAGGTCATGAGATATATAAGACTGCTTGCAAAAGTTACTGTTATCCATCAGGTAGATTTCGTACAAATTAAATCTTAGTTTGATCACGAATTTTGGAACGAACTATAGTACTGACGTCTCGTATGAAGCACAAGACGCCTATGTGTCCGAGTAGAAGAATAAAAAAAATCATTTTAATCAGGGGCGGCTCGTCATTAAGAGGCAGTGGGGTCCGCCCCACCAAAAACTGAAAGGGGAAATAACTTCCGGAATAGACAAATAAAAGGAAATAGAAAAAAAAAACATGATTTTTCCGAAAATTTGTGTCTGGCCCCACCAAGAAAAATGACCACGAGCCGCCACTGATTTTAATTATTATTATTTTGAAACCTGTATTTATGTTTGTTTTACCTTGTTTTCCACAGTCATGTTTCCAGTCTCTAGCTCTGAAGGCTCTTATTTCACTATCAACACTTGTGTTATTAGGCCTAATACTTGCATACCATACCTTGGAAATACAGGTAAGTGTATCATTGATTAACATAATATTAATATCATAACATATACGTTACGTAGGGCCTGCCAGCAATTTCTTCTTTCTGCTCTATCCTGGGCAACATGCTCTATCTCCTCCATGGAAGAGAGATCGATATTTCATGCCTATCTCAGCAAAGTTTGTTTCAAGGTCGTCCTAGGTAGTCCTCTCTTTTTTTGAACCCTTTGCATTCCACTTCAATGCCTGTTTTGATATTCCTTGATCATGTCTTCCCAAGATGTGTCCAACATATCTCCATCTTCTCTTTCTTATAACAGTTGTCAATAGTGGTTGATCAGATATTTCTCTGATTTCATCACTTCTCCTGAATTCGTTCCATTTTATGTTCATTATGTTTTGCAGACATCTATTTTCAAACGCATTCAACTTACATTCTATATCTTTAGTCATTTTCCAACTCTCGCTGGCATATGTTGGGAAATTGATACGACATTTGAATTGAAAATACGGAATTAGTGTTAATACTATATAACCTGCAGTTCATGGCATATTTTATTTATACCTTTAAAAGCTGATGTTGCTTTGACAGTTTGTAGTAAAATTTCTTTTTTAGCATTTTCTGTGCAATCAAAATTCATTAATATGCAAACTAATAATAACATATTTGTATGCTTGAGAAACAGAGAGAGATAGAGAGAGGAGTGTGTTTAACCAGCAAGCCACATGAACCAACAGTATGTATACCCTTCGCCATCTATTTGGACACATGGCACATATGGGGTCTGTCAGAGAGATGTGACGTCAGTTCAGGAATCAGTAACCATGATCCAAAAATAACCTATTTAAAAGCAAAGGATTGACTAAATTGAGCAATGTTTCCCATACGGCTCGGTTTCTCTCCTCGGAAATTGGATGCCATCAGCCGGGAATAGTGAACAAAGTACGATATTCACAGCTCCAGGAAAAATAAGGGAGATTTTTAGAAATAAAAGTACTCGTGAACCGAACGACGCATTTCTGATTCGAACCCAACACCCTTAGAACTCAAGCAAAAGAACTGACCACTCTGCCACATATCTCATAATTAATAATAGATAAGCATAAACTCAAGCAAAAGAACTGACCACTCCGCCACATATCTCATAATTAATAATAGATAAGCATAAACTCAAGCAAAAGAACTGACCACTCTGCCACATATCTCATAATTAATAATAGATAAGAATAAACTCAAGCAAAAGAACTGACCACTCCGCCACATATCTCATAATTAATAATAGATAAGCATAAACTCAAGCAAAAGAACTGACCACTCCGCCACATATCTCATAATTAATAATAGATAAGCATAAACTCAAGCAAAAGAACTGACCACTCCGCCACATATCTCATAATTAATAATAGATAAGAATAAACTCAAGCAAAAGAACTGACCACTCCGCCACATATCTCATAATTAATAATAGATAAGAATAAACTCAAGCAAAAGAACTGACCACTCCGCCACATATCTCATAATTAATAATAGATAAGCATAAACTCAAGCAAAAGAACTGACCACTCCGCCACATATCTCATAATTAATAATAGATAAGAATAAACTCAAGCAAAAGAACTGACCACTCCGCCACATATCTCATAATTAATAATAGATAAGCATAAACTCAAGCAAAAGAACTGACCACTCCGCCACATATCTCATAATTAATAATAGATAAGCATAAACTCAAGCAAAAGAACTGACCACTCCGCCACATATCTCATAATTAATAATAGATATAAACTCGCAAAAGAACTGACCACTCCGCCACATATCTCATAATTAATAATAGATAAGCATAAACTCAGCAAAGAACTGACCACTTCTGCCACATATCTCATAATTAATAATAGATAAGCATAAACTCAAGCAAAAGAACTGACCACTCCGCCACATATCTCATAATTAATAATAGATAAGCATAAACTCAAGCAAAAGAACTGACCACTCCGCCACATATCTCATAATTAATAATAGATAAGCATAAACTCAAGCAAAAGAACTGACCACTCCGCCACATATCTCATAATTAATAATAGATAAGCATAACTAGTGTGAGTGCAGTTCAGTTTTTAAAATATACATATAAAGTGCATATGTTGAATGTATATCCAAATATTGGGAAACAGACTCCTATTGTAAAGAGATGGCTAACTACGTTACTGACATAATATAGCTAACAGAGTTATTACCTGTTGGAGAATTGTGAGAAAAGTAACAGGTAATGGAATTAAAAGATGAAAGAGACTAAGAGTTTTGCTAAGATAAAAAAAAAGGTAAATCGTTAGGAAGACTGCAGTCAAGCTAATTAGCAATATATAAATGTAGTAGCGTTGGAAATATATATATATATATATTCCGTAACATCTTTCCCACTTTCTCTCTCTCCATATATATCTATACATGTATAAGACAAAGATGAATGAAATTGTCCTAATTGTTTGAAGGTATCTTGACATCCTACGAACTTGAAATTTGGAAAAAGGGTAGCTTTCATACATGGGAAGAAGTGAAAATTATAAAACTGAACTATTTGTTCCTTTCTATAACAATATTTCAACTGGTCATTCTGTGTAGAAATCCCCGAACATGTCTATGAATGTTTTCACAAAGTTCCCGGTCACATGGTACACAACGCGATCATGTTGTTATATTATGGTGACGTCTTACACACGTCAGTCACAAGAATACTAACATATTTCTTGGTTCGACATGTCAGCTCTGTAGCCGAATGTATAGGATGCTCAACTGCTATACTGAGGACAACATGTTCAATCTCACGCTCGGCCAATTTTTTTAATTGTTTTTGTTTTTAAAAACACCGATAAGTTAATAATCTGAATAAATTTAATTTGCCAATTGTTATTTTTCAACATTCACGGGAATTCAATTGTATCAATGTTTAACTGGCAATCAGAATGAGGGACAGTTTATGTGGGCTCGGAAGATCAGCAGAAAAGGATAACAAATTCACTTTAAAAGTGGTTTAGATTTAAACTAAATTCAACTTTCACGGGAATGGGAATTCTGTGATATCAGGCTTTACTAACAATCGGAATAAGGGACATTTTAATCTTATGTGGTCAACCGACACAATTTTCAAACCAAATATGGAGAGAAAACGTATTGTTTTTAATGGGGAAGAAGCCGACTTTGAGGCAACGTCGCATATTTCTTTAAGGGACTTTACAAATAGAATTAAACTAAATTCCCGTGCGAAGAATGGGTAAACTGCTAGTGAGAAAAGTATATATATGTATATATATATATATATATATATATATATATATATATATATTCGGCCCCGCTCTTTCTTCCCTTCTCTCTCTCTCCTTCTCTCTATATATATATATATATATATATTTTATTAAGCCACCAGCCTCTTTTTCCCTATCTCTCTCTCTCTCTATATATATATATATATATAAATTCGATAACCCCCCCCTCTTTCTTCTATCCTCTCTCTCTTATATATATATATTAATATGTTTATTCCATTTTCAAGCTGTTAGTTCCATTCCCAATTCTATTCTCCTCTCTCTCTGTATATATATATATCCACCCACACCTCTCTCACCTCTATCTCATCCATCTCTCTCTCTCTCTCTCTGTATATACATATATATCCACCCACACCTCTCTCACCTCTATCTCATCCATCTCTCTCTCTCTCTCTGTATATACATATATATCCACCCACACCTCTCTCACCTCTATCTCATCCATCTCTCTCTCTCTCTCTGTATATACATATATATCCACCCACACCTCTCTCACCTCTATCTCATCCATCTCTCTCTCTCTCTGTGTATATATATATATATCCACCCACACCTCTCTCACCTCTATCTCATCCATCTCTCTCTCTCTCTCTCTGTATATACATATATATCCACCCACACCTCTCTCACCTCTATCTCATCCATCTCTCTCTCTCTCTCTCTGTATATACATATATATCCACCCACACCTCTCTCACCTCTATCATCCATCCTCTCTCTCTATATATATATATATATATCCACCCACACCTCTCTCACCTCTATCTCATCCATCTCTCTCTCTCTATATATATACATATATATCCACCCACACCTCTCTCACCTCTATCTCATCCATCTCTCTCTCTCTCTCTCTGTATATACATATATATCCACCCACACCTCTCTCACCTCTATCTCATCCATCTCTCTCTCTCTCTATATATATATATATATATATATATATATATATAAATAAGTAATAATGAAGCACATACTGCTTTCACATTTATAATCAAGTAAAACTGGTTACGGGTTCCATTCGAGCAACCAAAGTTCTATAATAGAGATAAAGGACTGACCCGCCTATATCCCGCATAGCTCTGTTATGAAATGTGAAGTGACAAGCATTGTCCACCTCATGATCTGCAAAAACTACCGAACATTTTAATTTCTTATATAATAGCCGTCCATCGTTAGCGAAGATGACATCAGCCTCATAAGCGTGATGTTGCACCTCTCAGGTGTGTGCGGAGGTATGAAATGAAAATGCGGAGGTGACTATAGAGTCCAATCTGGAAACATTCCCCAACCACAGGTTGGTCATGTGGGTGTTGTGTGTTCCTTCTTTTAAGGCAGCTCGTTTTCTCTGCGACTCTTCAGTAAGACGATTCTTATTTCTTATATAGTGATTAGAATAATTCAGTCAACTTTATGATCAGTTTATCTTTATCACGAGCAACAAATAGTGGACAAATGTTAACAGGAGAATCGCTTTATGTGATATTTTATTATAATTTATTAACCTTTGTTACTCAGATTTAGTCTTTTATTCTACTACATTTAGTTCTATTCCGTTTGTTATGTATCTATTGTTTGATCTGGCTTTCGTCCACATCGTTCTTGTACCGATCATATCTTCACGCTGAGATCCATTATAGATCAATCAATTGAATTCCAGTTACCACTAGTGATAACTGTTTTTGTAGACTATCAGAAAGCGTTTGATAGTCTTCATTGTTCTACTCTCTGTGAGATTCTTCAGACCTACGGCTTCCAGGAAAAATAAGTCAATATTATAAAAGCCTTCTATTCTGAAGCATGCTGCTGTGTAAGAACAGATGCAGGAAACTCGGACTGGTTCACAGTCAATTCGGTTGTGAAGCAGGGCTGCGTTATGTCACCTATGCTTTTGGGATAGCTATAGACTGGATCATGATCAAATGTATACAAGATGATCAACTAGGCATCAAATGGCTTAATAACAGCAGACTATTTGATCTTGACTTTGCCGATGACGTGGCCATTTTGAATTCAACCACCCAAGCAACCCACAAACTAACCAGCAATCTTTGCACACTTGCAGAACAGGTTGGTCTCCAGATTAATTCTGCCAAGACCAAAATTATGGACCTCCCAAACTCGACAGGCAGAATCGTAATAAATGGCCAAAGACTTGAGAAAGTTAAACATTTTACATATTTGGGTAGTAAAGTGTCAAACAACGGAGACACGATGAAAGAAATAAACTCTCGTATTGCTATAGCAGCTAGTGCCTTCACTAAATTAACGAATATCTGGCAATCTCAAGACCTTAGTATAAGCACACAAGTTAAATTATTTAGGTCATGTGTAATTCCTGTACTGACCTACGGTTGTGAAAGTTGAAAATCAACAAAGAAAATTGATAAGAAACTGGACTGTTTTGAGAATAAATGTCTCCGAAAATTATTAAAAGTAAAATGGAGTGATTTCGTTTCTAACTACACAGTGAGAGATAGAACACACCAACAACCCGTATCAAATATTATAAGGAAACGAAGGTGGAAATATTTAGATCATGTTCTTAGAACAGACGAAAAGAGACTAAATCGACAAGTCCTTATGTGATCACCAGTTGGGAAAACAAAATGTGGAAGACCAAAGACCACTCTTCGAAGAACCATCCAACAAGAAAGTAAACTATTGGGATGTAAAACCATACAAGATCAACTGCTAGCAACGTACCGCATCACATGGAGATCTAAAACGTCTGCCCTATGCGCCGCCTTTGGCACGAAAGGAACAAACTAACTAACTAGCTATTGTTTGATAACGGCCTTTTGATCAAAACGTTGCTGTATCCTGTTTTTGAATTTTGTAAAACTTCCTTATTTCGTCAGGACTGTGTTTTATCAAGAAACAACAAATTAAATGGTTCGACAACAGAAGCAGATTGCAATCAAACAGAGCGCATAAAAGAGCAATACTACTCCCATAAAGTGGATACAAAACAAACCGTCATCTATGTAAAATGTGGACCTCAGAGATAATAGAGACCCTGAAAAACACTGTATATGAAGCGCACACAAAATCCGTTCTATAAATAGAAATATGTTCTTATCCTGACATTGTGATGGAAAACAGGATGAGAGAAAACGAAACATTACTTCGTTTTGACATGTTTTCCTTTTGGTACATAGTCTTACTATAGTCTTCCATTGTTTTGATATTAATTTTAACATGTTTTCCTTTTGGTTAATAGTCTTACTATAGTCTTCCATTGTTTTGATATTAATTTTAATTTGTAATAACATAGTATTTAAAACAAAATTACGAATGAGAATGTTAACCGTTTTGTCCTTCTGAGCCGATAAACCGGTTCTCAGTATCTTTTGGTCATTGGCTACTGCAACCGACGTTATATCAACTTCGGTCAGGCCCATAGGCGCTCAATCTCCCACCCAAAACAAGTTTTAAAGGGTAAGCATGTTGCCTGCCCAGCGTGTTCGTAGCGTGTTGGACGACGGGCAAGAAGCTCCCTGTGAGCGCGGGTTCAATTCCGCGGACTGGCAGAAAAGCCACAGGTTCACCAGATTCACGGTGTTCGTGGCACCGAACCGAAGGGTTACGATGTCCATGGCACCGAGCTGAAGAGCTGAAAGCTCAAGTGCTTCTAGATTTGGAAAAAAAAGGGTTATACATACTGATGGTTCCCGTGGGTCGCCAACAATTGTAAGATGTTACATATTTTTAATGTGACGCAAAACCAGTATACTGGTTAATTTTGTATGCACTACAATTTAAATGTGTCTGAATGTCAAACAAATTATATAGTGACAGGGTTAAAGAAAAGTCAAGAAGATGTTGACTAGACAAGAAAAAAGAAACCAACTCACGTAACAGAAAATAGTGATTAAAATGTACAGGACAGTCTGGTCATTAATTATTGAACAACAATCAAATCGGACGGTACTTGTTGGTGTAGGGATTGTCTACGATTTGATTTTTTCTGGGATTACTAACTCTCACGTTGAACGTAATTAGAGTTACTATTCTATTATAAACTTTCCAGTGGCGTAGAAATCCATCTGATTGAATTTTCTTTTGTTATTCGTCTTCTTTTGTGGTCGTCACACTGCTACTGGGTTGATGTCTAGTGTCGTGATTTTCTGTTTTTTTGTCTTGTACTGTTCTTGTGACTGGTGTGATAGTTATTTTCGCTCTTTGACATAATTCTGTTATGCCATCAAACCAACATTTTTATTGTTCTTCCTCTCGCCTTCTTTCCTGATTTTCTGTTATAGAAGACTATATACTCTGGAGTTTGGATGCATTCTTATTAAGTGGCCAAACCACTTCATTCTTTGTTTCTCAATATAATTCAAGCAAGGTTATTTGTCAACTTTCTCTTTGATACAAATTAGAAAAGAAGAGACAACATACAACAATGTGTATGTTCCTATTCCATTTATTCATTCATTTTCTCACTGTAGTTATGTTGATTATATCAACATTCAATCAAGTAGTCCACAAGTGTTGAAGTATAATAAACTATCAATATCTTGCACTTTTTCCCCATACTTTGAACTGTTGAAGAATGTTGCACATATTTGAAGAATGTTGCACATATTTGAAGAATGTTGAAGCAATCACAGGCCGCTGAAAGAAACTATCTCTAGCATGTTTTACCCATCCTGCAATGTCATGGTCAAAGTATCTTTTAAGTCTTGTTGACACCGTCGCCTTGGTCGTCCTTTTTTCGTATTCCAGAAACCATGCCCCCAATTACTGATCTCTTCAAAGCCATATGAAGTTTAATGTGACCAAAATATTTCAGTTCCTGGTACTTGAAGTTATTAGAGGCCCGTCTGTCCAGCGTGTTCGTGGCGCGTTGGACTACGGGTGACTATCCCTCTATGTGTGCAGGTTCAATTTCGCGGGATGGCAGAAAAAACCACAGATTCCCCAGATTTACGGTGTTCGTGGCACCGAACCGAAGGGTTATGATGTCCATGGCACCGAGTCGAAGAGTTGAAAAAGCTCAAGTGTTTCTGGATCGGAAAAAAAAAATGTTATTGGAGCCAATGTCCTCGATGTTCAGGTTTTGTTGGATGTTTACTATTCTATATTTTTCATCCTCTCTGTTTATGGGATTCTAAAAATTGTTATAGAGTTTTTTTTAAAACATTCGTGCTTCGTCTTCAATGCTTGTATTACGGTCCATTATTTGCATCCATATGCTGTCTAGAAAGAAAACTTTATTGAATAGGAATGTTGGCTTTTGTTTCATTGCTTGTGATATGTTATAGGTTTATCATACTAACCACCTTCATAACTTTCAGGTCTAGTCTTATTTTGATTTTTAGTGGTACAGTCTCCATTATTGCTAATTCAAGATCAAACTCTAACATTGATATATAAATAACACTTCCATCAGCGTTTCAGACTTTATGGTATGAAATCACTTCACTTCCCATTTCTAGACCATAGTGTGCATGATTTAGGAGAGCCAATTCCTTTCCTCACGTGTGGAAAATCGAGTGTGGGATTGAGCTCAGAACCCAATTGTGTCCGAGTCGATAGACCAACTTTTATGCAGTTGGACAATGTTGGATATTTCCCACACAATGTTTCAATAATCCGACCCACAATGTTTCAATAATCCGACCCACAATGTTTCGATATTCCGACCCACAATGTTTCGATAATCCGCCCCACAACATTGCTACTATTCCGAATTCGTCGAACGCTCCATATGGACCCCATGTTTAACCAGTTTTTGTGATTTATATGTGATCTGAGCCTAAGAGCGATCATACCTTGTGTCTGTTATGCTCCTACAAGTTTAAAATTTATACATCCGATTTCTATTTTATTTACTAGTGTAGCTTCACTAAGTCCCTACCTCAGTCACTTCTTACTTACGACATGCCTTGTAGGTAACAGTGTTACTATTCTTTGCCCCCCTTACGAGTCTCAGCAACACATGGGAGATGCACAATTTTTTCACAGGCAGAGAATTATGAATGATTCTCTAACACTGACAGAACATGAAGACAATGACAAACATTTGATTTTGCTAGTATAACGAACGATATCATATTTATCGTAAGAGATTTGGAGGCAGAGAATAACCATAAAAGTAAGAACTGGAAGGAGCTGCAACAGAAAACTGAAGATATAAAGAAATGTGGTGAATTGGAAGAGGTCCCTTTTCCCTGCCGTGTTGAAAAGGCACAAACGAGAAAGAGCAAATAAGAGAGAGTGAGATAAGGGCTCACTTATAACTGTCGTTGTTTGCTTCACTTTGGCCTTTGGTTATTTTTCTCTATATTTATATCTCGCCCATGTGGTGTCTGAGCCCGCAAGGGAAGCAATGAATAATACCACTGCCAGCTACAAGGCATGTCGTAAGAGGTGACTGATGTAGGAACTAGGAAGCTACCAAAGTAAAAAAAAATCGCATAAATTGCATGTGCTGGTCTTAGTTTAGGCGAATAACTGGCACAACGTACAAACGCTCTTAGGCTCAGATCACATACAATTCACACACACGTTAACAAGTGGTCGTTATGGAGCGTACTATGGAAAAAGAGGAATATTTATATCTAACTCTTAATTTGTGTGTTATGTTTATTTACCAAAGTCTGTAGATAAATTGTATATGCTTTCGTTTTGTCTGTTTGTATTTTTTTTCCACTCTTGTTATACATACTTGTATATCATTCCCATATGTGAAATAATCAAATCAGTTATCAGTTATATAAGGACTATCCTCAAAGCACTCCGAGCATGTCCATAGGTGCTCCGATCTCCGCCTCAGCAAACTCAGCAGCGTCCAGCGGTCCAACACGCCAGTTCGATGTTGATTAATCAATCTCTTTACATATTTAGTATGTCGGAATCAAATGAAATAATCAAATGTTATAACGTAAATGTAACTAAATAGTTTTGAACGAATAAGAAATATTATCCTAATTCATATTTTATATATTAAGAAATGGACGTTACGTTTGTATAAAAGTTATCAGTTATATGAGGACTATCATCACATCACTTCGGACATGTTACATATGTGTGCGAATATATGATTGTGTACGTGTGTTTACATGCGTGTGTAATAAATGAGAATCATGACACGACAATACAAATCTTGTCAATTTATCTTTGTTGAATGGATCGATGCAATCTAAACGTGAGTCACAATTGTCACCTGTTAAATGCTGCAATATTAATCATGAAGAAAAGACTATTGGTGGCAGATAGGCGTATACTTCGTTACTGGTAAGCCATCAAATATACTAGTAGCATTAGTAGGTTAGTTAATCAACATATCATTGTTATTACACAAGGAACAATCCTATAAGTGATTTGATCACATCTTTAGTACATCCATCTGACTCAGTGAGTCACTGTGACGAAGAGGATAGTACTCGACTTCTGTTACAAAAGTACTAATTTTGTTCGCCAAGTAGAACCATCAGAATATTTTTTCCTCATCTTAATGTAGGTGAGATCGAGTTTCTAGTTCTATCCGGAACGGACAATGAAACGTAGATTATGTCCACAAGTAAAGCATGTAAAAGAACACTTGTTAAATAATAATCAAAAAGATTATGCTTCAAAGTTGCTGACGGATAAAATGAAATAAAAAGATTATAATAAAAATTCTAACAAAAAAAAGTTTGCCATCTTCAAAATTACTAAATTACATCGATTGTGTGGCGTAGTTCGTGCATTGCCCAGGAGATTATTTTGTAAAGGTGGTGATCGGAGCACACATGAATAGTCTTCTTCTTATCTTCTTATCTTAACCACATTTGCCGTGAAGCGCCGTTGGGAGAGTTAGTTTCATATCTTGTGCCAGATGTGTTGCGCTTGACATTGTCAGTCCATGCTTTCGCAGTGACTGTGAGATGTTATCTATCCATCGTGTTCTTGGCCTGCCTCGCGCTCTGCGCCCTGAGTGTCGATTATTATAGGCACGTGATGGTAGTAAATGTGGTTCCATTCTCATTAGATGGCCGAACCACTTGCATCTTTGTTTATCGGTGTACTGTATGCATGGTATAGTACCAACGATGCTTCTGATATACTCGTTTCTCACTCTATCTCGCCTTGTAACGTTGACAGCTTTTCGTAGACATCTCATTTCACATGTTGTAATCTTTCTTTCTAGTGTCTTAGTCAGGGGCCATGTTTGGCACTGATAGCAGAGAGTTGGAATAAATATGCATTTTATCAGTTGTCGTTTGACTGCCATGTTAATGCTTGGATGTTTTAATAGTGGTGACAGTTGGTATGTCACTGGATTTGCCTTCTAGCATCTAGTCTCGATTTCTCTGTCCATCTTTCCATCTGCTGTGAATATACTCCGAGATATTTGAATTCTGGAGTCTATTGTATTTTGACATTATTCACGTGTATATTTAGTTGACCTGTTGATCTACTTATTGTCATGACTTCTGTTGTATTTTGACATTATTCACGTGTATATAAACAGTCATCAAAGTGTAATAGTGATGGACATATCAGTCAATCAATCAGGACCCGGCAACTGGTAATTCCAGAGCTATTTTAGTGAATGAAACATTTTCTACACCTTGTACAGTCTTCACATCTAACAACACTACGTTTGTTAATCTGGCCGAAACCAATGACATTGTTAAAAGAATCAAATATGTTTAAAGAAAACAAAGATTGACGTTTTAGATCAGGCCTTACCAAAGAGGCCTTAACAAAGAGACCTTAACAAAAGAATACGAATCAGACAATCACGGTTTTTCGGGCATGTAGTGCGAAGGGGATGTTGAAAACATTTTGTGACAACAGGTACAATTTCAGGGAAGAAGAGATCGGGGAAGACAGAGGGAGACGATATTGACTGGTCTGACATCTTGGTTCGACAACATATTAACTACACCAGGGAGAGAGAGTTGTGGAGAGACACGATAGCTACGCCGGCAGGCATGGCATTTGATTGTTTGAATAAGTTTACCTAACTATTAGTCGTCTCTGTTTGAATTTGAAATACTTTCTTCTTTTTATACGAAAGCTCTATATCGACCACTTTTTTTAACCACTCTTTGTGGTTTGTATGTGATCTAAACCTAAGAGCGAATGTGCATTGGGCCAATTTATGTGCCTATGGGTGCCTAGTCCAGCACATCCGATGTCTTTCCCCGCTTTTTATTCACGAGGGTAGCTTTCCCTTGAACTGAGGAACGGATGGGTTTGCCCCTTGGACGACATCTTACTCAAGTAGGATGATCGTTGTCCGAAAAGTATCGCCCTTCGCCAATGTGGGTTTGTACCAGTCATATCTTTACATTATCGGCCTTACTTTTCTATCCCCGGTGAATTTTTTCCAGATTAGGAGTATTCTTAGACGTTTCGGGGCGCGTGTCGGCCCTTGCCAATTTTAAATGTCTACTCTGCATTTTCCCGGTCCCGGGAAATTCTGGACTGGGGCTGCGCACATATATTTTAGACAGTCTTTTCATTTGGCGCTTGCATGCAACTGACATTTTCGCTCCGTAACATCATCCCCCTCAGTTCTTCCGGGGATGTTAGTTATTATTGCAACAGTACCTTGCCCGGTTATCCCAGGGAGGGCAGTTTCGTTACACACTAAAACGCAACTTTAAGACTTGTGCTCGGCCAACCTTATCAAGAAAATGTATGTGCGCTTGGTCTCATACGGAGCTGACTGCATTCTTCCCTGGTGTCGCCACGAAACGTTGCATCTATTCCGACGTTTCATGCCATGCTGCATGTTTGGTATGACCATTTTATCGACGGAACTCGCCTCCTAACGAATCGCATCTTGTCCATTTGTACGATTCTATTCCATTTATTCAGCTTTTCCAAACCGTCTGGAGAGACGTGCAGAAATAGTCACTCTAGGATTCTGCTTGTCTGTGTTGCGAGCAGATCTCATCAAACGTAACTGCGTCGTCACCACTACTTACACAAAAGTAGCTCTTCCTCGATCCCTACTTTCTTAGCCAGACAGGATCCTCTGCCTGTTTCCAGGGTCACCACGTTTAGGTGGGGTAGGACCTTGATTAGTACCAGTTCACTAAACCTTGCGCGACGTTGTCAATATGAATGCACATTTAACCTCGAATTTAGGATACATACCACTTAATAAAAGTAGGTTGAGTTATTAAAAGATTTAATGCAAGCACTTTATTACGATATTAGGGAAGACTGTAATAAAACTATGTAGCAAAGAAGAAATTCGTAAACACTAAGTAATGTAGTTTTACAAAGTAAACCAATACGATAAAGCGACGTTTCGACCAATACGTCTTTATCAAACAAAGGATACATGCTTCTTTTACCAATTGTCCAGTGTAGGTGTGTTCAGGTGGCGTCTGTGGCTTAGGGGTAGTGACTCGGTCTATTAACTCCGACGTTCTGAGTTCGAATCTGTGGACAGATTGGTTGTTGTAAATTGTTTCACGTGGATTTTTACAAAAGAATGATGTTCAGAAAGCAATGGCAAACTACTGAAAGTAATAATGCCTAGAAAATCACAAACAGCGTTAAAAAGCTGGGGTTGATTCGCAAAGTCCTGTAAAGGATATGCAATTACTTTTAGTGGTGTCCAGAATAGTAGAGTAGTAGTCCTGGTCAATGTCTCTACTGGCATATGACATACATTCATCATTCTATCGATATTATCGTCTTATTAATAATTGTCTCCAATAATTCACAGTTTGTTCGGTTTAAAAATTATTTAATAGTGTCATAGTTCCCCAGATGGCAGCGGAGGAATGGACAGTTAGCCATATAGTTAGTGTAGTATGTAAATAGATATTTAATAGTTGAGACTATGTGTTGCACTCTCTAAGCAGAGGCGAAACACATAACAACGAGACATTCTTGACGTAATAAAAACTACGTAGTTGTGTAGCGACAGAGTTAGTAACGAATTAGTAAACATAGAGACAGATGGACGAACGTGTGTCTACTCATGATGAACATCACAAAAATAAATATATATGAAGTCTGAAAGACAGTGTTTGTCTATATTATCGTCCAAGTATACCATCATTAAATACCACAATCATCACAACAAAGTCGACCCCCCTACAACAAGTGGACCCCCTACAACAAGTGGTGTCGGAAGAAAATTAACTAGGTTTGCCCACTTTACTATGCATTTACATTCGTGGACCAGAATGTCTGACTGGTTGCCTGTGTGAGTATTTTTTAAATCTATATACATGGCTGTTTTTCCCTGCTTGTCAACATTTCTTCAATCAACCTAGGGACATTATGTATGTCCTTTTTGCCCTTCAATCATATTGGGCGACCAGTGCGTAATTCCTCTGGTCAGGAGCTATCTCTTCAATTGAACATTTCTTCAATCAACCTAGGGACATTATGTATGTCCTTTTTGCCCTTCAATCATATTGGGCGACCAGTGCGTAATTCCCCTGGTCAGGAGCTATCTCTTCAATTGAACATTTCTTCAATCAACCTAGGGACATTATGTATGTCCTTTTTGCCCTTCAATCATATTGGGCGACCAGTGCGTAATTCCCCTGGTCTGGAGCTATCTCTTTAATTGAACATTTCTTCAATCAACCTGAGGACATTGTGTATGTCCTTTTTGCCCTTCATTCCTTTTGGGCGACCGGTGTGGTGTGCTGCCCCGGTCAGGATCCTGCATTTCAAGTTCGGCGCTACCAGTTCTTCAATCAACCTTGGATTCCCCATGCTTGACTGTCTTAACCTGGCCTGGTATGCTATAATTACGTAAAACAAGTTCACTGTTGGATTATACAAAACTATTGGACGGTTGAGGATGCTATCTCGGGATGATGTGCTGTATACATGCCTATCTGCGTGGAACACCTGTGCTTATGTTTTTAATAGTATAGTGTGACAAGACTCTGACATGCAAGAAAGACATAGTGATAGTGACATACTGATGCACGCTGTCGTCAAACCCATACTACCTCATGTGAGGAATGGATGTCCCAGTACAGCCACCTCACATTGGCCAAGTGTTATGCTGTTGGGTCGCCGTCGGAGTTATATGGCGCATATTTACCAGATTAATTTATGTAATGCTGATTAATTTCTATATTACATGATTTCAGCACAAGAGCACAGAGGGTTTACTGTTGTTGTTAACCATGGTCACCTATGACCAGTTGACGAGTCACGTTCAACGACGTGTGGTGACTAGTTCCCATTTAGCTCGTTCAGCTGGGTCTTCCTGAGATCCCGTCAGGATTTTCTTTTCTTTTCGACCATGGTTGGCTGTTATAGTTAGTTGTCGTGGAGCCACGTTTATCACGTGAGGTGACTAGTTCCATTTCAGCTCTCACCACTCTAATAACCCTATTGGACACTACCTGTGCGATTTTTTCTTGGAATTTCGCCGTCGGGGCGACGGCGAGGTCTCCAGGGGGGGGGTGTCATAGTTCCCCAGATGGCAGCGGAGGAATGGACAGTTAGCCATATAGTTAGTGTAGTATGTAATTAGATATTTAATAGTTGAGACTATGTGTTGCACTCTCTAAGCAGAGGCGCAACACATAACAACGAGACATTCTTGACGTAATAAAAACTATGTAGTTGTGTAGCGACAGAGTTAGTTACGAATTAGTAAACATAGAGACAGATGGACGAACGTGTGTCTACTCATGATGAACATCACAAAAATAAATATATATGAAGTCTGAAAGACAGTGTTTGTCTATATTATCGTCCAAGTATACCATCATTAAATACCACAATCATCACAACAAAGTCGACCCCCCTACAACAAGTGGACCCCCTACAACAATAGCTATCGTATTCGGCCATATCAGTTGTTGGAATATTTCTGGGTGGCTACGTCGCATTCAAAGCAAAAGATAAATTTACGTAACCGGTGATTTGTATCTTTGTGATTTTAATTGAGATACTGTTATTTTAGCAGCTAGACCAAAAAACTTGCTAAAAAAAGATGTATATTGCATTAGTGATAGCATAACGCTGTGATGTGCTTATATGCTTATCCGCTTGCTTCAAATATTAGTTTTAATTTTATTTTCGTGGTTTTGTTTTTGGTTATGTAGGGATTAAAAGCCTCTTTATGCCGACGCACGCTATTTCAACCTAATGACGAACCTTATTTTGGTTATATCAGACCGTGTAGGCCAACAAACATGAACAAAATAAGAATTTACACATTTCGGAGAATTAAAAAAAACTTTGAACGTTTTATAGAACCTGTGTAAATGTGTGCAAATGTATTGTTGTAAGATGATTCAAGGCATACGGTAAAGAAACGTAATGAATGTGATATAATGTTTATCATTTCTTTTACAGCCAATGCTTTCATTCATTCATTCGTCTTTGTGTGGTGTTGTATATATAAACTATGTAAACGCATAAAAATAGTATTTGGATGTCTCGTTCTCCCCTCTCCTCTAAAAAAAATAAGAACGTGGGCAGAGGTAAATTCCTTCATAGTTATAATATATCAACGTTTATGGGGTTAAGCGTTATTCGTCACTTCCGGGACATCAGACATTGAGATAATATTTAGAATATCGTGGAGAGATAATATCATGACTAATAATGAAACAGTTATTCCCTGTATTCTAGACAAGATTGTGTTCTGTTTTTATTTCAGTAGATCTGACACTCAATTTTCCTTCCTTCTTTCCCCCACACATATCTCAACATTACTAAATCGATTATTTTGTCATTTTATTTAGAATCGTGAAAAAATTCCTTAAAAAACCATCGCCAATTATTATACTAGTATTGATTTTTTGATTCTACGCTCGCAAATTGTAACCTTTTATCTCATTACCTTCTTCATTTTATTTTCCACTGCACATGTTTAGTCTCATTCTGCTGTAATTTGTATGATCTTCTTTTGTGGAGTATTCCTTGGGTCATATTTCTTTATCTTACTGATCTTAAGCTGAGTTGTATTGGAGCATTTACTTTTTCCAATTTAAAGATATTGAATTTATGTTTGATGACTATCAAATTGTTTTGTACATTTGATTAGTTTTACAATATATTTGTGTGATACAAGCTGATCGGAGACGCTATTCTTTCTTCTGTCTCGCAGTGTTAACAAATTTGTCTATGGTATTTATTTAATTTCGTCAGACATTAGTGGCTATATAGTTAGTTAGTCTTTCTCTTGACCTGTGGGCGCATAGGCAGAGGTCATAGTCTCCATGTCTCGTTCGTTGCTATTGTTTTAAGTCTTTAATGTTTACTAGGCCCATCGTTGAGCCTCTCTGGTGATGGTTCTACGCAGAGTCTCTCTTGGTCTTCCTGTTTTCTTTTCCTCTGGTGTCCATATGAGGATTGAAGAGTCTTCTCATCCATTCTAAGTTGTGGCCGATGTAGTTCCAGCGGCGCTTTCTTATAAAATTTGATACATTTTCTTGCTTGGTCTCTTGTCTTATTTGTGTATTGGGTCTGAAATCTGACCATTTGAGGTTCAGTATTCTTCTAAGACATTTATTCTCAAATTTATCTAATTTTCTTCTAGAGCTTTGTTGCTTTCAACTCTCGCATCCATAAGTTAATACTGGAATCACACAAGTAATGTAGTGGCTATATAACAATGGCTTTATTGATTAATTGATTGATTAATCGATTTATATGACTATCATTATTGCACTTTGCTACATTACCATGTATGCACGACAATCATTCTTACGCATAAAAGTCTCAGCGACAGTTCACGAGCTCAGTAGCACTGGCGAGAGCTTCATATGTAATTTTGTAGATGGTGAAAATGTGTATTTTAGTTTGTTTAGTGAATTGTGTATGGTAGCCGGTTTTGCAACATACTCTTTTCGATGTTCAACTACTCAGGGTTTATTTTCGTGCATAATAAACATGGTGGAACCTATTATTTGTATCTGTCTATGATGATAAAGTTAAAGTTAATTGCATATCCTTTACAGGACTTTACGAATCAACCCCAGCTTTTTAACGCTGTTTGGGATTTTTCAAGGCATTATTAGGTTCAGCAGTTTGCATATTGCTTTCTGAACAGGTGGTACCATCGTCCTTTTGTAAAAGTCCATGCGAAACAATTTGTCACCAAACTATCCGCAGCGTGGTTCGAACTCAGAACGTCGGGTTAATTGACCGAATCACTATCCCCTAAGCAACATACGCCACCCTGTCTCTGATACAAGAAATCTATCTCGCCTACATTATGATAAGAAATCTATCTCGCCTACATTATGATAAGAAATCTCTTCAAACAAATTCCTATCGCTCCACTGTTTAAGCGAACCGAGTAGCTTTGGAACTAGGGGCGAGAACCTTATCCTACAAACCGCACTCACACCTTTCCTCCTCCCAACAAATAACAGAAGGAAAGATTTGTAACTTTCAGTTCTTACAGGAAGGACTCAGATATAGTAGTAGATATAAGTCGTTGTTTTATGACGCAATACGAAGTTCCCTTACCAGTAATGTCTGGCATTAACTGTTTTAGAACCTCAAAGGGGAAGAGGCGTGGTAGCTATTAAAAATAGTTGAAAAGATTGAGTTGAAAGATTTGCAAAGTTGATGGCTGCTTGAAATGAACTGGTTTATAGCTTCGTCTATTTCCCTACTTTAGTTGTCCCTCGTTCTCTTTGATCATACTCAACTCATCAGTCAAATCCTGATGTATGTGTGTATGGGTATCGATCTACTTATAATTGACTAACACTGACTAGTTTTCTTCTTCTTTGTTGTTCTTCCTACGAGTGTTCGTTGTATTAATTTCATGAGAAATTTATGAACAAGTGTAATATTGTACGACAGGGATGTATCTTGTCACCATACTTATTCAACATATATGCGGAGAACATCATGAGAAATGTAAAAGACGATGCCAACTATGTGAATTACGACCCTCTCACTATAGGTGGAAAATGCATACCAGAGCTTAGATACAGACGATACAGTATTATTATCCACCAGCAAATAAGGTTTGGAAAACCTAATTATGACGACCAAGAAATATAGTGAAGACCAACATCTATATATGAATACACAAAAAACAAAAATCATGTCAACTGACAAAGCAAAAGGCTCAACTAACATCCAAGTAAACAATGAAGAACTCCAATGTGTAGAGAGCTACGAATATCTTGGCTCAATAATTAACAATAACGGTGACTGCTCCAAAGAGATCTCAAGAACACTGACAATAGCATTCAAAAAGTTAAACACAATGAAGAACATGTGGCAAAGCACCAGCAAAATACTAAAATTAAAAATATTGAGAGCATGCATTTTCCCAGTGGATACTTATGGGTGTGAATCATGGACTATTACACAAAAATTAAGAACGAAAATCCAGTCCTTCGAAACTAAATGCTACAGAAAGATTCTACGAATACCATGGACAGAAAAACGAAAGAACACTGATGTCCTGAAAGAACTAAATGTTAAAGAGAATTGGCGGATAAACAACATACTCACAGAAAAATTACATACTGTGGTCACATCAAGCGTCACGATGGCCTGGAAAGAACAATTTAGAGTGCAAGGTCCCAGGACGCAGAGGCAGACCAAGAAGAAGATGGCTACAAGATATTAAAGAAACCATGAACATGACCATTGACGAAGTGGGTGAACTGGCAAGAGACAGAGTGAATTTCAGATGTGCTGCAAAGAGAGCAACGTCCTATAAAGGATACGCACCTCGATGATGTAATATTGTAATGTCCATCTTTGTTCCTTCAGTCATGGATCGTTTGATTAGTAGTTATGAAGGCCCCATTCAGGATGTAGTTTGGCACATGTTCTTCTTTGTTCTTTCTGTCAGTTATCGTTAGATTACCAGATCTTGTTGTTCTATGAAGGATGTAGTTTGGCACATGTTCTTCTTTGTTCTTTCTGTCAGTTATCGTAGTATTACGATATCTTGTTGTTCTATGAAGGATGTAGTTTGGCACATGTTATTCTTTGTTCTTTCTGTCAGTTATCGTTAGATTACGATATCTTGTTGCTCTATGAAGGATGTAGTGCTGATCTAGTCATCTGCCGTGCCGTATATTGTCTTCTTCTACCGGTGGGATGTTAATGTTTGTTCATCATGGATGTATAAGTCCGGTATGATGTGAGCAAATCTTTTTTGCGGTGTTTGACCCCAGAGGCAGACATCCGTCTCGTCGTGGTTGAGAGGCTGAGTATAAAACATTGGAAGTCACAATTCATGTCTACTATTGTTATTCAATATAAGAATGTTACCCTGACAATAACCCAAGTAAAGCACTCACCCATGAAAGCAGCATATCTCAATAAACCAAGTGATCCAAGTAGAGCACTCACCCATGAAAGCAGCATATCTCAATAAACCAAGTGACCCAAGTCGAGCACTCACCCATGAAAGCAGCATATCTCAATAACCCAAGTAATCCAAGTAGAGCACTCACCCATGAAAGCAGCATATCTCAATATTCACAACTAGTAAGAATCATAACATACTCTGTAGTCGAATGCACACACAAAATTAAAGATCGCAAAGATTATGGTCAGCCTCTGTGACATAATACCGCCAAAGACAGTTCCCATATTGCATTTAAAACACACTTATACATTCTTGTGGAACTAATTTTGATCATTGCACATCTCAGAACTAACCAACGTTTACTGTAGAGAGGGACGTATATGCACCGTGACACAGCTTCAACAGACGCATAGGGCGTAATAATCTGAAGGACAGAAATAAAGAAGGGAATCTCTAAGAAGTGAACAAACTATAGTAAGTTGACATTTTAAATGATAACATTAACATTTGGTAAGTAACGAAAAACGAACACAAAAATGTAGTAATATATAAACAATGTCAATATACATAAAACCAGACTGCATCTTCCAAGAAATCTAATATAAAACCATTATCTAGAGTGCTTTTCTAAGCCAAGTATTAGATCAGATCAGCCAAGCTTGCTTTCTTCAAAACTAAGTTTTTGACAAATGTAAACGTGTGGATTTGCATATTTTTTTCCCCTTTAACTTTAAATTCTTCTTCTTCTTCTGTTACCTTCATTCTACCTCAGTAAGATGTTTGGGGTTGGAAGATGGGTTGAAAGATATAAGGATCTTATGAATGCTTTGTCTATTGCGCTTTTTCAGTTGACATTAATTTCTCTCAAGTTGTTCTTGATGACGTCACTTCATCTTATGAGTGGTTTACCTCTTGCTCTGTGTTCATTAGATTTGTTGACTATCGCTCTCAGTGATAGACGATACCAGGAAATATTTATAAATTCACTTTGGAGATTGTCTTACATGCAAATACCAATCACGAATTTCTTGTATTTCGGCTAGTATCTAAACAAAGTCGATTGAAGATTTCTTTGAATGGAAGTTTTATATTCTACTCTATATGTGATAGACTAGTGATCCATCTATGAGATTCTGAAGAAACTCTGACAGGTCTAGCAAGTCGACATCGTTTTAAATTAATGTAGTTTAGATTTCATTATATCCTGAAGTGCTGCCACAAAGAAGACAAACAACCACGGAAGAGATGACTTCCATACAGAGTTATGGTGTGTTAAGTAACAATCGGTTTAGGAAAGAAGACATTTTTTGGGGAAAAAGTGAATATTACAACAGTACTGAACTTCATCAAGAAACAGCATATTAAACGAATCGGCTACATAAGCATATTGCAAACAGACAATGCATAAAAAAATAGCCATGTTTCTTAGATAGAGTTAATGTCAGTCAAACATCGTCTAAGCAAAATGTGGAGAACATACATAACAGAGGCTGTAAAAGACACGAAGTGCACACAAGGTCCCGTTCTAGAAATCTTTTCGTGTCTTGACGATGTGAGAAAAATATGATAATAGAAAAGATTAAGAGAAGAAAAAAACCCAGCACGAAGCAATATGGTAAAATGTTTATTTCTCTGTAACCAGTAATATTTGCTCTCAATGATAACTTATTTTTTTAATGTTATTATCTCAAACGTGCATACATTTACTTTACTGATTTCTGTCGTTTGCATGTCAGTCACATTGTTAAAAATATCAAATTTGACGCGATATGCGCATGACGTGAAATATAATCAACCGATGAGCACATCGTTTACATCCCGTTTCGTGATCAACGCGTTTTATATTATGCGTCATTTCCCCACGAAATGATTGACAATAGCACGTAAATAGAAAACATATTGCATAAAAAAACTGTATAAATCAGAATGGAAATGTAATGGAATATATTAGTGTTTGTGATGTTTTTGTCACTATTATGATGCGATTTTGTCTAGTTTATAGCCGCTGGGATTTGTATTCAACTCAACACGATCCTCACAGTTCCATGTGTGTTCATCTTCCATTTTCTAACCTTCTTTCTATTCTTTCGTAAACGTTTTCTTTTTCTCAATTCTAAGTAACTATTTATTAATCACTTAGTGTCGTTTTATTTATTTGAATTGAATCGAAGCAAAAATGATCAAAATACTGGAATGCCAATTTACATATGTCAAGATGCGATATATTTGGCTTTAGCTGCATCACATCTATTTCGCAGCACAGTTACGGAGAGACACTTAGAACACACTTTTGTGTATGTCTCCTTGAAGTTCATGTAGAAAGCCTCAGATATTCGGTCAATCAATCGTTTACACTGTCTTCCTATGAGTATATTTCCATTGTATCTGAATGTTTACGCTCTTTGTTAGAGCTCACTCGTAGCAACACGTCTGATCCCTTACCATATTCTCTTCAGCATTTGCATCATTTGTCTCATATTACTGCTACCTCGATGACTACATGAGTTTTTGAGGCACGTCTGTCTGTTCTCGCATTATTGAGAACATAGTTCAGAGCAATTGATCCATGCTTTTCTTTGAAGAATGAAAGCGGCTATAGTTGTCACCCACTCTTTCTGATACCGCTAGTTGGATAATTTGAAGCATAGACTAAGAGGTAGAACAATAGGTATTCTAGGATATGATTAAACAAGGCGCTAATATAGAGTATATTTTAGAGATAATTGTAGTGATACATTTTTCTACTTCGTACGCTCCATATATCAACCACTTGATAAACCACTCTTTGCGATTTGTATGTGATCTGAGCCTAAGAGCGATGATACGTTGTGCCAGTTATACGCCTACATGTAGGCCAGCTCATCCGATTTCTTCGCCACTTTTCATTTCTAGAGTAGCTTCCTAGACCACTTCCTCTGTCGCTTCTTACCATATACCCTGCAGGTTGCCAGTGTTACTATTCCTTGCCCACCTTACGGACCCCGACAACATACGGGCGGTGGCGATACATGATCGCCAACGTCAGCAGAAGCTGTACTAGACGATGCTTGTTTGAGTTTCTAGCCATGTTTTCTGTCTATCACCCTATTTGAATAACGACTCATCTTCTCAATCCAGATGTTTCTTCTATCTCAAGCACGCACTGACAGCTAATTGGGATTCAATCACAAGTGATATTCAAATAATTCTTGCTGTTGTCTGATTTTTTTCTCTCTTCTCTCTCTTTTTGTCTCTTTGCAATGTGTAATTTTTACAATACTCTAACCTGATTGTTTTATATTATATATATATATATATATATATTGCTGTATTTGTGGAGTTTCTTTAGCATTCTATTCACAGTTTTGGTCATTTTCCTTTCTTGCTTTATTTTACAATGGTCATGTCTTCAACGGGAGCGGGAAGCAGAGGACTAACATAATTTATCATATATCCCTCGTAACTTGACTATCAGATTGACCTTTGTTTGTCATTCTTTTATCACAAGTGATAATCACTACTCTTCAAACGTTTGATAAGATTACTTTGGTCTAGCCAACCTAGAGGTGATAGATGGATGCTGCGCTCGATCACGTCTGCCACATCGTCGCAAGATGTGATATCCAATAGATGAAAGTCACAAGAGTAACTTTAACGGTGATTTTTTTATTTTGGGGGAAAAGAGAGAATTGCACATATTGTCCACTTTACTCTGTCGTCTGAAATTACTTTCAATCTAGTGGCAACTGAATACAGACTTAGAGACAGTGGATGAACAACGCGTTCTACATGTCTCTCTATTTTTCTTAGTTCCACATTCTATTTAAACCTTGTATATATTGGGTAATAAGGTTTTAGGCCCATATTTTTTCATTGAGCGTCAACACGTGATGCATGATGTGATCAACATTATGCCGACCACCTTTACTTCTCAGTACTTTTCCTGGTATCCAGTTAAGGCTAGGTCGATCTGAGAGCCATTCCGATCGTAAACATACTCCATACCCACTGTGGAATTGAACCTGTACCAGTATTCTAAGAGGCAAGTTCACTAACAACTGCGCTACTGTGGCTCTCTAGCCTTACATGGCGTTGCTAATAAAAGTCATCTTCCAATTTCTCCAACTCCTTTACATTTTCTTACATTTTCTGCAAATATATTGTTTTTGTTTCTGACTGTTCTGCGTCTTTCAATACAATTGTTGCCTTACTTATACATGGTGTTACTACCGCACTAGTTGCATGAAGAATAAGATCTTTGAATACTATTGTTATCTTATTTATACATGGTGTTACTACCGCAATAGTAGCATGAAGAATAAGATCATTGAATACTATTGATCAAACACTTGAAAGCGGCGACTTTTCTGGTCAGGTCAACCGATGTTATACATGGCAAACTGCAAGCCCAAATTAATATTTGCTTGATTTTTAAAACCTGTTTGTTCTTGTAAATGGCGTACTAAAGTTATAATTGTAAGCTAAAGCCAAATAAATCTCTACAACAAAGTAACAGAAAGAAGGCAGCAGGAATAGATGGTATCACAACAGAAATGTTAGTTAGTTAGTTAGTTTATTCCTTTCGAGCCAAAGGCGGCACATAGGGCAGAGGTTTTAGATCTCCATGTGATACGGTTCTTTGCTAGCAGTTGGAGATCTTGTATGGTTTTACATCCCAATAATTTACTTTCTTGTTGGATGGTTCTTCGAAGAGTGGTCTTTGGTCTTCCACGTTTTCTTTTCCCAACTGGTGACCACATAAGGACTTGTCGATTTAGTCTCTTTTCGTCTGATCTAAGAAGATGACCTAAATATTTCCACCTTCGTTTCTTATAATATTTGATACGGGTTGTTGGTGTGTTCTATCTCTCACTGTGTTGTTAGAAACGAAATCACTCCATTTTACTTTTATTAATTTTCGGAGACATTTATTCTCAAAGCTGTCCAGCTTCTTATCAATTTTCTTTGTTGATTTCCAATTTCACAACCGTAGGTCAGTACAGGAATCACACATGACCTAAATAATTTAACGTTTCTTCATATACTAAGGTCTTGAGATTGCCAGATATTCGTTAATTTAGTGAAGGCACTAGCTGCTATAGCAATACGAGAGTTTATTTCTTTCATCGTGTCTCCGTTGTTTGACACTTTACTACCCAAATATGTAAAATGTTCAACTTTCTCCAGTGTTTGGCCATTTATTACGATGTTGTCTGTCGAGTTCGTGAGGTCTATAATTTTGGTCTTGGCAGAATTGATAAGAATTGATACAGAAATGTTACTTGCATGTAAAACAATAGCAATAAAATGGTTGACAAGAATATAAAATATAGCATGGGAGGCTCAAGAGACTCCAACTGACTGGCAGAGAGCAATTATGGTCCCCATATAGAAGAACAAGGAAAACAAAAACAAGATTGTGAAACATTCAGGGGCATCTCATTGCTGAGTCATGTAGGAAAGATTTATGCAAGAATACTAGAAAACAGAGCCAGACTATTACTAGAGCTTCAGTTGAGCAATAGACAGTTTGGGTATAGGAAGGGGAAAAGTTGCACAGATGCAATATTTACACTGAGACAGATCTGTGAGCAGACAATTGAATATAACAAAGTTGCACAGATGCAATATTTACACTGAGACAGATCTGTGAGCAGACAATTGAATATAACAAAAACAAGAAAAACATCTTTATTGACCAGGAAAAGGCTTTTGATAGGATCAACAGAGACAAACTATGGAAGACCATTGAGGAGGAGTATGGTGTACAAGGACAATTATTAGGCAACATTATGTCCCTATACAAAGAAAGTCAAAGCTCAGTAAAAACAACAGTGGGAATGACAGACCGGTTACCTATTACATCAGGCGTCAGACAAGGGTGTGTCCTTTCACCTCTACTTTTTATAATATACATGAATACAATTACACAGGAGTCCAAATTAGAAACGGAAACAATTAATGAATTGTTATTTGCAGACGACCAATGTTTGATTTACCACCAAGAACAAGAACTACAACATCATATCGACACCTTATATTATAACTATAACAAATATGACATGAACATAAACATAGCCAAAACTGAGGTAATGAATTTAGAAAGGAAACATAATACACTAAACATCAACATCAATGACAGTACAATAGAGCAAGTACAAGAATTCAAGTACCTAGGAAGAATATTTACAGAGGATGGCCGACTCGACAGAGAGATAGAAACTAGAGTCCAGAAAGCAATTGCAATAACCTACCAACTAGCGCCACTACTTAGACATCCAAACATCTCACTGACAACTAAACAGCAGATGATCAATAGCCTCTTCATACCCACTCTATGTTACCAAAGCCAAACATGGACAATAAATAAGAAGCATTCACAGAAATTAGCAATATGCGAAATGAGATGTGTCCGCAAAGTCACCAACAACACAAGACTCGACAGAGTAACGAATACCAACATCAGAGAAAAGTTTGGAACAAGACCGTTCTTGAATTATATAGCGAAACAGAGAATGAAGTGGTTTGGCCACTTAGTAAGAATGCGAACAGATCAAACTGCCTATGAAGCATTCCACAACAAAATATCAGGAAGGAAGGCGAGAGGCAGATCGAGGAAAAGGTGGATAGATAACGTAGTTGAATCCTGCCAGAGAACTAAGAAAGCCATCACACAATTCACCAGAGAAGCGTAAGACAAATACATAAAACCACGACACTGGGTTAACAACCGGGTAACAGTGTGCTGACAAAAGAAGAAGAAGAAGAAACCCAAATAACTATTTAGAGACAATAAATATTTATGTCAAATAGTTACTCCTACAACAGAACTAATCAGTTTAAATAACTGATGTTCTGTTGTAAAAGACTATGTATACTGTAGAGTTTGGATACATTCTTATTAAGTGGCCAAAACACTTCATTCTTTGTTTCTCAATGTAATTCAAGCAAGGTTCTGTAAAAACTTTCTTTCGTATTGTTATTATTAAACTTATACATATGTTTAACATTACTGATTATAGCGCACAACGATATCGAACTTGTGTAGAAACTTACATTTATATGCAATGTTGTAATTTGTTTTTTTTACTGTACTTTCGTGTATCGGACATATCTCTGTAAGATTGTAAAATATTTACATTTTTTTGTCATTGTAGTCCCCCATATTAAATTGTTACGATTTGTGAATTTTTCTTGTGGAAATCGGCTCGCAGATCGACCCATTCTCATTTGAGTATTGGGTGTCCCTCTGGAATGGAGGTAAGGTATTCGTCTCTAGCTCCATAGGTAGTCGGTTCGTTTCCCTGCAAGGAGCAATCGGAAGTTTAATCCAGAGATCATGATCTCAATGTAGGTGAGCTGAGTTTCATAGTCGTATCAAAGGTGGCGTCTGTAGCTCAAGCGGTAGCGAGCTCGATCACGAACCCAAGCGTACCTGGTTCAAACCTCACGGTGGGGGACATATTTGGAAGCTGAATATTTTTACAAAAAGGTAAAATAGACCTCACCGTTCAGAAAGCAATGGCAAACTACTGAACGTATAAGTGGTGCCTAGAAAATCAACGACTAGTTAACTGTGGATGATGGCTACGTCCTTTAGGATATGCCACGATTTTCATTCATTTCATCAAAGGTGAGCGATATAACGTATATCAGGTGTTGAAGATGGGCAAGTCAACGAATCATTGTCAGTTGAAATGGAGAAAATGAAGCTGCAAATTGTTATTGTTGTTTTTATTTGACCTCACTTCAGATAACATCTGACTTCTAATTGTTTTGTTCGTATTTATTTTGCGTTCTCTTGTTCGTATTTATTTTGTCTGTAATCGCCATCTGGGTCTCTGTGGCGTAGATGTTAGGTACTCGTCTCTCGTGCCAAAGTGGAGCCATCTGTTTATTTTTCCAGAGATCACTGATCTCAGTGTAGGTGAGATTTCGAGTTTCTAGTCCTATCGGAGACGGACGATAAAACGTAGGTCCCGTGTTCAATTTAAGTACGTAAAAGAACCATTGGCAGTTCAAAATCGAAAAGAGCAGGCTGGAAAGCCGCTGCCAATGAAACTTCATTTGAAAAGTTAAAAAAACAATTTCTACAAATTTCAACACCATCTTAAAAATTACATCGGGGGCCCTCGCCGGTGCTAAGGCGTTCTCCGCAGCAGTTCAGATCTTCCTGTGTAAGAAAAAGATCGGAGCGCACATAATTACTCACGGAAGTGTAATGATGATGATCGTATCAATTAATCAATCAATTAATCACTACCAGATATGTCTTGGATTGTTGCTGGAGCTCCGGAGTGCGTCCTTTGTGCAATACTCTCTGCAGGTTTCGTGATGTTTCTGTTGTTAGGGACCGAGTCTTATGGGGAAACCCGGTGCAATGGAGTCAATAGTTTGCCTTTAGACTAGGCCCTTTTATCTGTTACAGTTTAATTGAAACAAAACGTAAAATTGTTTTTTCTTGATTGAAGCTGTAAACAATAATGTTTATTTCTCTTTTTCTAACAAGAATATTAGCTGAAAAATGCAATAATATTAATAATATGACTCGTATACACAGCTCGTTTTTTGCACTTTAAATCATAAACATAGCGCAGTATCGATAGCCACACGTGTTAGCCTATTTTCTCAGTACATCTCATTAAATGTTGCAAGTACTGAAGTCAGTTGAACGTTAAGCTACACATGTTAGTCCTAGGAGACGCATGAGTTTTATAATAACTATGTGGATTTACAGCGGGGCAGAAAAGTAGAAACATGGAAATGCAAACATCAGTAATAGGGCTGCAAGAACCATTTGCTAAAATATCACTCAATTTCCCCATTTTATTTACGGTCACACACTGTTCACCAAAACACCTGCATACTTCGCTGAAATGTATACATTTGTGGTTGCCAAAATTCCGCTACCAGCCCTGCACTTACTAGAACAGTAGACTCACGTTTGTGCCAGGACTATCATGAAAAGCAATCAATGCTTCAATCATGGTGTTGATTGTTGCCATCGGCAAACACTGTTCTGTGTATCTTTTACGAAAGCTGAATGCAGGCTATCGCTTCCACTCTAGGGAGGTGATTAGCATGTGTGAGTGCGGAGATTGTGAAGATTATACCTAATGATTGTATAAGTGTATATGTGATTGTGAAATTGCTGCATGTGTGATTATATAATATGGTTGGTGTAAAGGTTCTGGTAGTATATGTGACTACAGTTTCTGTGACTGTGTATCTATCATAATACTAATAATAAATCCTCTCGTACCGTTATACGCTACATAGGGCATGAAAGCAATTTCTCCATATCGCTCTATCCTGGGCAACTCGCTCAATCTTCTCTATGGAACTGAGACCGATATTTCTTTCTCTCTCAGCAAAGTTCGTTTCAGGGTCTCCCTAGGTCGTCCTCTCTGTTTTGAACCCCCTGCATCTCACTTCAGTTGTATGTATAGTTGATGTTTAATCAAGTTCCAATATCTGTAATGTTGATATGTATTGTTGTGATCTGAATGACTGATATATATGTTGTAAATATATTGAAACAGTTATAAAAACATTCGTGGAGACAATGGTTGAATGGAACAAGCAAGAGAAAAACATAGCAGCAACTAAAAAAGAAAAAAAACATCAAGAGATTTATAAATTGCAGTCTGACAGAGAACAAAAACAATACAAAAGATGGAGATTTTGAAAGTCAATATCAGCCAATCTTCGTAGTGAGACGGGCCTGATGACGATTATGATGATGATGTATTTATTCGTTAATTTGATGATATATATGATTAACGTATGTGCTATTGTCTTTCACTTTCGATGTACCCGCATGATTATGATGATCAGTGGGTAGCACAAGAACGATATAGATATAAATAAGGGGGTTTGACCAGATAATTAACTCTGAAGTTATGCAACGTGAAAACTTGCCATCAATCATGGATATGTTCAACAGTAGAAGACTAAGATGGCTAGGGAATGTTAGAAGAATGGACAATACCGCACACAACCAAACAGATGGCTAGGGAATGTTGGAAGAATGGACAATACCGCACACAACCAAACAGATGGCTAGGGCATGTTAGAAGAACGGACAATACCGCACACAACCAAACAGATGGCTAGGGCATGTTAGAAGAATGGACAATACCGCACACAACCAAACAGATGGCTAGGGAATGTTAGAAGAATGGACAATACCACACAACCAAACAGATGGCTAGGGCATGTTAGAAGAATGGACAATACCACACACAAGCAAACAGGTGGCTAGGGAATGTTAGAAGAATGGACAATACCACACACCCAAACAGATGGCTAGGGCATGTTAGAAGAATGGACAATACCACACAACCAAACAGATGGCTAGGGCATGTTAGAAGAATGGACAATACCACACACAACCAAACAGGTGGCTAGGGAATCATAGAAGAATGGACAATACCGCACACAACCAAACAGGTGGCTAGGGAATGTTAGAAGAATGGACAATACCGCACACAACCAAACAGGTGGCTAGGGAATGTTAGAAGAATGGACAATACCGCACACCTAAACAGGTCGCTAGGGAATGTTAGAAGAATGGACAATACCGCACACAACCAAACAGGGATAGGGAATGTTAGAAGAATGGACAATACTCGCACAACCAAACAGGTGGCTAGGGAATGTTAGAAGAATGGACAATACCGCACAACCAAACAGGTGGCTAGGGAATGTTAGAAGAATGGACAATACCGCACAACCAAACAGGTGGCTAGGGAATGTTAGAAGAATGGACAATACCACACAACCAAACAGGTGGCTAGGGAATGTTAGAAGAATGGACAATACCGCACAACCAAACAGGTGGCTAGGGAATGTTAGAAGAATGGACAATACCGCACAACCAAACAGCTGGCTAGGGAATGTTAGAAGAATGGACAATACCGCACAACCAAACAGGTGGCTAGGGAATGTTAGAAGAATGGACAATACCGCACAACCAAACAGGTGGCTAGGGAATGTTAGAAGAATGGACAATACCACACACAACCAAACAGATGGCTAGGGAATGTTAGAAGAATGGACAATACCACACACAACCAAACAGGTGGCTAAGGAATGTTAGAAGAATGGACAATACCACACACAACCAAACAGATGGCTAGGGCAGGTTAGAAGAATGGACAATACCGCACACAACCAAACAGATGGCTAAGGAATGTTAGAAGAATGGACAATACCGCACACAACCAAACAGATGGCTAGGGCATGTTAGAAGAATGAACAATACCACACACAAGCAAACAGGTGGCTAGGGAATGTTAGAAGAATGGACAATACCACACAACCAAACAGGTGGCTAGGGCATGTTAGAAGAATGGACAATACCGCACACCTAAACAGGTGGCTAGGGCATGTTAGAAGAATGGACAATACCACACAACCAAACAGGTGGCTAGGAAATGTTAGAAGAATGGACAATACCACACACAACCAAACAGGTGGCTAGGGAATGTTAGAAGAATGGACAATACCACACACAACCAAACAGGTGGCTAGGGAATGTTAGAAGAATGGACAATACCACACAACCAAACAGATGGCTAGGGAATGTTAGAAGAATGGACAATACCACACACAACCAAACAGGTGGCTAGGGAATGTTAGAAGAATGGACAATACCACACACAACCAAACAGATGGCAACAAAATGAGATATTTCTAAGGGTATACTCTCCAAGGTTGACATACCTGGTCAGGTATAATGATCGCATGTTTTTTGCCGGGGTTTGCAAGGGGAGCAAATAATAGTAACACTGCGACTTACAAGGCATGTCGTAAGAGGCGACTGAGGTAGGGACCTAGAGAAGCTACCTAGTAAATAAAAAGATCGCAAAAATTGCATGTTCTGGCGCGTAACTGATACAACGTACAATCGCCCTTAAGCTCAGATCACATACAAATCACAAAGCGTCGATATGGAGCGTTGGAAGAAGAAGAAGGTATAATGCTGGAAAAAACTGGCCTGATGATCAAACTATAAGGAAAACAACATTACATAAAGGTGCATAATCTGTGGAAGAGAAACATAGAAATGATTTGAAGAGAACGTTTGAAGAGAAAGGAATGATTTGAAGAGAGCGTTTGAAGAGAAACTTAGGAATGGTTTGAAGAGAACGTTTTAAGAGAAACTTAGGAATGGTTTGAAGAGAACGTTTGAAGAGAAACTTAGGAATGGTTTGAAGAGAACGTTTGAAGAGAAACTTAGGAATGGTTTGAAGAGAACGTTTGAAGAGAAACTTAGGAATGGTTTGAAGAGAACGTTTTAAGAGAAACTTAGGAATATTTGAAGAGAAACTTGAATCATTTGAAGAACGTTGAAGAAACTTAGAATCATTTGAAGAAAACGTTTGAAGGAAACTTGGCGCAAACTTAGAAGTCGTCATAGCAACCGACTTGTCAAATGACCGTATATAAAGACAAAAAGGCCATATATATATATATATATATATATATATATATATATATATATAATACAGGGTGTTCAAGATTAAAGCAGCCCCATTGACAAATCAAAAGTTGCCAGATAATCTATCGCGTAATGTTTATGTACTATTTAAACCGGTTCTGACTAGCTCGTTTTACGTCACATTTGTTCATCGCCCTTCCCGCACTACAATTACATACCGTCACATAACCTTGACCTATACTACGTCATAACTGAACCTTCTCATTTTCATACATATATACCAGATTGACTCCATTCACAGGCTGCTATTATCTTGAACACCCTGTATATTAGAAGGTTATGTGGTTCTAGTACATGTGATTACTGTATATGTGCTTGAGGTATATGTAGTTGTTGTAGATTAGATAGTAAGTTTATCATCAAGTCATCCTCATTGAACATCAAGAAAGTATATATGCTCTAATGTTATTTGTATCACTGAGAATGCATACATGGGTAACGGACTGTGTCTCCAGCCAAGCCACTTCCTTGGTCACGGTAGTAACTCTCACAATTATGTTTTTTGTAGTCACATACCGTCTTCGCCTTTGTCCCTAACAACTCTTCCGCTACACTGAACTTGGAATATGTATATATTGCTCGTATGTGTGTTTGCTGCACGTGTCGTTAAGATATATGCAGTTACGTGTTAATGATGTGTACGTAATTGAGATGTATGCGATTGCACAGTATGAGATTACGATATATGTGATTGTAGAATGTAGTAATGTTGCATATGTAGTTGCGAAATGTGAATTTCGGAAGTGGACAATAATGTCATATGTCCTTGAGGATTGCTTGCTCCAGATAAAGGCGAGTTCATTTTATCCAACAGTAATGCCATATTCAGAATGCAAGTTATTCAGTGCTACAGAGAACCAATACTGACATACAAGTCATAGACAATGAACACACATATTGAAAAATCTCTGAAGGCCACAGAGATGCGGTTTTACTGAAGAATGATGAGAATCCCATGGACTGATACAATGACTAATGTTGAGGTGCTGAATGAGATCAAGACACAGGGAAAGCGTATCAACAACATAAGACAGAGACAGTCGTCATTTTTCGAGTATGTAATGAGGAGGGGAGTCTTAGAATACATTGTAACAACCGGTAAAATCGAAGGTAGACGAGACTGAGGAAAACAGAGAGAGAACATTTGTAAATATCCTGACTTCGTGGCACGGTAGAGCGTCAACATCTGAGTTGATAGCAAACACCAAAGACAGAGATTTGTGGAGATCCATGATCGCCTACGCCAGCTGGCACGGCGCTTGATGATCATGATGATGAATGCCATATACATTCACCGTATGAATGCAATACTAACAGCTCTACTTTCTCACACACACACACACACAAAAAATATATATGTATATACAACACTTTTAAAAAGAGATTGTTTCATGTCATGTTTCTGCTATTTACGTGGTCGAGAATCATCAGACATTATTAGTTATTGCAAAACGTTTGAAGGTACTCCCTCACAGCATAAAAATAAATGTTTGAGAAATGTTGTTGATCTCACATTACAAAGTTTCCGAGTTTAGAGGTGAGGTGCCCGGAAAGATTCTTCACTTAAAATAAAGCCTACGGAGCGGATTTGCGTAAACTTTGTCTATCGAATCAGACACAAGATTTTGTGTGGTCAATTCCACAGTTGATGTTCCACAAGTGAGGAAACAAATTAACCCTTCTAGCTCCTGCACACTAGGAACTAGAAATTTAAAGTGAAGCGACTTCTGGCCCTTAGACCTGTAATGAAAACATAGTTCATATGTTCATATGTACGGTTCCAACTTCACTGCAACGGGTCACCCCATAATTGTTCCGTTCCTGTGCCAATGAAAATCACACAAAATGTGTGATTCATACATTTTGTTTTCTTTCTCTAATAATAAAACTCCCATGTGATTTCTGGGAGAACAAATAATAGAACCACTATCTCCTTTCGCATGTTGTAAAAGACAACTAAAAGGCGTAGGGCATGGGGACAGTAACACAAAACTGTTGAAAAACAAACAGTTACAGAAATAGACACACACAAAAAAAAGAAAACACATACTCATTTGAGATTAATTTTTTGTGTGTGTGTGTCGTATATTCTCTTGGGCTGACATGGACTGATGATGATGATGACTAGTAAGTCATGGGAAGTTAGTTCCACATTTAATAATATCTCAAGACTGTAAAGTATCGTATGTTCTCTTGAGCTGACAAGGATTGATAATGATGATGATGACTAGTAAGTCATGTGAAGTTAGTTCCACATTTCATTCAAGACTAAAGTATCGTATGTTCTCTGGGCTGACATGGACTGATGATGATGATGACTAGTAAGTCATGTGAAGTTAGTTCCACATTTCATATTATCTCAAGACTGTAAAGTATCGTATGTTCTCTTGGGCTGACATGGACTGATGATGATGATGACTAGTAAGTCATGTGAAGTTAGTTACACATTTCATATTATCTCAAGACTGTGAAGTGTTAAATAACTCACATTGTTAGATCTTAACATTCCTTGGTGGGGGCATAATAAACCGTCTTCGCTAAACCCCCTTCTTCTTAACTCAATGAGTCAGGAACATCACTAGAGATATGTCGAATGTCATGTACTTGCACCTGTTAAGTTTATTTTTTATATAGTGTTAAACAGATTTTGAAAAGCTCTTCAAAGCCAATTTTGTAACAGGAAAAGCTCTGAGGAGTCAAGGCGGCTGGGGTGTTGTTGACCACATCATCCATCATGTGCCGACTGTAAATGAAAAATACAATCCTTACACTGTATTTCAGTATATAGGTCGAGGTATACAAATGTTTCCTTGTACTTGTCCTAATTACTTCAACTCGTAAACAGTATCAAGGTACACGTACATGAAATTGTATCTAGTGCTGACAAAATGGAAACTTAACCCTTTGACCCTGGTCAGCTGTAGATGTTAAACAATAACAGTTAAACAATAGTATAACAAAAACCCAAACATATTAAGGTTTACAAGAAATATATAGAAGAAAGACTAGTTTCAATTTTCAATGTACTGGGTTTTCTCTTGTGACTCGGTCACTTACCACATAAATTACATACCACCTGCCGAGAGTACTGAACAAAGCCCACACTCCGTAGCTCCTGCAAAAATCTTAAGTGATCTCCTGAAAGTCCACCCCTTTCAGAACGCAATGCAAACTGTTTAACCAATTTACCAGAGATCCACTCACCACTGACACACACATACATATACCAACTGTCTCTGTCTATATCTCTTGTTGATATAAGGAAAAAACTGTACTAAAACTACGTAACACAGACGAAACATATATACAAGATAAAATGTAGCTTTACATAGTACAAAAAAAACACGTGGCTCAACGTTTATTTCGTACTATATGCTGGATTAGGACCTTGTGGTCGAAACGTCAGTACATCTTGTTTTGTTTACTTTGTAAAACTACATTACTTTATTGTTCAATATATCATCTTTGATCGTGTTGATAATGTCAACTATTTATATTCCAATATTCTCTTTTAACGATAGTATTGCGAATACCACTGTGCTTCAGGTACCATTTTCGGTTCTCAATCACTTAAACCAGATGGGAAAGAGAAATAAAACGGATCAATTCTGGAGTTTGCTAAACAAACACACTCCTACACTATCCTCTCACGTGTCACTTCCTACTCATCCTCCAGTTGATTCCAGATTGTTGAATCCATCACCACGTAATTGTTAATGCCGTGTCGATCTTAAGTTGTAGAAAATAAGTATCATTTATTTCACAAATGTAGAGACAGCACACCTCAGGGTTTTACATTTCAGACACTTAGCTATCACTTGCTTATCCTTCATCTATTCTATTTATCTATCTGTCTGTCTGTCTTTTTGTCCGTTTTACTATCTATTTATCTGTCTACCTGTTTACCTATCTAACTACCTTCCTAACTGCAAACCCGCGTCTGCCTACCTGTCTAGGTATCTACTTATCTACCTGCCTGTCTGGTCCATTGGTCCCATGTACGCCTGGTGGACTGGTCGGCCTGGACCGTCTATCTGTCTTTCTTCTCTCTCTCTCTCTCTTATATATATATATATATATATATATATATATATATATGTATCTTATATATTTTTAAAATATATACATAAGCTACCCCACTTACCGCTAATCGTTGTGGTGAGGAATAGTTATTGACCCAGCATCTGATTGTTGGCAATGATTATAGTGATTTCTTGTATGTATAATATTTATCTTATATCAACGATTCACTTTTCTTTGGGCGTTCGCATGCTCTGTGTAAGAACTACATTGTTATAGCTGTTGTGCAGGTATTTCATGTTCTTGCATCGTGATGAGATCACCAAACCACTTTACCTTTTGTTCCTACCCTCTATTTGATAGTCTTGATCGGGGATGGTTAATTTACATTTTTTTCTCAATCATCTTATCTTGCATGTATTTATTTGTGTGTTTATGCATTTTTTGTAGTGTCCATGGTTGACACTGGTAGCATACATAACAAAATGAAAAGAAAGACACTGTTTACGAAGCGCACACAAAAGCATGTTCTAGAAATATCTTCTTATCCCGAAGCTGTGATGCAAATCAGCACTAGATAAGAGAAAGAAAGACAAGCGCACGGAGAGACTCGCTCCAGGTGTTTCCTTTATAGACCTGATGCTGACAGGCAAAACTGGATCAGAGAATAGATATATATATATCATAGGATATATATGGATAGTTAGACTTGTAGCTCTGAGATCACAGGTATATTTGAATGTTTCAATACAGGTAGGATAGTTAGACTTGTAGCTCTGAGATCACATGTATATTTGAATGTTTCAATACAGGTAGGATAGTTAGACGTGTAGCTCTGAGATCACATGTATATTTGAATGTTTCAATACAGGTAGGATAGTTAGACTTGTAGCTCTGAGATCACAGGTATATTTGAATGTTTCAATACAGGTAGGATAGTTAGACGTGTAGCTCTGAGATCACAGGTATATTTGAATGTTTCAATACAGTAGGATAGTGAGACGTGTAGCTCTGAGATCACAGGTATATTTGAATGTTTCAATACAGGTAGGATAGTTAGACTTGTAGCTCTGAGATCATAGGTATATTTGAATGTTTCAATACAGGTAGGATAGTTAGGGCTTGTAGCTCTGAGATCATATTATATTTGAATGTTTCAATACAGGTAGGATAGTTAGACGTGTAGCTCTGAGATCACAGGTATATTTGAATGTTTCAATACAGGTAGGATATTTAGACTTGTAGCTCTGAGATCACAGGTATATTTGAATGTTTCAATACAGGTAGGATAGTTAGACGTGTAGCTCTGAGATCACAGGTATATTTGAATGTTTCAATACAGTGAGATAGTTAGACGTGTAGCTCTGAGGATCATAGGTATATTTGAATGTTTCAATACAGGTAGGATAGTTAGACGTGTAGCTCTGAGATCACAGGTATATTTGAATGTTTCAATACAGGTAGGATAGGTAGACGTGTAGCTCTGAGATCACAGGTATATTTGAATGTTTCAATACAGTAGGATAGTTAGACGTGTAGCTCTGAGATCACAGGTATATTTGAATGTTTCAATACAGGTAGGATAGGTAGACGTGTAGCTCTGAGATCACAGGTATATTTGAATGTTTCAATACAGGTAGGATAGTTAGACGTGTAGCTCTGAGATCACAGGTATATTTGAATGTTTCAATACAGTAGATAGGTAGACGTAGCTCTGAGATCACAGGTATATTTGAATGTTTCAATACAGGTAGGATAGGTAGACGTGTAGCTCTGAGATCACAGGTATATTTGAATGTTTCAATACAGGTAGGATAGTTAGACTTGTAGCTCTGAGATCACAGGTATATTTGAATGTTTCAATACAGGTAGGATAGTTAGACTTGTAGCTCTGAGATCACAGGTATATTTGAATGTTTCAATACAGGTAGGATAGGTAGATCTGTAGCTCTGAGATCCGGTATATTTGAATGTTTCAATACAGGTAGGATAGTTAGACTTGTAGCTCTGAGATCACAGGTATATTTGAATGTTTCAATACAGGTAGGATAGTTAGACTTGTAGCTCTGAGATCACAGGTATATTTGAATGTTTCAATACAGGTAGGATAGTTAGACGTGTAGCTCTGAGATCACAGGTATATTTTAATGTTTCAATACAGGTAGGATAGTTAGACTTGTAGCTCTGAGATCACAGGTATATTTGAATGTTTCAATACAGGTAGGATAGTTAGACTTGTAGCTCTGAGATCATAGGTATATTTGAATGTTACAATACAGGTAGGATAGTTAGACGTGTAGCTCTGAGATAACAGGTATATTTGAATGTTTCAATACAGGTAGGATAGTTAGACTTGTAGCTCTGAGATCACAGGTATATTTGAATGTTTCAATACAGGTATGATAGTTAGACGTGTAGCTCTGAGATCACAGGTATATTTGAATGTTTCAATACAGGTAGGATAGTTAGACTTGTAGCTCTGAGATCACAGGTATATTTGAATGTTTCAATACAGGTAGGATAGTTAGACTTGTAGCTCTGAGATCACAGGTATATTTGAATGTTTGAATACAGGTAGGATAGGTAAACGTGTGGCTTTGAGATCACAGGTATATTTGAATGTTTCAATACAGGTTGGAAAGGTAGATCTGTAGCTCTGAGATCACAGGTATATTTGAATGTTTCAATACAGGTAGGATAGGTAAACGTGTGGCTCTGAGATCACAGGTATATTTGAATGTTTCAATACAGGTAGGTTAGGTAGACGTGTAGCTCTGAGATCACAGGTATATTTGAATGTTTCAATACAGGTAGGATAGGTAGACGTGTAGCTCTGAGATCACAGGTATATTTGAATGTTTGAATACAGGTAGGATAGTTAGACGTGTAGCTCTGAGATCACAGGTATATTTGAATGTTTCAATACAGGGAGGATAGTTAGACTTGTAGCTCTGAGATCACAGGTATATTTGAATGTTTCAATACAGGTAGGATAGTTAGACGTGTAGCTCTGAGATCACAGGTATATTTGAATGTTTCAATACAGGTAGGATAGTTAGACTTGTAGCTCTGAGATCACAGGTATATTTGAATGTTTCAATACAGGTAGGATAGGTAGATCTGTAGCTCTGAGATCACATGTATATTTGAATGTTTCAATACAGGTAGGATAGTTAGACTTGTAGCTCTGAGATCACAGGTATATTTGAATGTTTCAATACAGGTAGGATAGTTAGACTTGTAGCTCTGAGATCACAGGTATATTTGAATGTTTCAATACAGGTAGGATAGTTAGACGTGTAGCTCTGAGATCACAGGTATATTTGAATGTTTCAATACAGGTAGGATAGTTAGACTTGTAGCTCTGAGATCACAGGTATATTTGAATGTTTCAATACAGGTAGGATAGTTAGACTTGTAGCTCTGAGATCATAGGTATATTTGAATGTTACAATACAGGTAGGATAGTTAGACGTGTAGCTCTGAGATCACAGGTATATTTGAATGTTACAATACAGGTAGGATAGTTAGACGTGTAGCTCTGAGATCACAGGTATATTTGAATGTTACAATACAGGTAGGATAGGTAGACGTGTAGCTCTGAGATCACAGGTATATTTGAATGTTTCAATACAGGTAGGATAGGTAGACTTGTAGCTCTGAGATCACAGGTATATTTGAATGTTTGAATACAGGTAGGATAGGTAAACGTGTGGCTTGAGATCACAGGCATATTTGAATGTTTCAATACAGGTTGGAAAGGTAGATCTGTAGCTCTGAGATCACAGGTATATTTGAATGTTTCAATACAGGTAGGATAGGTAAACGTGTGGCTCTGAGATCACAGGTATATTTGAATGTTTCAATACAGGTAGGATAGGTAGACGTGTAGCTCTGAGATCACAGGTATATTTGAATGTTTCAATACAGGTAGGATAGGTAGACGTGTAGCTCTGAGATCACAGGTATATTTGAATGTTTGAATACAGGTAGGATAGTTAGACGTGTAGCTCTGAGATCACAGGTATATTTGAATGTTTCAATACAGGTAGGATAGTTAGACTTGTAGCTCTGAGATCACAGGTATATTTGAATGTTTCAATACAGGTAGGATAGTTAGACGTGTAGCTCTGAGATCACAGGTATATTTGAATGTTTCAATACAGGTAGGATAGTTAGACTTGTAGCTCTGAGATCACAGGTATATTTGAATGTTTCAATACAGGTAGGATAGGTAGATCTGTAGCTCTGAGATCACAGGTATATTTGAATGTTTCAATACAGGTAGGATAGTTAGACTTGTAGCTCTGAGATCACAGGTATATTTGAATGTTTCAATACAGGTAGGATAGTTAGACTTGTAGCTCTGAGATCACAGGTATATTTGAATGTTTCAATACAGGTAGGATAGTTAGACGTGTAGCTCTGAGATCACAGGTATATTTGAATGTTTCAATACAGGTAGGATAGTTAGACTTGTAGCTCTGAGATCACAGGTATATTTGAATGTTTCAATACAGGTAGGATAGTTAGACTTGTAGCTCTGAGATCATAGGTATATTTGAATGTTACAATACAGGTAGGATAGTTAGGGCGTGTAGCTCTGAGATCACAGGTATATTTGAATGTTACAATACAGGTAGGATAGTTAGACGTGTAGCTCTGAGATAACAGGTATATTTGAATGTTTCAATACAGGTAGGATAGTTAGACTTGTAGCTCTGAGATCACAGGTATATTTGAATGTTTCAATACAGGTAGGATAGGTAGATCTGTAGCTCTGAGATCACAGGTATATTTGAATGTTTCAATACAGGTAGGATAGTTAGACTTGTAGCTCTGAGATCACAGGTATATTTGAATGTTTCAATACAGGTAGGATAGTTAGACTTGTAGCTCTGAGATCACAGGTATATTTGAATGTTTCAATACAGGTAGGATAGTTAGACGTGTAGCTCTGAGATCACAGGTATATTTGAATGTTTCAATACAGGTAGGATAGTTAGACTTGTAGCTCTGAGATCACAGGTATATTTGAATGTTTCAATACAGGTAGGATAGTTAGACTTGTAGCTCTGAGATCATAGGTATATTTGAATGTTACAATACAGGTAGGATAGTTAGACTTTGCTCTGAGATCACAGGTATATTTGAATGTTTCAATACAGGTAGGATAGTTAGACTTGTAGCTCTGAGATCACAGGTATATTTGAATGTTTCAATACAGGTATGATAGTTAGACGTGTAGCTCTGAGATCACAGGTATATTTGAATGTTTCAATACAGGTAGGATAGTTAGACTTGTAGCTCTGAGATCACAGGTATATTTGAATGTTTCAATACAGGTAGGATAGTTAGACTTGTAGCTCTGAGATCACAGGTATATTTGAATGTTTGAATACAGGTAGGATAGGTAAACGTGTGGCTTTGAGATCACAGGTATATTTGAATGTTTCAATACAGGTTGGAAAGGTAGATCTGTAGCTCTGAGATCACAGGTATATTTGAATGTTTCAATACAGGTAGGATAGGTAAACGTGTGGCTCTGAGATCACAGGTATATTTGAATGTTTCAATACAGGTAGGATAGGTAGACGTGTAGCTCTGAGATCACAGGTATATTTGAATGTTTCAATACAGGTAGGATAGTTAGACGTACTCTGAGATCCAGGTATATTTGAATGTTTCAATACAGGTAGGATAGTTAGACTTGTAGCTCTGAGATCATAGGTATATTTGAATGTTTCAATACAGGTAGGATAGTTAGACGTGTAGCTCTGAGATCACAGGTATATTTGAATGTTTCAATACAGGTAGGATAGGTAGACGTGTAGCTCTGAGATCACAGGTATATTTGAATGTTTCAATACAGGTAGGATAGTTAGACGTGTAGCTCTGAGATCACAGGTATATTTGAATGTTTCAATACAGGTAGGATAGGTAGACGTGTAGCTCTGAGATCACAGGTATATTTGAATGTTTCAATACAGGTAGGATAGTTAGACGTGTAGCTCTGAGATCACAGGTATATTTGAATGTTTCAATACAGGTAGGATAGGTAGACGTGTAGCTCTGAGATCACAGGTATATTTGAATGTTTCCCAAAACAGGTAGGATAGGTAGACGTGTAGCTCTGAGATCACAGGTATATTTGAATGTTTCAATACAGGTAGGATAGTTAGACTTGTAGCTCTGAGATCACAGGTATATTTGAATGTTTCAATACAGGTAGGATAGTTAGACGTGTAGCTCTGAGATCACAGGTATATTTGAATGTTTCAATACAGGTAGGATAGTTAGACTTGTAGCTCTGAGATCACAGGTATATTTGAATGTTTCAATACAGGTAGGATAGGTAGATCTGTAGCTCTGAGATCACAGGTATATTTGAATGTTTCAATACAGGTAGGATAGTTAGACTTGTAGCTCTGAGATCACAGTATATTTGAATGTTTCAATACAGGTAGGATAGTTAGACTTGTAGCTCTGAGATCACAGGTATATTTGAAAAGTTTCAATACAGGTAGGATAGTTGACTGTAGCTCTGAGATCACAGGTATATTTGAATGTTTCAATCATGGTAGGATAGTTGACTTGTAGCTCTGAGATCACAGGTATATTTGAATGTTTCAATACAGGTAGGATAGTTAGACTTGTAGCTCTGAGATCATAGGTATATTTGAATGTTACAATACAGGTAGGATAGTTAGACGTGTAGCTCTGAGATAACAGGTATATTTGAATGTTTCAATACAGGTAGGATAGTTAGACTTGTAGCTCTGAGATCACAGGTATATTTGAATGTTTCAATACAGGTATGATAGTTAGACGTGTAGCTCTGAGATCACAGGTATATTTGAATGTTTCAATACAGGTAGGATAGTTAGACTTGTAGCTCTGAGATCACAGGTATATTTGAATGTTTCAATACAGGTAGGATAGTTAGACTTGTAGCTCTGAGATCACAGGTATATTTGAATGTTTGAATACAGGTAGGATAGGTAAACGTGTGGCTTTGAGATCACAGGTATATTTGAATGTTTCAATACAGGTTGGAAAGGTAGATCTGTAGCTCTGGATCCAGGTATATTTGAATGTTTCAATACAGGTAGGATAGGTAAGGGGTGGCTCTGAGATCACAGGTATATTTGAATGTTTTCAATACAGGTAGGATAGGTAGACGTGTAGCTCTGAGATCACAGGTATATTTGAATGTTTCAATACAGGTAGGATAGGTAGACGTGTAGCTCTGAGATCACAGGTATATTTGAATGTTTGAATACAGGTAGGATAGTTAGACGTGTAGCTCTGAGATCACAGGTATATTTGAATGTTTCAATACAGGTAGGATAGTTAGACTTGTAGCTCTGAGATCACAGGTATATTTGAATGTTTCAATACAGGTAGGATAGTTAGACGTGTAGCTCTGAGATCACAGGTATATTTGAATGTTTCAATACAGGTAGGATAGTTAGACTTGTAGCTCTGAGATCACAGGTATATTTGAATGTTTCAATACAGGTAGGATAGGTAGATCTGTAGCTCTGAGATCACAGGTATATTTGAATGTTTCAATAAAGGTAGGATAGTTAGACTTGTAGCTCTGAGATCACAGGTATATTTGAATGTTTCAATACAGGTAGGATAGTTAAACTTGTAGCTCTGAGATCACAGGTATATTTGAATGTTTCAATACAGGTAGGATAGTTAGACTTGTAGCTCTGAGATCACAGGTATATTTGAATGTTTCAATACAGGTAGGATAGTTAGACTTGTAGCTCTGAGATCACAGGTATATTTGAATGTTTCAATACAGGTAGGATAGTTAGACTTGTAGCTCTGAGATCATAGGTATATTTGAATGTTACAATACAGGTAGGATAGTTAGACGTGTAGCTCTGAGATCACAGGTATATTTGAATGTTTCAATACAGGTAGGATAGGTAGATCTGTAGCTCTGAGATCACAGGTATATTTGAATGTTTCAATACAGGTAGGATAGTTAGACTTGTAGCTCTGAGATCACAGGTATATTTGAATGTTTCAATACAGGTAGGATAGTTAGACTTGTAGCTCTGAGATCACAGGTATATTTGAATGTTTCAATACAGGTAGGATAGTTAGACGTGTAGCTCTGAGATCACAGGTATATTTGAATGTTTCAATACAGGTAGGATAGTTAGACTTGTAGCTCTGAGATCACAGTATATTTGAATGTTTCAATACAGGTAGGATAGTTAGACTTGTAGCTCTGAGATCATAGGTATATTTGAATGTTACAATACAGGTAGGATAGTTAGACGTGTAGCTCTGAGATCACAGGTATATTTGAATGTTACAATACAGGTAGGATAGTTAGACGTGTAGCTCTGAGATCACAGGTATATTTGAATGTTTCAATACAGGTAGGATAGTTAGACTTGTAGCTCTGAGATCACAGGTATATTTGAATGTTTCAATACAGGTAGGATAGGTAGATCTGTAGCTCTGAGATCACAGGTATATTTGAATGTTTCAATACAGGTAGGATAGTTAGACTTGTAGGGTCTGAGATCACAGGTATATTTGAATGTTTCAATACAGGTAGGATAGTTAGACTTGTAGCTCTGAGATCACAGGTATATTTGAATGTTTCAATACAGGTAGGATAGTTAGACTTGTAGCTCTGAGATCACAGGTATATTTGAATGTTTCAATACAGGTAGGATAGTTAGACTTGTAGCTCTGAGATCATAGGTATATTTGAATGTTTCAATACAGGTAGGATAGTTAGACTTGTAGCTCTGAGATCATAGGTATATTTGAATGTTACAATACAGGTAGGATAGTTAGACGTGTAGCTCTGAGATCACAGGTATATTTGAATGTTTCAATACAGGTAGGATAGTTAGACTTGTAGCTCTGAGATCACAGTATATTTGAATGTTTCAATACAGGTATGATAGTTAGACGTGTAGCTCTGAGATCACAGGTATATTTGAATGTTTCAATACAGGTAGGATAGTTAGACTTGTAGCTCTGAGATCACAGGTATATTTGAATGTTTCAATACAGGTAGGATAGTTAGACTTGTGCTCTGAGATCACAGGTATATTTGAATGTTTAATACAGGTAGGATAGGTAAACGGGGGCTTTGAGATCACAGGTATATTTGAATGTTTCAATACAGGTTGGAAAGGTAGATCTGTAGCTCTGAGATCACAGGTATATTTGAATGTTTCAATACAGGTAGGATAGGTAAACGGGGGCTCTGAGATCACAGGTATGTTTGAATGTTTCAATACAGGTAGGATAGGTAGACGTGTGCTCTGAGATCACAGGTATATTTGAATGTTTCAATCAGGTAGGATAGGTAGACGTGTAGCTCTGAGATCACAGGTATATTTGAATGTTTGAATACAGGTAGGATAGTTAGACGTGTAGCTCTGAGATCACAGGTATATTTGAATGTTTCAATACAGGTAGGATAGTTAGACTTGTAGCTCTGAGATCACAGGTATATTTGAATGTTTCAATACAGGTAGGATAGTTGATGCAGCTCTGAGATCACAGGATATTTGAATGTTTCAATACAGGTAGGATAGTTAGACTTGTAGCTCTGAGATCACAGGTATATTTGAATGTTTCAATACAGGTAGGATAGGTAGATCTGTAGCTCTGAGATCACAGGTATATTTGAATGTTTCAATACAGGTAGGATAGTTAGACTTGTAGCTCTGAGATCACAGGTATATTTGAATGTTTCAATACAGGTAGGATAGTTAGACTTGTAGCTCTGAGATCACAGGTATATTTGAATGTTTCAATACAGGTAGGATAGTTAGACGTGTAGCTCTGAGATCACAGGTATATTTGAATGTTTCAATACAGGTAGGATAGTTAGACTTGTAGCTCTGAGATCACAGGTATATTTGAATGTTTCAATACAGGGAGGATAGTTAGACTTGTAGCTCTGAGATCATAGGTATATTTGAATGTTACAATACAGGTAGGATAGTTAGACGTGTAGCTCTGAGATCACAGGTATATTTGAATGTTACAATACAGGTAGGATAGTTAGACGTGTAGCTCTGAGATCACAGGTATATTTGAATGTTACAATACAGGTAGGATAGGTAGACATTAGCTCTGAGATCACAGGTATATTTGAATGTTTCAATACAGGTAGGATAGTTAGACGTGTAGCTCTGAGATCACAGGTATATTTGAATGTTTCAATACAGGTAGGATATTTAGACTTGTAGCTCTGAGATCTGCAGGTATATTTGAATGTTTCAATACAGGTAGGATAGTTAGACGTGTAGCTCTGAGATCACAGGTATATTTGAATGTTTCAATACAGGTAGGATAGTTAGACGTGTAGCTCTGAGATCATAGGTATATTTGAATGTTTCAATACAGGTAGGATAGTTAGACGTGTAGCTCTGAGATCACAGGTATATTTGAATGTTTCAATACAGGTAGGATAGGTAGACGTGTAGCTCTGAGATCACAGGTATATTTGAATGTTTCAATACAGGTAGGATAGTTAGACGTGTAGCTCTGAGATCACAGGTATATTTGAATGTTTCAATACAGGTAGGATAGGTAGACTTGTAGCTCTGAGATCACAGGTATATTTGAATGTTTCAATACAGGTAGGATAGTTAGACGTGTAGCTCTGAGATCACAGGTATATTTGAATGTTTCAATACAGGTAGGATAGGTAGACGTGTAGCTCTGAGATCACAGGTATATTTGAATGTTTCAATACAGGTAGGATAGGTAGACGTGTAGCTCTGAGATCACAGGTATATTTGAATGTTTCAATACAGGGAGGATAGTTAGACTTGTAGCTCTGAGATCACAGGTATATTTGAATGTGTCAATACAGGTAGGATAGTTAGACTTGTAGCTCTGAGATCACAGGTATATTTGAATGTTTCAATACAGGTAGGATAGTTAGACGTGTAGCTCTGAGATCACAGGTATATTTGAATGTTTCAATACAGGTAGGATAGTTAGACTTGTAGCTCTGAGATCACAGGTATATTTGAATGTTTCAATACAGGTAGGATAGGTAGATCTGTAGCTCTGAGATCACAGGTATATTTGAATGTTTCAATACAGGTAGGATAGTTAGACTTGTAGCTCTGAGATCACAGGTATATTTGAATGTTTCAATACAGGTAGGATAGTTAGACTTGTAGCTCTGAGATCACAGGTATATTTGAATGTTTCAATACAGGTAGGATAGTTAGACGTGTAGCTCTGAGATCACAGGTATATTTGAATGTTTCAATACAGGTAGGATAGTTAGACTTGAGCTCTCGATCACAGGTATATTTGAATGTTTCAATACAGGTAGGATAGTTAGACTTGTAGCTCTGAGATCATAGGTATATTTGAATGTTACAATACAGGTAGGATAGTTAGACGTGTAGCTCTGAGATCACAGGTATATTTGAATGTTTCAATACAGGTAGGATAGTTAGACTTGTAGCTCTGAGATCACAGGTATATTTGAATGTTTGAATACAGGTAGGATAGGTAAACGTGTGGCTTTGAGATCACAGGTATATTTGAATGTTTCAATACAGGTAGGAAAAGTAGATCTGTAGCTCTGAGATCACAGGTATATTTGAATGTTTCAATACAGGTAGGATAGGTAAACGTGTGGCTTTGAGATCACAGGTATATTTGAATGTTTCAATACTGGTAGGATAGTTCAGTGTGCTCTGAGATCACAGTATATTTGAATGTTACAATACAGGTAGGATAGTTAGACGTGTAGCTCTGAGATCACAGGTATATTTGAATGTTACAATACAGGTAGGATAGGTAGACGTGTAGCTCTGAGATCACAGGTATATTTGAATGTTTCAATACAGGTAGGATAGTTAGACGTGTAGCTCTGAGATCACAGGTATATTTGAATGTTTCAATACAGGTAGGATAGTTAGACTTGTAGGGTCTGAGATCACAGGTATTTGAATGTTTCAATACAGGTAGGATAGTTAGACGTAGCTCTGAGATCACAGATAACAGTTGTTACATAATGTCGTCCGTGTGTTGCCGGGGATCTCATGAGGAGCAAAGAATAGTACCACTGCGACCTACAAAACACGTCGTAAGAGGCGACTGAGGTAGGGCCTAGGAAGCTACCATAGTAAAAAATAAAGAAATCGGATGTGCTGGTCTACTTATATGTGTATAACTGGCACAACGTACAATCGCTCTTAAATCGGATCACATACAATCCATAAAGATGGTAAACAAGTAGTCAATATAGAACGTTCGAAGAAGAAAATGATGTAAAACAATTCTTATATTATTTCTCTTACGATATGATACTTAACAACGTTAGATTGCAATAGCTTCCAATGTCAATTGAAATGGCCAGAAAAGGCGCACAACAGACGAATAAGGCAGTTAGTTTTTTAATAAACATCGAACTGGTGAGATTAGTCGATGGACAACGTTAAAGACATTGCGAAGATGATCAGAATGCATATGGACATTTATATGATAAATAATAAGTTGAGATACAACATGACTGAGGTAAAAGAACTATTCAGCAACACATTTCCAAAAACGTTTTATTACCGGCAGAAATTTTGAAATCTTGATCGATCTATGTTGCAAACTAAATTGCTATTTTAGCATTCCCTATGTCATATTTGGTTGTAATGGTTCAGCGCAATATTGTGGATATTACAAACCTAAAAACCGACTGTAGATTTATAACAAAAGAAAATTGAGTATTCTTTAAATATACTAGGAACCAGACATTATTAAACTGGAGAATCACCCTAAGCGCAAGGATCTTATTATGGTTTATTAGTAGCAAACTTGTTTTCAAATGTATTCGTGTGTGTGTGTGTGTGTATGTGAGTGTGTGTTTGTGTTTGTGTGTGTATGTGTGTGCATGCTTGTGTATGCACGACAACATGGAAGGAGTACTAAAAGGGTGAACGTCAAGTGTTTTAAACTATTGATTGGAAAAGGTGGCGCTGATGCTGTCAGGGTTGAGAACCACTATTCTAGATGATGTGGACCAGCGGCTCTCAACCTGGGACAGTGTTAGGATAAACGTAAAAAGTTAGTAGATTTTGTATTTTAATACTAGCTTGTTTCTGCATTAAAAAAATGTTGTTTATTGAAATTATTTGTTTAAGTTCGAAATTTCTTTAGAAAATAAACAAGGAGAATCATTGATTTTGAATCATATTGACAATTTTTCTCAAATTTCTTGTCAAAAACTAAATGTTGTTAATGTTTACATGTCTTACCATTAATGTTATTCTGTTTATGGAACAGTGCTTTGGTAAAACTCAGAGGGAGAAACATTTATATTTCTTTTGCTCTTTAGAAATTACAGTTAATTTGGTGGGGGTAAGGAGGAAAAATACGGGGCAGCTGCATGGGAGTAATACCTGATCTAGAAGGGGGAAGCCAGCTAAGAAAGGTTGAGAAATACAAATTAAACAAATGAAAAATTGATTGTTAGTGAGAGCTCCGTTCATACAAACATAAGGAAAATTGTAACGTTAAAAAAACATGTATGAACCGAACTATTTCAGCAAATATATGTTATGTAGGTTTGTTCATAATATCTTGTGGTAATATTATGATTAACTGACTTGGGTATGACAGAAACATAGTCAGCACATTCATAACTGACTTGTGTTTGACAAAAACATAGTCAGTACATTCATAACGTAAAATGCTGAAACATTAGATACAAAAAAGTAGTTGATCTTCTAATCCGCAATAATTAGTTCCTTTGTCTGCCTTCTCAATAACGCTAACACCCGAAAGTCCTGAACAACACGTTAAAATGCGCTTCTGGATATTGGTGGTATCAATAAACTATATTTACTCATACCACTACATGTGAAATGTGGTGGATTTCAAAATGTATCAACAACACAAGAAGAGACAGAGAAACAAACAATAAGATAAAAGATAACATTGAGACATAATCTTGTTTGAATTACATCAAGTGACAACTAATGAAGCGTTAAGAATTAATAAGAATGATAAGAATGCAACCGAACTGCGTTGTAAGTAGTCTTATATAACAGAACACCAGGAAAGAAGGCGAGTGGAAGACCAAGTAAAAGACATATAGATGGCATGTAAAAAATATGCTAAAAATAAAAATATATATATATATCCCCCAAGCTACTAGAGCAGAGCAAGGCAACAAAAAACAAAATCACGACACTGGGCAGCAAACCGGTAACATTGTGACGACAGAAGAATAAGAAGATTCATTCGACAAGAAGATTGTGGTTTGGACATTTCAAAGAACTGACTGGAGTAGAACATCAACATTACTAACGTAACCGAAATTGCATACACCCATTCTAGGGGATTAGTAACAATCTAGAACGTCATCCTCATACTGGAAATATATGAGCTATATGCTCAATGTTCCTGGACAATGACCCATGTTTGTTTGTTTGTAATGTAAAGGATTCAACTCTATTCAAGTCCAGGCGCACACTCTTTTAACCTAAGAACAGCTCTTTATTGGTTATATCAGAACGTGTAGTCTAACAAACATGAACAATAAAGATTAACTCTTTGCGGTGAATCCAAGCCTCTCACACGAGTTAGCTAGACAACTCCAGACAGTTTTGTCAACACGATACACGTCCTTATTCGTGTATACAGTAATGTTATTATCCCTGGAGTTTTCTGCTTTCATTTGATTGATTTGGAGATCCGTTTTCCATTTCTCAATCTGTAACTCACTTCTAAGAATAATGATGACGTTGTGGATCTGTGTTGTTCTCATCTATCGGAATCTATTTTTCCTTATTGTTAGTGTCGGAACTGTTGTTACCTGTTACAACGGTCTCTTAGTTTGTGTCATTCACGACATGCTACACTTGATTCTTTTATCTTTAATACAATAAGTTCTCTTTTATATTTTGAATCTCTTGTCTAAGGTAACATATACATAGAATTTGATATCTGCAACGAAAAGATGAAAGTCTTGCGACATGAGCCCAAGTAAATATCCCGTCCTGACAAGTGGGATACGTTTAGAACACTGATAAGATATGCGTTAGCGATAGTGATTTCATCATCAAGGTGCGTATCCTTTATAGAACGTTGCTCTCTTTGCAGCACATCTGAAATTCACTCTGCCTCTAGCCAGTTTACCACTTCTGTCGATGGATATATTCATGGTTTCTTTAATAAGGTGCGCGCCTCACGTTTCAATGGTATTTTGCTCGTTTCCACTGGAGCCATTAGATATATGGCGTCAGTGATTCCTGATAGCAATGTATGTCAGATTAATCTCATCCTATCGGAGTGGGACGATATATCGTTGGTCTTCTGTTCAAGTTTTGATATGGTAAAGAACTCTTGGCAGTTAAACTTCAATAAAAGTAGGCTGTGAAGTCGAGATCCGTGAGAAAAAAAAAAAAAATTAAATATGATTAAAATAAAATGTCTTCAATATTTATAACAATCTTCACAATTAAATCAGACACCCTCTTTGGTATTACGGAGCTAATGCACTGCCGCTCAGATCGTCTTATTTGAAATAAAAATATCCTAGCACACATGGTTATTTTCCCAATTGCAGTGATGATGATCATATAAGTCAATCGATATACATGTTTTGCTGTTCAAGAATAATATTATATTTATTTTTGTATGTGATAACTGAAATTAACATTACAATTCATATTTTTCAACAGCTTTTTGCTGTCGACAACTGTATTGAAGACTGGAGGATAGCGATATCATGGCGTCGTATGATACAGCTTCTAGTAGAGTTTCTTATTTGTGCTATTCATCCTATTCCTGGAGAATTCACTTTCACATGGACTGGGACACTATCAGAACAAGAAAAACCCTTCAGAAATGAGGTTTCAATTGATGTTATTTTGTCAGTGCCAATGTTTCTTAGACTTTATCTCATCTGCCGGTTCATGTTGCTACACAGTAAGCTTTTTACTGACGCATCCTCCCGAAGTATCGGGGCTTTAAATCGCATCCATTTTGACACAAAATTTGTTCTGAAGACGCTAATGACGATATGTCCAGGCACAGTACTGCTTGTGTTTATGTTATCACTGTGGATTATTGCGAGCTGGTTGGTTAGAGCCTGTGAAAGGTAAGAAACGTATAGTTACTGTATTTTATATGTTATATTTACGTTATTGTTGATTTGTTATTCTTACGTATATTTTTACTAGACTTATTTTGTTTGGCACATATGTTATCTTTGTTTATAACGATAATTGTAAATGTATACAAATAATACACATCATCTGTGCTTAAATGCTTGTACATGCACAGTAAATGCACATCTTATGCTTTAAATTAATATGTAACACATGTACACACAGTGTGTTTAAATATTTGTGAATTAAAAATATATGTACACAATTTGGAGTGAAGCATTTGAGTGAAACCCACAAGGAAAAAGGAAAATAAACGCCTAAACAGATCTGACGAGAGGATCATCTTGAGATACTGAAGGATGCGGGAATACTCTGGGAAGCCATAAAGAAAAACATGATAGAACGGAATAGTGGATGACAACTGTTGAGGCATATGCTCCACAAAAGAAAGAGATAAATAAGTAAGCCATTAATTTGGAGTTAATAAATCTGAACAAGGCCACCCCAGCACCAATAAAAATATAAAACCCGTCCAAATACAACTGATTTCACATATTTTGATGTGTTATTAACCACCAAGTGGGAATTGAATCTGACATGAAAAGCAGACTGAATAAAGTACAACGGGGAATCAGGCTCTTAACACGGTATGGTAATCAGCCTAGAGCAGCATCAGAACGAAGATCTGTCCAAACTTGTCACCCTCCAAACAATTTGTTACCAGTGTTCTGGACAAGATAAATCTATAAGTAACAACTGCTTACACAGTGTCAGTCAGTTGAGGAATATAGATACCACCATTTAAAATAAACACTGGAGATGAATCGTACACAATGCTTTGATAAAGACACCATGAGCTGGAAATACATGACGAAAGATCGCCAAATTTGTCGCTGTAACAACACAAGAGGAACTTGCATAACTTAGAATCGACGTGCCGTCGAGGCACTGAGAAAACGAGCTGCGCGAAAAGACAGAACAGATAACACCCCTATGCCAAACCTCGATCATGTATGCCCCACATGTGGCTGATGATTGTTTTCTAGAATTGGACTATATTCCCCTCCGCACACACCAGAGAGGTGCAGAAGCATACGTCTGAGGCTGTTATCATCACCGCTTGCGATGACGCAATTAGACTTATGTAGGTTAACTCTGTCACGAAAGTTGCACTGGGAAGGAGAGCAGCATTTATTTAAAACGGAGAAGACCACCAAACCATCTGGCCAGTAGAAGAGAATCTAAAAGAAAAGAAACACAACTGGAACACAATACAAAGGGTGACCAAGAAAGAAAAAAAGAATTGATTTGTTGCTGTCCTAATCGGCATGGGAGTCACTGGTTAGGCAATGGATATGGAGAGAAAGGGAGAGAGAGAGCGATATGGGGCTACATGTTTGTGAATTTGCAACACATCTGTATTCTTTGCTACATCTGATCGTAGTGGGGGAAATGCCGAGTAATGTTGGTGAGACAGATGGGTCGGTTCTGTACAAGTTTACAACATAAATACTGCATAACATTGGATCAAACGGCTAGAGTTTATTCCTTTCACTCCGTAATCTATTTTACTTTCCAACACACTTATATTGTAATGTATACTACAAAAGACCAGTTATCTTGCAAAATACCGGGAGCCAGTGTTTCGGCTCGAAAGAACGAAGTGGTTGATCGCCAATGAAATATTAAATAAGAAAAACACAAAGTTCAACTTTGAACTATAAACTCTATTATTAGAATGACCATGACCTTTACTGTACATTAGCTCCTTTAGAACATGTTTACCCAGCAATGCACTTAGGGCTTGGATTCTTGGAAATCCTGGTGTATCAAGCATCTTATGTTGCTACGGAAATAGAACTTGTGATAGTTCATGTGCGAAAAGATTGAGTGTCTTGTTGTGTCTACTGTATTATTTATAACTAAATAGAACCCGTCAATAATGACGGTACACATGTGCTCACACAATAACCAATGTGCTTCGACCGTTGTCATTTTATCAATTTGCTGATAGTAACCATTTTATGAATTTAAGAAGGGTGAAACGCTGGTAATCATGTTTTCTTTTATTAATTCGAACACAACCTCAAAATGGAAAATATTGTTGTTTAAAACAACATTTCAAAGTGTATACTGCTTATTAAAACACACACTGCCAACTTCAGTTAGTTAGTGTACAAAAAAATAGTTTTTATTCCTTCTGGGTTGTTTGTAATAATTCTTTAAAAAAACCAGTCAACAATGACGGTGTAAACGTGACAAAACTATTACCAATATTGTTAGACCATGACTATTTTATCGACTTGAGAAAGATTTATAACAGGTGGAAAATGTCTTACTATCGGGCATATATACAAATGGACGAAAAATTTGATGTGTTTACTATTGTTTAAACTATTGAAGTGAAGGTTGAACAGGGAACTCTTGTTAAGCATGTGTAGGCCGTGAAGTGGGAAGGGGGTGACAATGTACATATATACAAGGCTGTTTACATAAATAGATACATAGACAGACTCAGAGGTCGGTATTTTAGTCTGTAAGTTTGAACAATTTGTGGTATTTACTTTCACATTTCAATCATGTTTAGATTTGAGGTGTGCAATTTGTTATATATCATGGATTAAGCGTGAAACATATCAGAATGCAGAATACCATACCACTCTCATACATATTTACAACTTTGTATGATTTACTTAATTTGTATGCACAAGTTAATATAATGTAGAACTAATATCAACTAGGAGAAAAATAGGATGCGATTGAAAGACTAGAGAAATGAAAGATGGAGATAGCAAGAGAAATTGGCAATAAATTATAAATGAATAGCTTTCAGATTGTATGAGAAGATTGTGCTTGTATTTCCCGTAACAATCATATCAAGATCTTGTGGTGTTTGGATAACTGCAATGTGCAATGTGTTATCAATATGACCGTCAGCTAATTTATGTCTTCTTTTGACCTTAGTCCATTTAAAAAAAGAAATGTGCACAGACAAAAGTACAACCAAATTTTGAAGATAATGAAACGTATGGCATTTACAAAAAGAAATGTGCACAGACAAAAGTACAACCAAATTTTGAAGATAATGAAACGTATGGCATTTACAAAAATGAGTATTTATATGTTTTGCCATAGTAACGGCTTTCCCATTACCCTTAATGACTTTCAACTGCCAATGGTTCTTTTATGTGCTCAACTTGACCACAGAACCTCCATTTGTTATCATCCATCTCCGATACGACCAGAAACTAATTGGTAACTATCCATCAGTTACTTATGTCCTTGCGAAAACATGAAAACGACAAGGCAAGTACCGCTTTGCCATAGCAGCAGTGAATGTTGCTATTACAAAAGTACTCTTAGTGAAAAGTTGTGTCCTTATCACATGATGTTTTGTTAACAGTGCCAAATCTGGATGTTGACAATAATTAACAGAAGAAAATAATTCATCACAGAGAAAAAACGGTGTCAACACCGAGTGCTGGGAGTATCAAAACATGACCCGTTTTTGGAATAAAGACATCAGGAAAAAAAAAAATAGGTGCAGCAACAATACTGACCTTTATTAAAGAAAACAGCAAATTAAATGGTTCGACCGTATAACCAGATTATCAATTCAGATACAGTGGATACAAAACTAACGGTCACCCACGCAAAAGATGAATGACTGAAATAACAGAGGCAGTGCAAAATACTATGAAAGACACGCACCATCTCGTTCTGTAAATCTTTTCTTACTCTGACATTACGTTTGAAACCAGGATAATGGAAAAAAGAACACAATTTTCATACTGTCACCTTTCAGTAATTGAAAGAATACAGAAACCAAGATAACCAAGTTAAATACAAATACGATTCAGACATTTGTCAACAGATGTATTTGCAACATGCCTACCAGAGCGAGTACACTCTGCCATGTACGCCGACGACCTGACAATATGGACGAGAGATAGGTCAATGCCCACAACAACAGATCGACTACAAGTTATGTGAAATAAACTGGGTAAGTATGGACTAAAAAGTGGAATATGGGCATAAATGCGTCTAAAACCACATACAATGTGTTCTCGCAGAACAACCAGGTTCACAAAGTCAATGGAAAAGATCTCCCAGAAAACAAGACCCCAACGTACCTCGGAGTTACACTCGATCGGAAACTGATTTGGTGCACTCAAATTGAAAATGCAACGGCAAAAGCGAGACACAGGCTCACGAAGATGCGTAAACATGCAGGCTCCACGTGGGAAGCAAACGCCCGAGTGCTCAAAACACTCTACTCCGGTAGAGTGCGACCGGTCTTGGAGTACGGCATTGCAGCGTGAAGCAATGCATCCAACAAGCAATTCGTCAAAGTGTCCAACAGTCAGAACCGTGCAATGCGCATCATCACTGGAGCCATGAAGTCCATGCCTATCAAGACGATGGAAACAATCACTGGCATCCAACCAATGACAGATCGAAGGGACAGAAAAGTTTTAGGTTTAGCAGAAAAACTTAAACGGCTGGATTCCCACCCTATGCACGAAAGAATGTATGAATTCGAAAGAAGCAGAATACAGAGATCTAGTTTCGCAAAATTCTCCAAAGTACTGACCGCAGACCATCCAGTCCTATCAAAATGCAAAGACAAACCAATCCCGGCAACTGATAAGTGCCCGCCGTGGAAAACCATAATGCCAGAACTAAGGTAAAAAATCCCAGGCATACTTAACAAAGGGGAGCAATAAAACTTCGAAAGAAAAGCAGCCACAGAAGAGTACATAGAATCCGAGTACCCTGAACAAAAATGGACGCACGTGTACACTGACGGATCGGCCAAAAACGCAAGTTGCAATGACGGAGGAGGAATAGTGCTTAAACTCCCAAAGAAAGTGACGTTAACGAAAGCGATTGCCACAGGTAAATATATATATGGCCCTTTTCATCTTTACAGACGGTCAGTAGGCAAGTGTTTTACTGTGACAACTTCTGAGTTTTCGCTTTTCTCTCTTGTCGTTCAGCTCGTACATAAGTCTCTTCTCAAAAGACTCTGCGCCCTTCCGTAATTTGGCTTTCCACACAACTCTGTCATCAGCTAGTCCCTCCATGTGCTGGGACCTATAGAAAAGTTTTTCATTGAGGTTTTGCAGACATCTTTATATCTTAGCAGTGGTCTGCCCTGGTGCCTCTTCCTCCGAAAGTTCACAGAACAACATTTGTTTTGGTATGCGATAAGTTTCCATTCTTCTCACATGTCCCAACCATCTTAGTCGTCTACTGCTGAGCATGCCCATGATGGAAGGCAGATTTGCACGTTGTAGTACTTCAGAGTTGGTTATCTTGTCGTACCACCTGATGTTCATAATCTTGCGGAGACATCGAAGGTGAAAGATGTTAAGTCTCCTCTCGTGTCTTGAGTAGGCTGTCCATGTTTCTGAGCCATATAGTAAAGAACTAATTACACAGGCTCGATATATTTGAGTTTTCGTCTGCAATGTCAATTTTTTGTTGTCCCACGCTCGCTTTGATAGTATGCCGAATGTAGTAGCCGCACTCCCTATACGAGCGTTGATTTCTTCATCAAGAGAAAGGCTGGCAGTGACCGTGGACCCAAGATAGCAGAATTTTGCACTGGTGTTAGATGGTTACCATTTAAAGTGATATTTGATGTCTTACCTCCCTGACATAATACAACTGTTTTGGAGACACTTATTGTCAGAGAAAAGAGGTCGCATGCCTTTGACAAATTACAGACATTGCAGTGTAGTCTCACTGTGGGCGACTAAGGCAGCATCGTCAGCGAAAAGGAGGTCCTTGAGAAGTATTTCCGTCGTTTTTGTCTTGGCTCTTAAGCGAGCCAAGTTAAACAGTGAACCATCAGATCTAGTGCGGATGAAAACATCACCATCAGCGTCCCCTAAGGCGTGGTTCAAAAGGACTGCGAAGAAGATACCAAAGAGAGTGGGGCAAGGACACAGCCCTGCTTGACTCCACTCTTAACCTCAAAACTATCAGATGTGCTGCCATCGAACTGTATGCTGGCTTTCATGCCCTCATGGAAGGAAACAATCAATTGGAGCAACTTTGGGGACAACCAATATACTTCAATATTTTATAAAGACTTTGCCTGCTGACTGTGTCAAATGCCTTAGTCAGATCCACGAAAGCAATACATAGAGGCTTGCTCTGCTCTCTGCACTTCTCTTGTAGCTGTCGAAGGGTAAATATCATGTCAGTTGTTGACCGTCTAGCTCTGAATCCACATTGTGACTCTGGAAGAACACGCTCCGCCAGTTTCTGTAGTCGTTTTGAAAGGACTAGTGCAAAAGCATTGCCTGTTACGCTTAGAAGGGAGATGCCTCTGTAGTTGTTACAATCCCCTTATCCCCTTTGTTTTTATAGAGTGTCACTATCTTTGCATCCCTCATGTCCTGAGGAAGTGTTCCCTCTCTCCAGCACTGAATAAGGAGATTGTAGAGGTGGGGCAGCAGGACATCCCTATTGTATTTGAGGACTTCTGCAGGAATGTTGTCTAGTCCTGATGCCTTGCCATTTGAAAGTTTGTTGATTGCTTCGGAAAGTTCCTGCTCCGTGGGTTTGGTATCCAGCTCGGTTTGGTCATGATGTTTCGGTATGATCTGATCGAGGGCTGGGTGTGCTGGTTTCTCCACAGAGTAAAGATTGGAATAGTGTTCCACCCATCTTTCGAGCTGTTTGGTCATATCTGTTATTGGCTCACCTGTTTCTGATCTTAGTGGTGCAATTTTTGTTATGTTTGGTCCCAGAGCTACTCTGATATTTTCGTACATTGCCTTGGTGTTGCCCATATCTGCAGCATTTTGTATCGCAGAACATAGATTTGACCAGTATTCATTTGCACACCTCCTTGACTCTCGTTGCAATACTGATTTTGTGTGCTGAAGATGGTCCTTTGAACTTTGCGAGGGTTTATTTTTGTAATTTATTAGAGCTCTTTTCTTTTCCTCAAGTAGAGGGCTTAGGGTTGTTTCATTTTGTTCTACCCAGTCTTTGTTGGAGAATTTCTTGGTGCCAAAGGAGTCAATGGCACAGTCATATATGTTAGATTTTAGAATGTTCCACTTTTCGTCTACGCTACATTCTCCCATTTCATTCTCACACAGAGCAGTAAACGCCTTTCTGAAAGTCTCCTTATTCTCTGTCATCCCCATTTTGGTGACGCTGACTTTGGGTTTGGGTGGTCTTCTTGTTGAATAGGTTTTCATTGGAAGTATTTTGACTTTGCTGATAACTAGTGCATGATCTGTATCACAGTCCGCGCTGTGGAAAGTACGTGTGATTTTCACTGTGTTGAGGTGTTGTCTGCGTGTGAGTACAAAATCAAGCTGGTGCCAGTGACCTGATCTTGGTGGCACCATGACACCCTGTGTCTGTGTTTGACAGAAAAAACGTATTTGTCACAGATATGTTGTTTTGGGAGCAGAATTCAAGCAGTCTTTGACCATTATCGTTGATATTTCCAATGCCATGATGACCCAGGCATACTGGCCATGACTGGTGATCAGATCCTATGCGTGCATTTAAGTCGCCCAATATAAACAGTTGCTCATCTACTGGAAATGAATTAACGACATTCTGTAATGAGTCATAAAACTTGTCTTTATCTTCTGCAGACGCTGCTAGGGTTGGTGCGTAGAAACATATGATGTTTAGGAGTCCACTTTTTACATTGAGTCGTAGTGATATTACTCGTTCTGATGCAGCTACTGGTGTATGAATAGCTTTCACAAGTCTATTGTGCACGACAAAGCCGACTCCATACAGTCTAGGTTGATTGGTGCTTAGGCCCTGCCAGAAGAATGTGTAATTCTTTTCTTTTACTGAGCCACAGTCTGGAAGCCTGGTTTCCTGTAGCGCGGCTATGTCTACCTGCAGTCTCTCAAGTTCTCTGTCTATGACAGCTGTTTTCCTGATGTCTTTTGTTTTCGTCGGGTCTAGGTTGACAAGTCCGGGACACATGGTCCTTACGTTCCATGTGCCAAATCTAAGAGGTTTATTTGTCTGGTGTCTCTGTAACTGTTGCTTTCCGTGTTGTGCTCGAGCCGAAAGAAAAGATGAAGTGTCGTCTCTCTTTGTGCCTAGCCTGGGCAGCTGATATGGAGAATGTGCCTTGCCCATTTTGCACAAACCCCTCTCTACCCTACTGTTTTTTCCAAAGGAAAGACAAAGTCTATACGTTTGGAATCCAGCAGGGTTTGCAGGAGATGCCAGAAGATGGCAAGGAATACACACTTAACCATCAACTGCCTTAGGTCCCTCCTCCGGATTTTTGGTCAAGGTTTACTCCTCTAGCCCTCTGCATTACCGTGCTGACCCACAAGGCAGTGGGGATTTTTGATCAGGGTTTACTCCCTAGCCTTTAGCTCTCCCGAGCCCTCTCCACAAGGCAGTGTGTGTAGCAATTACAAATAGTACATACCGGGTAAATAACACAGTATGACCATAGGCCTTAGTGACGTTTACACATCTCTATTGATAGGATCTTGCAGCCATTTAACTAGTTCAAAGCAGATAATAGTTGCTTATATACTTCAGTAGTGTGTGATACACAGGTAAATACTCGAGTAATTACCGAGCAGAGGCAGAGGTAATAAAAGCTGCGGCTGAAATGATCCTAGAGAGAAGAGGTACCGCTCGCAACAAGGTCGTGATATTCAACGATGCTCTATCGGTCATCACGGCACTCAAAAGTGCAGACAAAACAGAGCAGAATGAGCTCAAAGCGACCCTCGATGAACTAACGAATTCACTCAAACGCACCGTCATTCAGTGGATACCATCACACTGTAACGTAAGGGGAAACGAAGTAGCTGACAAACTAGCCAAAGAAGGCGGGAGACTACCTCAGACTGATCACGAGGTCAGTTATGAGGAAGCCAGAACAACAATCGGTTCGCACTACAGAGACAAATGGACAAAAGACCATCCTCAGCACTCCAACAGTGACGGATACTATGGTCTGTCCGTAGTGAACAAGTTACCATACTTCGCCTCCGTACCAGCCATAACAAACTACGCGCCTACATGTACAACAAGTTCAAAATAGGCACAACTAGCCTGTACCCATGTAAAAAGGCAGACATGACGGCAGAACACGTTCTGCAGGATTGTCAACGGATAACAGATTTAAGAAACGAAACCTGGTCACGAAACGCAGAGCTTCGCGAAAAGCTGTACGGGGAACGGAGTCCCTAAAAACTACGGTAAAATTCATGATAAAAGTTGGTTTATCAGTCTAGGCCGGGAACGAGAGAGAGAGAGAAAGTATTCGTGTATTCTCAGAATGATATTGTGTATCATACTTACAAACACAGACATGTGAATAAGAACAGGACAGGAACCCACGAGGGCTCAGGTTAAGAGGATAAAATGGCGATGAGTCGGACATACCCTGCTGGAGACCCAGTCAGGTGTTACTTTACAAGAACCTGAGTGAAACCAACAAATAAAACAGAACAAGGGGGCACACTAAACAGACCTGGTAGTGAAGTCTTCTCAAGGACTTGATGGACGCTGGACTATTCAAGTTCTTGTCAGGGTTTGTTTCTTTCTTGAACCCTTTATCTTCCACTTCAATTCCTGGTTTGCGATTATTTTAGCCTTTTATCTTGGACTATTTACAAGTCTCTATATTCTCTGTCTTAAAACAGTTGTTATTAGTGGTTGACCAGACATTTTTCTGATTTCATCACATCTGCTGAATACGTCCCAGTGTATTTTCATTATGTTTTTCAAGCATATATTTTCAAATTTCGTACAACGTACTTTTATTTTCTCTAATCATTTTCCAACTCTTGTTAACCAATGTTAGTGTTGAGGTAACATAGCAATTTAAAATGCATACTTTAGTTTTAAAACTGTGAGTTACATTTTTTTAAAAACTTCTAAAGACTGACATTGCTTTGTCAATTCGTAGAATAATTACTTTTTTTTAGTAGTTCCATTGTAATCAACATGGCTACCAATATAAATGAATTGTTCTGTTGTATATAGACTGTTACACTATAACATAATTGTACTTGTCTGACAACCACTTCTATTAACATCATCCAATAGCTTGTATTGAATAGAACTTGGTAACCCTAACAGACAACTAACATTTCTTTCTTGCATAAGCCAGATGTGCCGCGTCTGCTGTCACCATGATCAAATCACCATTCACATCCTGAATCTCTATTTTTCGCTTTGCTGTGAAACCTCTTCCATAATAGTCTGCTAAAAACCTCTGTTTCTCTCTATAAGATCAAAATACTTCAATGTTAATATTATTATCTGTAGGTTAAGCCAGTTTTCGTTGATTCTGAGTTCTTTCTGGATATATCTATTTGCTCTCTTCCATGTCCATGGTATAATGAACCTCTTCTGTAACTCTTATTTAAAAAAACAAAAACGAATGCATGTTTTTCCACTGCTTTGTTAAATGTTATATTATGCCAAAACTATACTATATTATAATTCTTTTCTTCGTCATCATCATCATCTTCATCATCAGGTTCCGTGCCGGCTGGTTAGGCGATCATGGATCTCGCCAAATCTTTGTCTCTGGTGTTTGCTATCTTCTCAGATGTTGACTTTCTTCCGTGCCATGACGTCAGTCTATCCACAATATTCTCTTTCTGTGTCTTTCTCTATCTCGTTTCCTCTCGATTTTGCCAGTTGTTAGAATGTGTTCTAAACCTCATCTCATCACATGCCCGACAAATTAAGACTGCTTCTTTGTTATATTGATGATAATCTTTCTCTGTGTCTTGACCACATTCAGCACCTCCACATCAGCTATTTTAGTAGTCCATTTGATTCTCATCATTCGTATTGCCAGTGTATTGTCTTGTCAATTTTCGTTTTGCCAGTATCTAATTACATCATAAATGTTCAACTACAAACCTTGTTCTAGTACATCACAGCCGTATTAGTCTGTCCAACATACATAATAAATGTGCAACTACCAACATGGTTCTAGTACATCACAGCCGTGTTAGTCTGTCCAACATACATCATAAATGTGCAACTACCAATCTTGTTCTAGTACATCACAGCCGTGTTAGTCTGTCCAACAAAGCATCATAAATGTCCCACAACTACCAACGCCTAGGTATCTGTCAATACATAATGTACATCACTAGTCTCATAGTGTTAGTCTGTCCAACATGTCCAACATAAATGTGCTTGCCCACCAACCATGATATACTACAAATATAGCAAAGATGTGCTCCTCTGTCAAACACTAAATTATACTACATCACTTCTCCTCTGTCAATTATATTACACTACAACACAAATGTGCTTATCTGCCAACCTTGCTACACTACAACACAAATGTGCTTGTCTGTCAACCGCTACTAATGAAAATTATTATTGGCTGCACTTATATTTCAATAGCATCATCAACATTGTCATCAGTTGTCTTTCCTAATTGAGTTGTTCATTATGGATTTCTACAAATATCTCTTCAAGCGTTAGCAAACACTTGAGTTGGTCATTGTGCAAACACTTGAGTTGTTAACGCTAATGTGTATGTTATGTTGTCAAACTGTTCCTCAGTGTTCTTTCTTCTTCGTTATATCTCTCTTTCTATCAGTCTCCCGCTTGCATACTGTTTTCTAACTATTCTTATGTAATATGTACTGATATAAATGATGGCTTCATTCTTTAAATATCTATCAGAAGGTTTATGTTTGAAATGTCATTTCTCAGAACACCTACATTAGTGACTCGATGAATTTGCTTCAAAGGATTTAATCTGGAAGTATGCGCCAGGAAACATCTCAAGCAAATGATTTGGCTGTACAAACCAGGACATGCTGCTGTGCAGGGTAACGATTGTGCCGACTTTCTTGCAAACAATGTCCCAATTCAAGCGGGCAGCAGCATGGACAGAGCTGATATCATCAATGTGGTACGCTGTCATTTATGTGACATGGACTAGTCTCAGTCACTGGAACGTGTGCGAGAATTAGGAGTTAAGTTTGACATGCCAGAGAGTGTCGTCTTCGTGGTAGAGAGATAAGATATACTAATCAATCTCATGGGTACGGTGAGCAAATGGACTTTGAGATGGCTGCTGCAGCAGAGGACAGATCATGAATGGGAACGCCCAATGTGCCATGACGTTGATTGTATAAAATAACATAACATAACCTACATTTGTTCTTTTAGTAGTTCATTCTATTCGAAATATTTACCAGCATACTTGGGCGTCTCTGTGTTTAAGAAGTCAGGAGATTGCCTTTCGCTACGAAGGTACTTGGAGTGTTAACCACATGGAACGAGTGGTATATTTTTCCAGTGATCATTGATTTGAATGCAGTGGAGCTCGAGTTGTTAGATATTTCGAAGTCGGACGATAATAATATGTGGATCACATGTTCAAGTTAAGCAGGTTATAGAACATTTACATGTTCAAGTTAAGCACCTTATATAACATTTACATGTTCAAGTTAAGCACGTTATATAACATTTACATGTTCAAGTTAAGCACCTTATAGAACATTTACATGTTCAAGTTAAGCACCTTATATAACATTTACATGTTCAAGTTAAGCACGTTATAGAACATTTACATGTTCAAGTTAAGCACGTTATAGAACGTTACATGTTCAAGACGTTATGAACATTCACATGTTCAAGCACGTTATAGAACCTTTGTCAGTTGAAAATGGAAAAGAGTAAGCTGTAAAGCCGATGCCAGGACAAAGTTAATTACAAAGATTAAAATATAATTCCTACAACGACTTTTAACATTTTCCAATTACATCGGAGACTCTTGCATGTGATACAAAGTTCTTGTACTGCCGTTGAAATATTAATGTGCGAGAAAGATATTGGGGAACACATAGTTATTTACTAAAGTGCAATATTGATGGATTTATCAATCAATCAATCAAACACGTAATATCCCATGTCTTTTAAATAATAATAATTTCTCTCGTACCGTTATACGTTACATAGGGCCTGCAAATAATTTCTCCGTACCGCTCTATCCTGGCAACTCGCCTAATCGCATCCATGGAACTGAGACCGATACCTCTTGCCTCTCTCAGCAAAGTTCGTTTCAGGGTCTCCTTAGGTGGACCTCTCTTTCTTGAACCCTTTGCAACCCACTTCAATGCCTGCTTTGGTATTCGTTGATCATTTTTCCTCAAGGTGTGTCCAACATATCTCCATCTTTCTTATAACAGTTGTCACTAGTGGTTGACCAGACATGTCTCTGATTTCCATGTCTTTTACTTCAATTTATATTGATAACAGGTTGTTTATTGTCCAAGATTTACTTACAAATATATGTGTTATATGCATGCAACACCGAACAGCTTCACAGTGAACAATAGACTGAGATGTAAACTGCACAGACTAAGACTAATTCCATCCCATATGTGCATGTGAACAGACAACCGAGCACATCTTTTAAGATTATCATGTGATGAAACAGCTGCAGAAATAAATATGACCAACAGAGAGAAAAACATACATAAAATCTTTTTCATCAAGTATTAATCACAAACACATTTATCCGGAGAACCGGTCAAATTATCCGGAGAACCGGTCAAATTATCCGGAGAACCGGTCAAATTATCCGGAGAACCGGTCAAATTATCCAGAGAACCGGTCAAATTATCCGGAGAACCGGTCAAATTATCCGGAGAACCGGTCAAATTATCCAGAGAACCGGTCAAATTATCCGGAGAACCGGTCAAATTATTCGGAGAACCGGTCAAATTATCCAGAGAACCGGTCAAATTATCCGGAGAACCGGTCAAATTATCCGAGACCGGTCAAATTATCCGGAGAACCGGTCAAATTATCGAGAACCGGTCAAATTATCCGGAGAACCGTCAAATTATCGGAGAAACCGGTCAAATTATCCGGAGAACCGGTCAAATTATCCGGAGAACCGGTCAAATTATCCGGAGAACCGGTCAAATTATCCGGAGAACCGGTCAAATTATCCGAAGAACCGTTTATCCGGAGAACCGGTCAAATTATCCGAGAAACGGTCAAATTATCCGGAGAACCGGTGAAATTATGCAGACATTGAACAACGACTAACAAGAAGAAGAAGACAACTATACAATTCACTGTATCGTTTCAGAAAATGTACTTTTTGTGCATATTAAGCAAGTTTTGTCTGGAATGTTTTCTTGCGTTGGAATGCTCAATTCCTTTTCTCAGCTCTGCAAATCACATCTCATCTGTTGTAAATCCTGACACCTAGATATTTAATTGTTGATGTGTTGAAAAATAAAGTCATGGAACAGAGAGAACGTATTATCAATATAAGAAATAGATAGTCAAAATTGTGTACGATATGTGATGAGAAAAGTCGATTTACAATACATTCTGACAACCGGTAAACTAAATGAGAGACATGACAACAAAAGACAAAGAAAGATCGTTCTGGACAATCTCGTTTCATGGCACAAAATAGTGTCAACATACGTACAGATCGTCATCATCAAGGACAGCCATGTTTTATGTTCCTGATCCATTATGCCAGTCGGCATGGCACATGTTGGTGAGATAATTGAATAGTAGTCTTGTTTACAACTAAAAACATCATACCAGGAAAGTATACAAGAAACAGGTCTACATAACTGAAAAAACACTGAAGCTAATTGAAGAAAGAAGAAAGCTAAAACAAACGGTGTTAAAACGAAATAGCACTGAATATAAAAACTGCTAAAGAGAAGTCAAGAAAGAAATCCAAAAAAGACAAGATACAACACATAGTCACCTCATGCAATAAAATTGATGAATTAAGAAAACAAGGAAAAGAGAGAGAAATGTACAACGAAATTAATATAATGACACATGACTTCAGTCCATCAATACAAGTCATAAACGATAACAATGGCAAAACATTAATAGAAAAGAAAGATGTACTAGAAAGATGGCGTTAGTACTGCAGAAACATGTATGAAGACACATCTAAAAATCCACATAAGATAATAACAGAAAGCGAAGAGACAGAACCAGAGCCCATGTTGGATGAAGTGCGCCTGGCCATCAAAGCCTGAAGAGAGGGAAGTCACCAGGGAGCGATGATATACCAGCGGAATTGATTCAAGCAGGTGGGTAGGCCAGTGTTCGGGTATATCATAAATTGTGCACAAAGATATGGAATAGCTCTTCTTGGCCAACGGAATGGAAAATATCAGTATTTATACCTATTCCAAAGAAGGGAAACCTGAAACTATGCACCAACTACAGAACTATTGCCCTTATAAGTCATGCCAGCAAAATCCTACTAAGAATCATAATGAAGAGGATGGAACAAAAATTAGAAGATGAAATACACGAAACACAATCATGTTTCAGAAGAGGTAGGGGCACTAGAGACCATATTTGTAGCATGAGACTCATTATTGAGAAATGCAGAGAATACAACATAGACCTGCATGCATGTTTCATAGACTATAGCAAGGCTTCCGACCATATACAACATCAGAAAATGTGGAACATCATGAAAGACATGCACTTTCCAACACACATAATACAACTCATAGAATCTCTATACCACGAACAACAGGCAACCATTAAAATAGGAGGTGAAATAGCTGAATGGTTCGAGATTCAAAAGGGGGTACGACAGGGATGTATTTTGTCCCCATAGTTATTTAACATAAATGCAGAGAACATCATGAGGAATGTAAAAGAATATGCCAACTATGTGAATTACGACCCTCTCACTATAGGCGGAAATTCATACTAGAGCTTAGATACGAAGACGATACGGTATTATTATCCACCAGCAAAGAAGGTTTGGAAAACCTAATCATGACGACCAAGAAACATAGTGAAGACCAACATCTATATTTGAATACACAAAAACAAAAATCATGTCAACTGACAAAACAAAAGGTTCACCTAACATCCAAATAAACAATGAAGAACTCTAATGTGTAGAGAGCTACGAACATCTGGGCTCAATAATTAACAATAACGGTGACTGCTCCAAAGAGATCTCAAGAAGATTGGCAATAGCAATCAAGAAGTTAAACACAATGAAGAATATGTGGCAAAGCACCTACAAAATACTAAAATTAAAAATATTGAGAGCATGCATTTTTCCAGTGGCTACTTATGGGTGTGAATCATGGACTATTACACAAAAAACAAGAACGAAAATACAGTACTTCGAAACTAAATGCTACAGAAAGATCCTACGAATACCATGGACAGAAAAAGAAAGAACACTGATGTTCTGAAAGAACTAAATGTTAAAGAGAATTCGCTGATAAACAACATACTATACAGACAAATTACATACTTTGGTCACATCAAGCGTCACGATGGCCTGGAAAGAACAATACTAGAGGGCAGGGTCCCAGGACGCAGAGGCAGTCCAAGAAGAAGATGGCTACAAGATATTAAAGAAACCATGAATATGACCATCGACGAAGTGGGTGAACTGGCTAGAGATAGAGTGAATTTCAGATGTGCTGCAAAGAGAGCAACGTCCTATAAAGGGTACGCACCTTGATGATGATGAGTCTTGTTTACACAGTGTTCCCGTCACCATCATATTGTTTTCACTATTGTCTAATGTCTATTCCCAGGTGGAAGATGTAGTTGGCTGTCCACTCTTGCCGTTAAGCGTAGGGATGGGAGCTTTAATTTGCGTTTTAGGGCTAGATGAGTTGCCCGTGTTGTGTAGTATCCGTGTTTATGTAGTGTGGTCTTGATATTGTCTATCCATCTTTTCTTGGTCTTCCCTTAGCTCTAGTACCCGATCTCTTTTTATTGTATGCTGTTATTGGTGGTTGGTTGTATTTCATTCTCTTATTGGTTGGTTGTTTTCACTTATATTCCTTATATATGATCAGCATAGTTTTGCTATTTGAATTTATAATTTTAATTTCACTTCTGTTATCTACATCCAGTCATCATTTAATGGAGATATTTATTTTTCACTTTTGTTATTTCGATATTATCATCACCGATTGATTGATTTGATTAGATCATCATCAGTGCACTTCGTTGAGTAATCAGAGACTGCTTTCTTCTTCTTCTTCTTCGATCGTTCTAGGCCTGTTTTAATCATTCTCATTGTGATATATAAACAGCCACACATCAGAACGTGATGTACGTGCACCAGCCTTCAGCACCTATTGGAGCCCAGTTGCTTATCCTTCGGTGGGGTGTTCGTTTTCAGCCAGCTTTTGATTTACTAGGGTGAGCTTTCCTTAGGGTTCGATCAGCTTTGCCGTATTTTTGGGCTTTGTGATCTACGCCGGGACAGTGAGTTACGCTGTTTATGCCCGTTCTGACTGAGAATTATTTCTCGGGGCTTGTAAGCTTATCCTCGGACGGCGTCTTACTCGTATAAGACACCGTGTAAAGTATCGGCCTTCGCCAATGTTCAGACCCGAACTTCCTGTTTGATCCGTACATTGTCAGCCTTGCTTTACCGTACATTTTGAGTTTGATCCGGGAAGGAACATTCTCAGCCTCTTCTAGACGCGTATTGGTACGTGGCAATTTGCAATTAACCTCGAAAGCACTGGCATGGGGCCGAGTACAAACAATGTAGAGGGTCGTTTCAGTCGGCACTATCAGCGTAACTGAGGATTTTGCGCTCGCCGCCATCACCCGCCCCAGTTATTCCGGGGATGTTAGTTACGACTGCAATCGAACCTTGCCCGGTTGCCCCAAGGCTGGCAGTTCCGTTAGGCATCACCAACCTCAGTTCTTCCGGGGATGTTAATTTTAATCGCACAGTACCTTGCACGGTTTTCCCAGGGCGGGTAGTTTCGTTATGCACTAAACGCAACTTGTTCTTTGCGCTCGGCAAACCTTGCCCAGTACATGTATCTGCACCGGGCTACCAATGCGGGGTCAGCTGCAATCTTCTCTCGCACCAACACGAGGGTAGACTTTTATTCGTTACGGTCCTGTCTTATTTATTCTTGCCGACGGGCTGGCAATGTTTGTCCCCTCCTCAGGGCTTCGAGCTTCCCCTACGTGGGCATACGTTTGGTCACTGGATGCACCTCTCATCCATGTCTGAGACGTTTCGTTGCTGTTTCTTTGCGTTCAGGGACTTGGGCAATATCTTGTTGGACATCGGTCAGGAGATTTGTGCATTTTCTTTGTATGTATCTTTATCGTGTTTCCGTACTTGCACTGCTACCCCTACCAGTAGTTTTCTCTCCCGATCCCTGCCCCTCTTAGCCAGACCGGAACCATAGTCTGTTTCCAGGGTCACCGCGTGGAGGTTGGGGCAGGGTCTTGGTTAGCGCGCCCCCCTCGCTAACCCTGGCTCATGTTACCACCATGACCTCATGAGCCTTTGACCCCAGACTGCTTTCGAGATTGCTCCGGTCTGTTTCTTACACAGAACGATCTCAGCTGCAGTGCACAAACTCATAAGACTGCTTTCGAGATTGCTCCGGTCTGTTTCTTACACAGAAAGATCTCAGCGACAGTGCACAAACTCATAAGCACCGGCGAGGGTCCTCGATGTAGTTTTGAAGATGGTGAAGATATTTTTACTGGAATTTTATGTTATCTTTTCTAATGAATTTTGTCCCACAGCGGCTTTCCAGCCTTCTCTTCTCGATTCTGAACTGTGCCCGGTCAGCGACTTTCCAGCCTTCTCTTCTCGATTCTGAACTGTGCCCGGTCAGCGGCTTTCCAGCCTTCTCTTCTCGATTCTGAACTGCCAATGGTTATTTTACGTGCTCAAATTGAACACGGACCTATATTGTATCGTCCGTCTCCGATAGTATTAGCAACTCGATTTCACCTACAGTGAGATCAGGCATCTCTGGACAAATATCCAGATCACTCCACAACAAACCCCTAACTTCTACGCCACAGACACCGGCATAGGCGAAACACGTTTTCAACGAAAAACAATGCAATGCAGTTTTACAAATTACAAAAACAAGATGCATTGACGATTCGACCAGTTTACTTGAATATTCATTGTGTGTCTTTCATCTTTATAGAGAAAAGCAACATGTTTTGTCCGTCAATCTATTATATGCTCGCTGTCCCCCAACTTATAATAGCTACTTCTCGATACTTCATGCATCCATTATTTACTTGTGTTTTGTTTTCCTGTTTTTTTTATTTATTTGTGTATGAAATATGTTTATTTTCTTTTCTCTCTCTAACTTCCTTGATGTCAATGCATCTTTAACTTAGCCAAGTTTACTTCTCTATCCTACATTTGTTTACAAGTTCCTTAACCTTTTCACGCTTCCGATCCGTTTTACTTTCTCGCACTATTTTTTTAAATGCCGCAAAGCCTGTATACTGGCTATTACATTATACATTGCATTACAGATGCGTCTGGAGTTAAATAAAACTACAGAGTGAAAGTATTAAATACTTTGTCGTATTCTACATTCTCATTCTTATTCATTCTGTTATCTATTCATTGTCATATTTCGTCAACTCGGTCTGTCATAGACAATTCAAACGAATCGTAGACATGCACTTAGACATGATAGACAAACGATTTGTGTCCAGGTGTCAATGTAGTAATTCTTATGTCACTCTAGAATCAAAGAATCGAGTAATGTATTTAATGAAGTGTTCTGTCTAATTGAATAGAAAACAATGACAATCTAATGGCCGGTTTACAGACAGTGTATTCGATTTTGCCCACATCCGCTCAAACCCTAACAAGATCATTAACTGTGAAGACAATATAGAAGGAAAATTGACATCATTGTGTTGAACTTCTTCATGTACGTTTGAGTCTGGCGTCGCTATGGTGTATTTAGAATGTGTGGTATATGTAGCATAGACGTACTGTGATCGCCTCTCACTAAAAAAGTACTCAATTCGCTTCTCGTTGAAGCGCTCGTGATTTTTTTCCAATGTTCCTTCGTCTCAATGTACGTGAGATCGAGTACTTAGTCCTATCGGAGATGGACTTTAAATCTAAATTTCGATGCTCACGCAAAAGGTTCAAGAAAGAAATGATGCCCTAGAGAATTCCTGAAACATACTTTATTGAGAGGGGTGTGAAATATTGGACTCAAAAATCCAGATGGCTCCATGAGGGAGCGAACCTGGTACCTTTGGGACGAGAGTCGAGAGCCTACACTCTGCAACACATAGAGACACATATATAGGAGTATAAAGTATGTTCCTTTCAGTTTGGAGAGACCATAGAGATGTGACATAGAGCCAGAGTTTACGCTTAGCACGTAAAACTACCATTGGCAGTTGAAAATCGATAACTTTAAGCTGAAAATCACCGCGCTGAAAAAAAAATCAGGAAGCAGTAAAAAAAAAAACCAAACTTCCCCCCGTTTTTAAAATATCATAAGCGACTCTGGTGATGCTACGGAGTTCGCGCACTGTCGTTGCAACAATGCAATGTAAGAAAGATATAAGCATACATAGGGTTATTAACCAAATGCAATAATGATAGTCTATACAAGAAACTATTCATAAATCAACCAAGGAATCCATCAATCAATCAAATAATAGTATTTTAACTGCGTTATATTTTTCTTTCGTTATTCTTCTTTTTATGTTTTCTTGCTATAATAGCGAACTATTTCAAGACTTTATGGTTTTTGTGATGTAGGAAATGAGCTTTGTGGTTTGCAGTTTTTAAGCTGCGATATAGTGCACATGTTGATCAATATCTTCATTCATCCGTGGCCTCTGATAACATACGGCCAGCGAGCTCAGGTAAAAGTTCTAAGAAATCAGACCACAACCGTTGTGTGACCTCGTATTCCAGTATTGTTAGATAAAGAGAAATTAGTTTAAAAAACAACACAATATGCTCAAACAAGGTTATATTATATTACACATTAAGTTTAAACTGAAGGAATATCAATATTTTAAATATATTTCATGAATAAATAACCATGGGCTCGTAAAATTGTGTAAAATCGCAGAAAAGCGTTACAGTGCTCTATCAAACATTTATAAAATAAACAGCCACCATTAAACATAAATTTTGATTATCTCTTCTGAGCTAGTCGGCCTTATGTTGCCGAGAACCACGATTCATCATATATTTATTTCAGGTTCGCTCTGACTAACCAGTGACAGTTTTCACTATATCTACAGTAGCGCACATTTTGTTCTGATCCCTTACAACCGTCTACAGAACGATACAATGCACTAGACAATTATTTCTGTGAAAGCAACTATATCTTCTTCTTCAAACGCTCCATATTGACCACTTTTAACCACTCTTTGTGATTTGTATGTGATCTGAGCATATGAGCAATTGAACGTTGTCCCAGTTATGCGCCTACAAGTAGATCCAGCATATCCGATTTCTGCCTTGCATTTTATTTACTATGGTGGCTTCTTCATGCGCCTACCTTAGTATGACATGCCTTGTAGGCTGAAGTGTTACTATTCCTTGCTCCCTTGTGGACCCAGGCAACACACGTGTGGAAGTCACAATATAAAAATCACTAAGATAGTCGTTTTGGTCAAAGCTCGAGAGAGTCTGGTGTATTACTCTATATTTGTCTTGAAGTCATGAAACCACACAGAAACATGAGACCACCTTCCTAGGGATATGCTTCTGATAAGATAATGAATGAAAATTGTCTCATTTACAATTATTCATATTTGTTGTGACTGAAATTCATCTTATCACTTCTTCTTCTTCTTTTGTCGTCACACTGCTACCGGGGTTGTTGCCCAGTGTCGTCACACTGCTACCGAGTTGTTGCCTAGTGTTGTGGTTTTCTGTTTCTGTCTTGCGCTGTTCTGGTGGCGTGGGTGATTGTTTTATTTTGCTCTTTGACATAATTCTACTATGCCATCTAACCATTTTTTCCGTGGTTCCTCTCGCCTACTTTCCAGATGTTCTGTTGTAGAAGACTCTGTATACTGTGGAGTTTATGTACATTCTTATTAAGTGGCCAAACCACTTCATTTTTTGTTTCTCAACGTAATTCAAGCAAGGTTCTGTGCCAACCTTTTTCTTATGCTGATGTTGGTGACTGTCGTTTCTGGTGTTGTTGGTAACTTTTCGCAGGCAGCGCATTTCACATGTAGTTATTTTTGTGACTGCGCTTTGCATATTGTCCTTGTTTGACTCTGCATAGCTTATCACTAGCCGTATTACATTATTGTATATTTAAAACATTAATTACCAAATGATGTAACATGCGCTTTTTTTTATGTCTTCTTGTTCTTCTTCTTCTTCCAACGTTTTAAGACATCAATTTGTATAAATTTAAAGTTGTTAGTGGTGACCCTGAGTCCATGCACAACTCCATATAGCTTGTCTTTGACTGATATGTGCGATTGACCATGTGTTTTCTCTCTGTTCAGTGTATGTTGGACATTCTTGCAGTATGTTTGACTCTGTTACCTAGCTGGTGCCATTTATGCAATATGTCAGAAGGGCCTATTTTGTACTTGTTAAACAGATGGTACCTCAGCATATTGTGACCTGTTCGTAGACGAACCTTTTTGATGTCCAATTTGGCTATGTGTTTTGGGCTGCGTCATGATTTTAATCATTTCCAAATTGGCTCTAGCTTAATCATTTCCAACAGTTATCATTTAATAATTGATCTTTTCACATATTTGAGATTGTACATTCATATATTTACAAAATTACAAGTATTTAAGTATAAAAGTTTAGTAACACATAGAAATACTACAGTTTCGTGTGAGCAACCACCTAGAGGGTATGAAAATGTCTAAAGTAGCGTTTACCAAACTAGAATCAGGGAACCCTGGGGTCTGCAAGGTACTCACAGAGAGTTCTCAAGTTCTTAAAGAACTATTATGACCGTTGACATCACAGTCACAAAAATGATTGAAAAACATGTATAAAAATAGTGGTAAACTAGTTCCGCGAATTCAGAAGACCAGAACCAGATCGGAGTCTAAATGTCTGACAGGACAAAATGAAAGATTATTTGAAGTTTCCCGTAGTCTGAGCTATTGGAGGCTGCTTGACTGTTCGTGTGGTGTAATAATAACTCCATCTCTAAAAGATTATCATATATAGAAACGTGTGGGTGTTCGCGGCAACAAAATGTATTTCAAACGTGGTCCTCGGTAATGCAAAGTGTGGGAAAAGCTGGGCAAAAATTACCATTATTGCACTAGATTTCCCCATATAGCTCCTCTCAACTTCGAAGAAATGATACGCCATCTGTCGAGAGTATATCCTAATATGACGGTCTCCGTAGCTCCTGCAACAATCCTAGATGTATATGGAACAAATATACATACATGAACAGAACGACGCGGTCCGGATTCGAACCCACGGCTTTCGGTGAAACAAGAAGCACACATTAATTCGACAGCATCTAAGTTTTTAATGCATATTTGTTGTGCTAAATCTTGGATAAGTGGTAACTAGAAACCTTCATTGTTTTTGTGACAGTGTTTTGTTATTTTATATCAACATCGTTTGCTTTTGTTAATTCCATGGGGTAGCTAGAGCCAATGAAATGCAATATCAGAACACGTACACGTGATGATTACGTAGGCTTGAAATAAAAAACAAGACATTTGTAGTTATCACTGTCAGAAGGCGGTAATAGAAATGTTGACTTAACAGCACTCAAGAAATATTCCATGAACAGTAGAATCAACATAGGAACGGTGAGCAGGAAGTCTTCAGTCGTGACGTAGAAGATTTTATTCAGTATAACTGACGTCACAGACTGTGTGCACAATTTTGGGAGTGATACTATGTGCCATATAACAAAAACTTGTGTTATTAAGTGGAAAAAACCCATCAAAGGTGCATAATCTTTTGATAAGAAACTTAGTGATAAGCTGAATGGCAAGAGAGACAAGCGAAAACTCAAACATTGTCACAGTAAAACACTTGTCAATTGACCGTATGTATAGACAAAAAAGAATATATATATATATATATTATGTCCTACAACTTGATATTAGAAAGAGTTGGCTATTAAGGAGCATAGCATCAAGGAAAATTAAATATTTCGGACACATCAAAAACGACATTAGTGTCTAGAGAAGATTATTGTGGAGGGAAATTTTGCCTGGAAGAAGAATGAGACGAAGATCTAGAAGCCCATGGGTGCAAGATGTCATTGACGATCTAAGAATGACTGCTGCTGACGCTGGTCAACTCACACAGAACAGAGAGTTTTTCAGGACTGCTGTCATGGGAGCCAAGTTACGGAAGAGACACGCTACTTGATGATGATGATATACATATATATTCGACAAATATTGTATAAAACATCCATTATTCAAACGAGATGATAAGGAAAGGTAAGATATCTACAGATGATCTCTTACCATAGAGGAGAGTTATTACCTTTCCATATCATTTTAGCTTAGATATAGTTTTTGTCAGATGTGATCTGAATGTACATTAAATGCTTTACATTTCCTTGGGTAATTTTAACGTAAATGACAGGCTTTACATTTCCATACGTCATCTTAACGTACATGACAAGTATTACATTTTCTTAGGTCATCTTAACGTACATGACAAGTGTTACATGTCCTTCTGTCGTTTTAATGTACATTAGTGATTCATGAGGAGCATCATCACAACAGTCTGGACATATCGATAACTGCTCCGATCTCCTCCGCAATGTCTTTATCACCTTATAACGACTAATAACACACGATGATTATTGATGAATCAAATGTCTGTGCCTCTAACAAAATGATTGTATTTGCCAGTTTGCATTTTCACCATTATCTTCTTCACTCCGGGTAGGTATGTCGATTTATACTTTTTATAATCCTTTTAGAACTTTACAAAATGAGCTTTCCTCTGAAGAAGACGGAGCCATTTATTTAGAAAACGGAAATGACTACTGTGACAATTGTGAAAACTGGGAAAGAAATATTAGTACTATTGTACAGTATTATAGAAATATTAGTACTATGTAACGTTATATAGTATTATACTTGAGGAATAAGAATTAGACTTTGTACGAGTTATGAAATATTAGATCATTTCATATAACAAAATTGAACATTGTACAGAGTATAATGAGAAATTAGTACTTGCAGTATATATAGAAATATTAGTACTATTGTAGAGTATATACAGAAATATTAGTACTATTGTACGAGTATATATAGAAATATTAGTACTATTGTACGAGTATATATAGAAATATTAGTACTATTGTACGAGTATATACAGAAATATTAGTACTATTGTACGAGTATATATAGAAATATTAGTACTATTGTACGAGTATATATAGAAATATATAAATAATATAACATGTTTATACTGTATACTCCTGACGGAAACCCAGACAGTAACTTTACGAGGGCGTAAAATATTGAAGTCAATTCATAAACAAAATTGAACAAGTTGTACAGGATGTTGATGAATGGAGAAATTACTTGCATACCTTATATGATGTATACAACTACATAAGTAACACATTATAAACAAGTTGTACAGGATGTTGATGAATGGAGAAATTACTTGCATACCTTATATGACGTATAAAACTACATAAGTAACACATTATAAACAAGTTGTACAGGATGTTGATGAATGGAGAAATTACTTGCATACCTTATATGACGTATACAACTACATAAGTAACACATTATAAACAAGTTGTACAGGATGTTGATGAATGGAGAAATTACTTGCATACCTTATATGACGTATAAAACTACATAAGTAACACATTATAAACAAGTTGTACAGGATGTTGATGAATGGAGAAATTACTTGCATACCTTATATGACGTATACAACTACATAAGTAACACATTATAAACAAGTTGTACAGGATGTTGATGAATGGAGAAATTACTTGCATACCTTATATGACGTATACAACTACATAAGTAACACATTATAAACAAGTTGTACAGGATGTTGATGAATGGAGAAATTACTTGCATACCTTATATGATGTATACAACTACATAAGTAACACATTATAAACAAGTTGTACAGGATGTTGATGAATGGAGAAATTACTTGCATACCTTATATGACGTATACAACTACATAAGTAACACATTATAAAAAGAAAAACCGTTTGTGTGGTACACGTGGACTACCTACCTTCAATCTTCGAAGGTTAAAATCCTCCACCAAGGTAAAAGAATCAACTATCTCAAACCTGTTGTTTGCTGATGACTGCGCCCTCGCTACCAACTCTGTGGAAGAAATGCAGACTTACATGGACAAGTTCTCAATGGCCTGTGATAGGTTTGGCCTCACCATTAACACCAAAAACAGAGGTCATGTTCCAGCCCGCAACTAGAGAACAGTATTACGATCCAGTTATCAACATTAAACACTAGCGTCTCCAGTCAACGGACAACTTTGCTTATCTTGGCAGCCTCCTATCCAGATCTGCAAACATAGATTCTGAGGTCAACAATAGGATATCCAAAGCAAGTGCTGCGTTCGGGAGGTTACGTGTCACTGTGTGGGAACGGAAGGGGATAAGCATAGTCACAATGCTGAAAGTTTACCAAGCCATAGTGCTAACCACGCTGCTGTACGCAAGCGAGACATGGACAATGTAAAACACACAGAAAATTAAACCATTTTCACACAAGCTGTCTACGCAGAATACTAAAAATAAACTGGCAGGACAAAATTCCAGACAGCGAAGTCCTCACAAGAGCAAAGATCCCAAGCGTCAACACCCTGTTGCAGAAGACCCAACTGAGATAGGTCGGTCACGTTGCTCGAATGCCTGATGAACGCATTCCAAAACAGTTGATATATGGCGAGCTTGAAGGGGGCAGACGTTTAGCTGGTGGACAGAAAAACGCTTTAAAGACACTCTTAAAGTGTCTCTGAAATGCTTCGATATAGACAATACGTGCTGGGAATCCTTGCGCAAGATCGCCAAATGTGGCGCTGTAACAACAAAAGAGGAACCCGAATATCTGAGAATCATCGTATTGTTGAGTCACAGAGAAAACGAGCAGCGCGAAAAGACAGACCACACAACACGCACATGTCTAACCTTGATCATGTATGCCCCACCTGTGGTCGGGATTCTGTTCTAGGATTGGACTCTACAGTCACCTCCGCACACACCAGAGAGGTGCAACAGCAGACATCTGAGATTGTTGTCATCATCGCTTGCGATGGATGGCTATTATACCTACCATACACAAGCAACACCTTAACACCTTACACGAACGATGTCTCAGACAAATTTACACTGTTAGACGGTAAGACCATATCTTTAGTAAGATATCTCGGGCATAGCTGGTATTCCAAGCATGTATGTTTGGCTGAAGTAACGACGTCTGTAATGGTAGGAATGCGATAGCCGTATGAGCAGTGGCAGAATCCCAAAAGACATCTTGTAAGGCATGGCATACACGGCGTTCTTAACTTCGAAGTTCAGCACCGGCTTTCCCGTTACCACACTTCATGTACATCTGTAATAAACTAGACAGCACCGGCGTCCGTTACCACACTTCATGTACATCTGTAATGGAACTAGACAGCACCAGCGTCCGTTACCACACTTCATGACATCTGTAAGAACGTGATTGTAACTTATTAACATCATCTCTCTCTCTCTTCTCTCTCTCTCTTCACTCTTCACCCCTAGGGATGCATAGGTCCACAACCAAGGCCTTCCAAGCCCGCCTATCCAAGACGATCTTTTCGAGATCTCTACCCATTTTCTTGCCATGAGTCCCTCCTTGTGTGGTCTTTCCTTGGGGGGGTGACAAGCTATGAATATTCCTGGTTGTGGTCTCTGTAGCTATCTAGTGATTTTTACAGGGTGGGATAGCAGCCCATGCCCAACCTCCTTAGTCGCCTCTTACGACATGCGTGGCAGGTAACAGTGGTTCTATTCTTTCCACCCTAATTTGAGCCCAGGTAACCACTCGGGAGGATTTAACATCATGCTGAATAAAAAATAGCCTTGTTTAATACCGTAATCGTATATTGGAGAATATGGTGCTTGGCCCCTATTGTTTCTTGACTACCTTACACGAGATGTGTGATGTAGTCACCATCATGTAGGCGGCATTTACTTTTAATTCCTTTACTGATGCCCAACTAAGGCTTGGTGGAATTTTAACGTCTGAAAAACATTTCACTTCCATTGCTTTACTGATGCCCAACTAAGGCTTGGTGGAACTTTAACGTCTGAAAAACATTTCACTTTCCACAATGGAAGTTATTGAACCCCTGGAGACTCCATGAGGCATAGTCACTGAAAGTTGGAAGTATGTTTCCCAAGACTAGGTGTCATTTAGAGCAGCAGTGCAGGAAGGCACTAAAAGATGAAAAGAGAAACGACGTCGCAGATCGAGGTAAGAAATAACAGATGGCAGACAGGCCATATTCTACACCAGCTCCACACACCTGGTTTAGATCCAGTAATTGTGACAACACTTTCATTCTAAAATAGTTCTATATTGCCACAACAGACAATCTGATCTAGCACAGAAACACCGGTGACGGAAAACTATTGTCTCACGAGATGTTTTAGGGCCGTTAGGAACGCATTGTCTTCTTCTATATGTTCTGTGCCTTGTAAGTGGTGAAGAAATTCACTTCAGTTGTATCCTTTGATTGATAAAGGTCTTTTGGTCGAAACGTTGATGTGTATCGTTTTTGTTTTATGTAAAACTACAATATTTTGTTCTTACGTGTTTCGCCATTGTCTCAAGAGACAAAGTTACATGTTTAGATGATTGTGTTAACTTCATCTTGGAAAAGTGATCATCTATACTAACAAATATATGTTCAATGCAAATCAATGTCTTTCACGCCCGTGTGTTGCTGTGGCCCGAAAAGGGTAGCAAAGAATAGTACCGCTGCAACCTACGCGACATGTCGTAAGAGGCGACTGAGGTAGAAAACATAGGGAAGCCACTCTAATAAATAAAAAGCATCGTAGAAATAGGTTGTCCTGGCCTACTTGTAGGCGCATAACTGGCTCAACGTACAATATCTCTTAGGTTCAGATCACATACAAATCACACAGAGTGGTTAACAAGTGGTCGATATGGAGCGTTTGAAGAAGAAGAATAGCTTTCAAACTCGACCAACAGAAAGTAGAACACACGTAGCAGTAGAACTACTGTTCTGGACATCCCCTGCTGTTCCACGGACGATTGAGACAGTAAATAGTCTTGCATAAACAACACCGATCGTCGCGGAGTTGAAGACAGATAAGGAACTCCTTCAGTGGTTTCTCGGCAACCGCCTGTTGGGCGAAGTAACTAACACTGATATTGAATCCGTCCGGTTATGTAAGGAATTTAGAATCACAGGGTAAACAAGCGAAACTGGATGCCGGAAGGGTAGAATAAGGGAATGTCCAGCCAGTCATAGACGACATTATAATACATAAACTACGAATACAAATCCTACACAAATATCTTCACCATCTTCAGAGTGACATCGGTGACAATTGCCTGTGCTACGGAGTTCGTGCACTGCATCCGAGAACACCCTGTGTAAGAAAGAGATCAGAGCACACATGATTACTCACGGAAGTGCGATGATGTAAAATCAGGCACATATTACTCACGGAAGTGCAATGATGATGGTCAAACAATCAATACATACACGTCGACATCTGCTGGGGAAGACTGAACACCTATGGGTCTTTTTGAGATGAAATAATTGATGGTTCAGTCACCAATAACCAATAGTTAATCAATATTTGTTCAGTAGTTAATCAATATTTGTTCAGTAGTTAATCAATATTTGTTCAGTAATTAATCAATATTTGTTCAGTAGTTAATCAATATTTGTTCAGTAGTTAATCAATATTTATTCAGTAGTTAATCAATATTTGTTCAGTAGTTTATCAATATTTGTTCAGTAGTTAATCAATATTTGTTCAGTAGTTAATCAATATTTATTCAGTAGTTAATCAATATTTGTTCAGTAGTTTATCAATATTTGTTCAGTAGTTAATCAATATTTGTTCAGTAGTTAATCAATATTTGTTCAGTAGTTAATCAATAGTTGTTCAGTAGTTAATCAATATTTGTTCAGTAGTTAATCAATATTTGTTCAGTAGTTAATCAATATTTGTTCAGTAGTTAATCAATATTTGTTCAGTAGTTAATCAATATTTGTTCAGTAGTTAATCAATATTTATTCAGTAGTTAATCAATATTTGTTCAGTAGTTAATCAATATTTGTCAGTATTATCAATATTTTTCAGTAGTTAATCAATATTTGTTCAGTAGTTAATCAATATTTGTTCAGTAGTTAATCAATAGTTGTTCAGTAGTTAATCAATATTTGTTCAGTAATTAATCAATATTTGTTCAGTAGTTAATCAATATTTGTTTAGTAGTTAATCAATATTTGTTCAGTAATTAATCACTATTTGTTCAGTAATTAATAAATATTTGTTCAGTAGTTAATCAATATTTGTTCAGTAGTTAATCAATATTTGTTCAGTAGTTAATCAATATTTGGTAATCAATATTTGTTTAGTAGTTAATCAATATGTGGTAATCAATATTTGTTCAGTAGTTAATCAATATTTGTTCAGTAGTTAATTAATATTTGTTCAGTAGTCAATAACCACTAGTCATTAATCAATAATAACATTGACATGCTAGAGTAGACTGTGTTCTTACTTGGACATAGGAAGGATTACCCAGTCTTAGTTTAAGCTTGACTTTCATCTGATGACTGTACTCAACCCGCATCTCTATGTTAGAGACCTGAGATTAGTTAGGTTTCATTGTTAATATATAGTCTTTTCAACTTGTCATGCCCACAGATATACATTTGTATCTTTGTAACCATTTGATTAAATAACTTGAAAACTTGCATGTGAACTACACATGTTCCCGACGCTACAAAATGTTTTTTGTCATTCAAACAATCATACTATCTAGAAGTTTTTTGTGATATATATTTAACGCGTCCATTGGAATGGTTGAAGAAAACTAATGATTACAGCCATTAAGTACATTGATGACAAAACTAGCAACATTCAGGTCGAAATCCGTGTTTTTTTTAACGATTCTTGCATATCCCGCGCACCAATTCCAAACGCCGTTGACCGTGGAAACAAATGAAGTTATAAGTGCGACACGAACTTTTAGTTCAAGGCGTATATCGAAATTAGTGTGAAGCTATTGGGTCATATTATTGACTTCTCAAAACAAACACTGATATAACATTTCTAATGAGTTTGAAGTTACAATGTACAAAGTGTCATTAATACTATACACGCATTTCCGCAAAGAGGCACATATGGGTTATCTGTACCACAGTATATAAGAACCAGAGGAAAGAGCTATTTTATTAAAGTGATACCTCCTTACCACATCTGTTAACACACGCACATTGTATCGAAGAAGTAGCGATTTGAAAAGAACGTCTCAAAGTAGCTCCGCCATTGCCAGTCCCAAGCCAGGACATAAAAGGGAGATACATTATGATATGGAAGCTAACTTTAACTGTAATTTAAGTTATTTAAAAACAATAATACAACTATGTCTACATTTCCTATTTATTTCATGACTCTATTGCAAATATCAACATTGACCCCCATGTTTAAGCTGGGATGATACGCCTATGCATCAGACTTTTTTTCAAATGTCATATTGGTGCCTTTACTGTAAAAACTAAAATTATGTATCAGACTCGCCAAATATGCCGCCAACATCATAGGAAACCGTTATATTACAAAATCCAGGTTTCCTATAGCAATTTTATCCATCTGACATTTGCGTCAGTATAATTCTAAGATTGCGTGCAAAGTTTTGCTACTGTAGAATTGATGGTTTTGCTACAATTCGCATTGGACTGTGGGCGTGAGTTGTTGAACGGACTATAAATGTTTATGTATTTCACCTGCTGAGCTGCTCAATACTTTCAGATACAAACACACTGTGTCAACACACTGTGGTAATAAACGTGTGCAGGTCGATATCATACTCAGGTACAAAAAACGCTGTGGAAACACATGTGTATATTATTTTTTAGTTAACAGTATATATTCATGTGGTGCCTTACCATGCGTTTCCTAAAAATGGTCACTTGCGCAGTGTGTTATTAACTTCGCAATCTTAATTGTACGGTTGGCTTATATAAAAATAATAATTCATCTCGTACCTTTATACGTTACATAGGGTCTGCACGCAAATTTATCCATACCGCTCTATCCTTGGTAACTCACTCAATCTCCTCCATCGAACTGAGATCGATATTTCTTGCCTCTCTCAGCAAGTTCGTTTCATGGTATCCTTAGGGTTGGCTTATATAACATAACACGATATGGTTTTTTTGGCGGTTGGTGTAGCTCTGTAGCAGTCGACTCAACTCTGCAGTAGTCAAATTAGCTCTTCTGCTGTAAACGTAGCTCTGCAGTCAGTAGTCAACGTAGCTCTGCAGTCAGTAGTCAACGTATCTCTGCATTAGTCAACGTATCTTTGCAGTAATTAACGTATCTCTTCAGTAGTCAACGCATGTCTGGCAGTAGTCTATGATTATTGCTGGAACTACGGAGTTCGCGCTTTGTCCAATACCTTCAGTAGGGGCGTGTCACTTCTGTAGAGGGGGTGGGGTGCCATTTCTGTAGAGAGGGACAGAAATATATGAGATAAGTCCCGGTGCAATGAAGACAATTTAGAGTCAACGAGACATGACAGTTTGATTAAAACAGTATTGGAGTTGAAGGTTGAAGTGTAGAGAGCAAAAGGAAAACTGAGAAACAAGCAGGAGGGAACATAACAGATGTACACAAATTACAGGCTAGCAGGGCACAATAGTAAGGCAAGAGAATGGAAATGTTGGAGTTTCATTGCAGCCAAACCTCGGTGTAGGATCATCTATATAAAGGAAGACTGCAGTAAAACTATGTAGCAATGACGAAACATGTAAAAGAAAGTCTGTAGTTTTTCAAAATACAAAACAATAACAATACACAGCAACGTTTCGACCAAAAGGCTTTATCAAGCAAAGGACACAACATAAGTGAAGAAATTCGCTTCTTACACAGCATACAACATATAGAATCTGACAATACATTCCTAACGTTTAGTGAAGGTACAGCAAATGATGATAGTGAATAGTAAGAAGTACTATATACAAATTGTTCCATATATTGAACTATACACTCCACATGCTACCACACAGTTCTATTGAACTCAAGCTATAATTGCGTGTAACAAGTTTGGTTCATACAATTGATTTCCACTCAATAAAATGAATTAGCTGTATTTCTTGGACTGTGACGGACACATGGGATATTGATTTTTGAGTGTAGCAATTATTGTTCAAGGATTTGATAAGAAATACACACGCCCTATATGTAAGCGTGACAATTTCATAACTTTCTCTCAATTATTTTGCATGTTTTATAGGAATGCTTTTTATTCTTCATTGTTTATTTTGAGACGTGAACTTGGGGGTCATCGATTTGAACGTTGATAACATGCTGCGGAAGTGACCAAGTGGAAATTTCGAGCATTCGAGGTCAGAACGGGCACAAAACAATTATTGGTTTCCGCAAGGTGTACAGATGCACAAGAAGAGACCCTGAACCTTTACTTGAGTATCTTCTTCTTCTTCTTCGACTGCTTTAAATCAAGCATTTGTTAAATCAAACTTTGTGATTTCAATGTGATTTCAGCTTAAGTGCGATTGTATATTGAAATGAAAAACGTATCATATCCTTTACATGACTTAGCCATCAAGAAAAATTAACTCGTCGTAGATTTTCTAGGTACAACTTATACGTTGAGTAGTTTGCCATTGCTTTTTGGATGGTGAAATCTATTTTTATCATTCTTAAAAATCCAAGGAACTAATTTGCTTCAAACTTACGCGACGCAGAGTTTGAACCAGGTACGGTTGGTTGTGATCGAGCTCACTACGCTCTAAGTATATTCAACATCATCAAGGTGCGTATGCTTTATAGGATGTTGCTTTCTTTGCAGCACATGTGAAATTCACTCTGTCTCTTGTCAGTTCACCCACTTCGTCGATGGTCATGTTTATGGTTTCTTTAATATCTTGTAACCATCTTCTTCTTGGTCTGCCTCTGCGTCCTGGGACCTTGCTTCTAGTATTGTTCTTTCCAGGCCATCTGACGCTTGATGGGACCAAAGTATGTAATTTTTCTGTATAGTATGTTGTTTATCAGCCATTTCTCTTTAACATTTAGTTCTTTCAGGACATCAGTGTTCTTTCTTTTTCTGTCCATGATATTCGTAGGATCTTTCTGTAGCATTTAGTTTCGAAGGACTGGATTTTCGTTCTTAATTTTTGTGTAATAGTCCATGATTCACTACCATAAGTAACCACTGGGAAAATGCATGCTCTCAATATTTTTAATTTTAGTATTTTGCTGGTGCTCTGCCACATGTTCTTCATAGTGTTTAACTTCTTGATTGATATTGCCAATCTTCTTGAGATCTCTTTGGAGCAGTCATCGTTAATGTTAATTATTGAGCCCAGATATTCGTAGCTCTCTACACATTGGAGTTCTTCATTGTTTACTTGGATGTTAGGTGAGCCTTTTGCTTTGTCAGTTGACATGATTTTTCTTACACAGTTTTACACAGTAAGTATATTACACAGTTTTAATACATTCTTTTAGTATCTTCAAGCTTTACACAACGTATACAAAAATGGAATAGTTTGTACAATAGATAAGATATTAATCAGGAATCTTGTAAGGCCGAAATATTTCCTTCTAAAACAAAGCTCGGTATATTCATCTTAAACGTGAAATATGTATTGCTAGGAAACGTGGAAATTGTCCCCATGTTAAAAGCAATAAGTTCCCAACTGTTATCAACATACATCTTCGGTATATTCTCAGACTGTGATAGTATGGCAGAGCTGCAAACACAGACATGTGGATAAGAACAGGACAGGAATCCATGATAATCCTGAGGAAAAATAGAGATAGGTCGGGCATTAATTGATTGATTGATTAATAGGACAATCATCATTGCATGTCGGTGAGTAACCATATGTGCTCCGATCTCTTTCGTACACAGGAAGACATCAGTTGCAGTGCACGAACTCCGTAGCACAGTTGTGGGTCCCCGATGTAATCTTTGAGATGGTAAAAGTAGTTGTGTAAAACGTTTATTTTAACTATTTTACTCGAATGAATTTTGATCAGGCAGCGACTTTCCAGCCTGCTCTTATCGATTTTGAATTGCCAAAGGTTCTTTTACGTTCTCAAATTGAACGCGGGGCCTTGTATCGTCCGTCTCCGATATGACTAGAAACCTAAACTGAGATCAGGGATCTCTGTAAAAATATCCAGATGATTCTACGAGGGAGCGAACCTGGTACATTTGGCACAAGAAACGAGCACCTAGCCTCTACGCCAAAGAGAGCCGTATCGGCATACACTGTGGAAGACACAGTCGAGTGTCACCAGAAAAGTACTTGAACGGAACCAGCAAATAAAACGGAAAAAGTAACTACCTAAATATACCTGGAGGAAGAGTCTTTGAAGAACTGAAGGAAGACTTCACTAACCAAGGAAGACATTATTAAAAAAAAAACAGAGCCGAGAATAAATTATAACAAATTTAGTCTTTTGTTGTATTTTTTTGGTCGATCCAGAAGCACTTGAGATTTCAGCTCTTTGGCATGGTGCCATGGACATCGTAACCCTTCGATTCTGTGCCACGAACACCGTAAATCTGGTGAAACCTGTGGCTTTTCTGCCTGCCAGCGGAGCTGAACCGCAATCACAGCGGCTTGACACCCGTCGTCCACCACGCTACGAACACGCTGGGCAGGTGGCATAACAAATGCTAAAGCCCTTTGTACCACGCGGAGGCGGGGGGTTGGTAGGTCAAATTCAGCAAGTATCTTCATTATTTGAAGGACAAACTGAAGAAATGTAATATCTCGTTCGGATTTGTAATATATCGTTCTCAACTGTTTTGTCTTCCATGTGAACAAGAAGAACATGTTCTGTTTATTAATATATCTTAGAATATGTCCTGCAGTCTTAATACACGACTGACTCGTGTGGAAGTCTTCATAAAACCATTAGATAACTTAATACATTTAAACAAATTCCCAGCAGCTCTCATTCGAAAAAAATGTCGACTCACTGAGTTTTTACACTTTCAACTGTAACTGAGCCCACCCGCTGCAGCACTGCTCTTTAGGGCGCAATAAACTTTTCAAACAATAACTCCATCCCGCTCTATCCGTTACAATTCGTTCAATCTCTCTTTTTATGAAGTTGAAACCGATCTTTATCGTCACTCTCAATAAAGTTATTTTCATGGTTTCCAAACGGCGTCTATCATATATCCTCTATTACGCATAAATCAACTGTTTAGGGAAATGGTAACCTCCGATTTCTAAAACGGAGGTAGCTCACAAAACTTTCATTTATTTTTCTTGGGCAAACAAATACTCGTAGTATAAAACGCAACTATAAGATGGCATATTCCACTGCGATGCCATTATATTTCTTCTAAGCAAATGACGACTCAGACATGACAAAATGCACTAACAGTGAAACACGACAATCTGGGTAATGAGAACTTAAACAAATCATTAAAATGAGAATCACAAATATGTTAGACAACGAAAACCTAAGAAATGTGGTCAAAAAGAAATGTACGTGTGGTTACACAGAAAAACTATGATGCTCACACGAATCTGCTAACAAGTTAATTAACAATGTTACATAATATTCCAGCATAAAAAAAATAACAACAGCAAATATTAGAGGAAAATAAAAACCAGAACTTAATTAGCATCTTCATAGATAATTCAAACATTAGCATATTATGAATTCAGACAAATATGAATTGTATTAGAAATACAACAGAAATACAACGACACTGTGACAGAAATATAGCGACACAGTGAAACGTGCTATGGACTAGATACTAAAAAGTGCTAAGAAAAATCAATATATGAATTGACATCCATGTGGCTGTCTACACGGTACAATATTGACAATGAAAGAAGATACACATGTCGATATATTGTTTCCTCATCACTAAGTCTTACAAAAATGTAGAAGTGTTGAGGATATTTGTAAGTCAAACCACATGTGTGCTGCCGGGGCCCGCAATATAATTTTGGAGGGAATGATGTCTGGAAGAAAAATGAGCGGTAAACCTAGAAGACGATGTGTGCAATATATCATTGACGATCTATGAATGACTTCTGCTGACGCCGGTCAACTTGCAGATAGTTTTTCAGGACTGCTGTCATGGGAACCAAGTTCCGGAACTGACAAGCTACTTGATGATGATAATGACATGTGATACACATCGATATTAGTTTGAACTGTTAGAGACTCTCACATTACTATTACTTCCTGTTGTGAGCTAAGCTGGTACGGATGTAACAACTTTAAGAAGTTAATTAACAATTTAATTATAAATTAATCCAACAATGTTAAACAATTTATCTAGGCAAATAATTAGAGCCACTACTAATTGCAGTTAACAAATTAATCCAGCAACTAATCTGTTAACACTTAAAGAGTAAGAGTGTCTTTATAACTGTCTAATACAATTCATTACTCAAGAGATGCTACAGTTTCAAGAACTATTACATTGTATTAAATAGTAAAGTTATTTTAATAATTATAAATGTATTCTTCTTCATTTTTTAAAATTCTTTTCTATAATTCTGTTTTGCTTCACATCGTCATGATAAGAAGGGATTTCTAGTACGGGCTTTTGTGTGCACTTCAAAAACAGTGTTTTTCGTCGTCTCTGTTATCTCTTGAGACTTCCGAACAAGATGGCACGCAGGAAAGAAAACTAGCCGGCCTCTAACCGTAGTCAATTTTAAGTTTTTTTTTTTAATGGAATGTGATAGACTAGTGCTAGCAGAGTGTGACCCATAAGGGGACTCTGAGACCACTGTGGGAAGCAAGAACAATATGTATAATCAAAATTATGCTCACAGAATTATGAAGAGATTATACATATCAATGTACGAAGTAAAGCAGAAGGAGACTCTTCTTCTTCTTCTTTGCGTTCATTCTCTACGACTAATTTTAATCACTCTTTGTGATATGTTTCATCTTTGCCAAGAACGTGTATACGTTGCACATTGGCTTGGTAGGCCCCTAAATGCATAGACTTCTACACGTTTAGGACATGTGCATCCGATTTCATCCAACCTCTTTAGTCGCCTCTTACGACATGCGTGGCAGGTAACAGTGGTTCTTTCTTTACACCCCAAATGTGGGCCCCGGTAACCACTCGGGCGAGAAGGACACTAACCATGCCATTTCATATGACCGGCGTTAGGAGAAGTCATTCTCAGATCGTTAATGACATCTTGCACCCATCGTCTTCTAAGTTTTCCTCTTATTCTTCTTCCAGGCATGATTTCCTCCAAAATTGTCTTCTCTTACCACTCATGTGATTGATGTGTCCGAGATATTTAATTTTCCTTGATTTTATGTTCTTTAATTCCAACTCTCTTTCTATTATCAATCTGTTGCAGAACAGAGGCATTTGCTCTTTTTTCTGTCTATGATATTCTACGTACTCTTCTGTAGCATTTGCATTCATTTTGTGGTTCGTATGCATAAACAGAAACATATATGTGCTTTTGAATATAAGTGTTACAGAAGAATCCTTCTATATCTTGGACAGAGAAGAGAACAAATAGATCTATCCAGAAAGAACTCAAAATCAAAGAAAACTGGGAGATGCTACAAATACGAAAGAGAAAATTGTGACATTTTTGGACATATAAAAGAAATGAAGGTCTGGAGAAGACCATTATGGAAGGAGGCATACCGACAAAGAGAAGAAGAGGAAGACCACGGAGAAGATGGATTCAGGATGTGACTGAGGGTTTGAACATGACGACTGCAGAGGCAAGACATCTGGTCTATGAGAGATATAAATTCCGGAGGACTGTTGGGGTGGCAAAGTTCTGCCCAGGACAAGCTTATTGATGATAATGATGCATAAACCATGAACAGTAACACAAGCAATGAAACACAAGTAAAACTTCTGAACTCGATGCCATTTTTGTGGAACAATATGGCTGGGACGTATAGACCATAGAACGAACAGTAAAGAACAAAATTGATTCTTTTGAAGCAACACAACAACATTTTTAGAACACCAAGGACAGAGAAGATACAAATAGATCTCAGGCAAGACGGGAACATCGAGAAATATCGGTCTCAGTTTCATGAAGAAGATTTGAGCAAGTTGCCCAGAATAGAGCCGTATGGACAAATTGCTTGCAGGCCCTATGTAACGTTTATAAGTACGAGATGAATTATTTTTATTACTATAGTTCGTTCCAAAATTCGTGATCACACTAAGGTTTAATTTGTACGTAATCTATCTGATGGATACAAGTTATTTTTTGCATGCAGTCTTATATACTTCAAGACGTTACGAATCCATGTTTAACTAATTGGTAGGTAGCTTAGTTGATGCAAAAAACATTTTTGTTATAGAATTTTGCACAAGTACAACAAAATGATAATCAAAGTTTAGAATTTACAGTAATACACAAAATGGTGGCGAATGATTGCAAAGCGTAACCCTATTACATATTATAAAAGCAATGTGACATGGTTAGCTTTTTCTTCATGAGTGTTTTTATGTTGATATTATCTTTGGCGATCAAATTGACGTACGTTTGGTAGTTGTTGCCAGTCCCTGGTATTGTGATGTTAGCTAATGGGATGTTAGCTATTAGATTCGGAGTCTGAAGAGTCGAAGAGATTGACTACTGCTGCGGGCTGGAGAAATGCAAACCATCTCGTTGCCAATATGCCTCTTCTTCTCGGAACACATGCTCTTCACATTTGTTCCAGTATTCTATATCTATTTTTGCGAGGGCATCACGTATTAGGATTTTTACATCACAAAGTTTGAAAGTCTTGATTACTGCTGCAACTTGACCTTTGACTGCAGCCCACACAGTTCAATGGGATTGAGATGTGAATGGTAAGGTGGTAATCGAAGAGAAGTGTGGCCGTGCTCAGCAATGACTTTATCGATTATAAAATCTTTGACTTCTTAGTCTGTCTCACCAGTTGCAACAACTCAGTTTTGAAATTGTTGAAACAAAACGATATATTTTCTTTTGCAAGCCACGCATGATGTCTTGTTTTGTGCTTGATGAGGTGGGAATTTTGTCTGCATGCGCCACTACATTATGATAGGAGGCATTGTCCATTACAATACACGACGGCCTATCCAGAGCAGGCAGAAGTGTATTCGCTAACCAATCCCTGAAAATAAGTCTGTTCATTTTGGTGTGGTAGTCCCTACCATCTGTAGACAGTGCTTGAAAAGAAGTTCTGCGCCACTGACAAGACCATTTGCTTTGCTGCCTGCATGACCTATCACAATGCGTTGCCCCTTGCTGCTTGGAATTTACCTTTTCCTAGTTCCGTATAGTGATTGCCATTCTTTATCAAACGTATGGTCAGCATTTACCCACGATTCGTCCAGATATACAATATCGTAACCTTCCGTCCTACGCTTCCGTATCTCCCGCAGATATTTGCATCAGATGCATTTTCTCACAAACTATATTCCGACCTGTACTAGATTTCTGAAAAGTGAAATAGCTGCACCTAACAACTCTCCATAAGGCGGTTTTAGATATATCAATATCACATTGAATTCGCAGATGTGATTTCAATTTACGTAGTGTAACCACATCATTGGCCTTAAACATTTTATGAATCTCTCTCACAATAACATCTTTATCGAAATCGTCAGTTTTGCGTTTCCGGCCTTTTCTGTGTTCCTTACGTTCATCACTACAGTTCTGTTCTATCCAACGGCAAAAGGACATTCTACTTATACCAAGAGCATGTTGTGTTCTCCTCTTCGGTCTTGTAAGTTGTGATATAAACAAACCACCACGTCTGGCTTCTCTGCAGAAATAGCTATACAGTTGTGCAGTCACCTTCTGCATGGTAGTGAATTTACACTTCTTCAAACTCAATTCTAATACTGATAATAAAATAGTACCTTCCGCTTCAAGTAATGCAAATAAATGGTTTGTGACACGCAATGACAATCTTTCACATACAGTGTGAAATGATTAATTTCACGGGATTCCGATTTTAACTACTGCTGAATTGCACGTAGAGTGCACAGTGGCATCTTGACGTCAATACTTCCCTTTCGTACCGTTAACATTCTAAAATCATACCAAATCAACATCGCTGTTAAATTAGTAATACCATATAATTCAAATCTTACATAACTAAAGGTTTGGGTGGGCAAAAATACTTTTGGAACGTCGTCACTGTTTCCTATATAAAAATGCAAAAATCAAGAATTTCTGTCAAGTGGATGATTTTATATCGGTCGGTAAAGATGATCACGAATTTTGGAACGAACTATAGTGCTTAAGATTAGTGTAACATTAATCAATATGTTTTTACTTATTTAGCTATTGTTTATTCATGTTGCGCCCTTCAGCGTTCAGGGTGTAGGAAGAGTTATGTCAAGTATCATCGACTTCGGCTATTATATAGTGTTTCCTACCGCATATTAGATTTCTGATGCCCATTTTTTGCGTTTGGCATTGCAACCACTTTTTTTCTAAATAATAGTGCTCGCTCGGTACCTTTTACTGCTGGAAGGTAATCGTGTATCTTGACTGAACTACCTGATTTGTTATTTCTTAATATGCTCTTTCTTCTCGTGTTGTTTCTACCAAGTTTCTAATAGACTTGTTTTTGATCTTCCCTTCTCTTGTTACTTCTGTTATATTCCGCAGGTAGTTCATCTCTTTGTAATTTTTTGTTTTTATTTTTGCTGTAAATGTCAAATTTTGATATTCTAAGCAGGTGATGGTATGAAGATCGTATTGAAAGCTGTTTTTCGTGTAAAGATACATGTTTTCATTTGAGTATAAGTGTCATGTTTATCTATATGTTTATCTATATATATATGTTTATCTATATGTTTATCTATATGTTTATCTATATGTTTATCTATATGTTTATCTATATGTTTATCTATATGTTTATCTATATGTTTATCTATATGTTTATCTATATGTTTATCTATATGTTTATCTATATGTTTATCTATATGTTTATCTATATGTTTATCTATATGTTTATCTATATGTTTATCTATATGTTTATCTATATATTTATCTATATGTTTATCTATATGTTTATCTATATGTATCATTATGTTTATCTATATGTACCATTATGTTTATCTATATGTTTATCTATATGTATCATTATGTTTATCTATATGTTTATCTATATGTACCATTAGTTATCTATATGTAACATTATGTTTATCTATATGTACCATTATGTTTATCTATATGTACCATTATGTTTATCTATATGTACCATTATGTTTATCTATATGTACCATTATGTTTATCTATATGTACCATTATGTTTACCTATATGTACAATTATGTTTATCTATATGTACCATTATGTTTACCTATATGTACCATTATGTTTATCTATATGTACCATTATGTTTACCTATATGTACCATTATGTTTATCTATATGTATTATTATGTTTATCTATATGTACCATTATATTTATCTATATGTAGCATTATGTTTATATATATGTACCATTATGTTTATCTATATGTACCATTATGTTTACCTATATGTACCATTATGTTTATCTATATGTAACATTATGTTTATCTATATGTACCATTATGTTTATCTATATGTACCATTATGTTTGTCTATATGTACGATTATGTTTATCTATATGTACCATTATGTTTACCTATATGTACCATTATGTTTATATATATGTACAATTATGTTTATCTATATGTAGCATTATGTTTATCTATATGTACCATTATGTTTACCTATATGTACCATTATGTTTACCTATATGTAACATTATGTTTATCTATATGTAGCATTATGTTTATCTATATGTAGCATTATGTTTATCTATATGTAGCATTATGTTTTTCTATATGTAGCATTATGTTTATCTATATGTTTATCTATATGTAGCATTATGTTTATCTATATGTTTATCTTTTATGTAGCATTATGTTTATCTATATGTTTATCTATATGTAGCATTATGTTTATCTATATGTACCATTATGTTTACCTATATGTACAATTATGTTTATCTATATGTACCATTATGTTTATCTATATGTACCATTATGTTTATCTATATGTACCATTATGTTTATCTATATGTACCATTATGTTTATCTATATGTTTATTTATATGTTTATGAAGACTTTATTAATAGATGTGTTTAATGTAAAAACTAAACTAATATGTTCAAACGATATGTGCTGCGTTTCTGACACGCAATAGTTTACCATTTCTGAAATATAATCTTATTCTTTGTAAAGTGATATGTATGTTGTTTTTAAATATGTTCAGCGTAGGATTCATATTTATTTTAATGTATGTCTGGTGTAACAGTAGACACATCCGGATGATGTTTTTTATGACAAATTAAAACAGAAGGTGGAAATATCTATGGAAGAGCTGTGATAACTTGCCAGTTTCATTTGATCGCTTCTAGGTTCTATTTTTCTTTCGTAAAGATTCCATTTGTTTTAATTATGTATTGTTTATCGTGTATTTCCTGCATTTTTTCATCTTATATTCTTATTGTTTTATTCGTGTGAGTTCATGCATGTGATTGAGTTTTGTGTGTGTGTATATGTGCGTGTAGACCAAATTAATATTAAGGTGATTTTTGTGCCTTCCTTTGTACGTAAATATATGTTCAAAGCTGCGATTATATTAATGGTTTTTTGTTCTTGCTTGGTATTGTTTCTGCACAAATAAAGGAGGAATACGGAAACAGGAAGAAATGTAGTTTTACAAAATACAAAAACAATACACAGCGATGCTTCTACAAACAAAATAAAGATCAAAGAGCGTGCATATTCACATTGCCAGCATATGAGTGTAAAGTAAGGCAATGGATCAACATATATATGCTTTTGAATATAATTGTTACAGAAGAATCATTTGTATATCATGGACAGAGGAAAAAACAAACATATCTAATAAGAAAGAACTCACAATCAAATACAATTTTATGCAGTTACATATAGCAATGAGACAGCAATTGATGTATTTTGAAAATAAAAAGACATGAAGGATTGGAAAAGACTATTATAATGGACGCATCTCAGAAAAGAGAAGACGAGAACGACCACTGATAAGATGTATTCAAGATGCTACTGATGACTTGAGCTTGACGGCTACAGAAATACAACATCTGGCCTGCTGAGAGAGAAATTTCGAAAGACTATTAAGATGGCACAGTTTTGTTCAGGACAAACTACATGATGATTCTATCAAAATGACTATATCAAGCAAAGGATACAAGAACAATATGGGATACAAGACACATATGTTATGCAAAAGACATTAGGGAGAGAGAGAGCGTGAGGGAGTGAGAGAGACGGAGAGAGAGAAGGACAGAGAAAGAAGAAGAGAGAGAGATGGAGAAAGAAAGAGGGAGAAAGAGAGGGAGGGAGAACGAGGGAGAGCGGGGGGAGAGGGATAGAGAGGGGTGGGAGAAGGAGGGAGAGGGAGGGATAGAAATGGAGAGAGAGAGGGAGACAGAGAGATAGGGATATAGAGAGGAATAGAGAGATAAAGAGAGAGGGAGAGAGGGAGGGAGGGAGGGAGGAGAGGGATATAAGAGGAAGAGAGAGGGAGAGAAAGCTTCAGTAGTTCAGTAATTAGTTCACATATGTTCTCTACTGGTTGTCTTGATTTCCACCCCAGTATTAGTGAGATTTTGTTCGACAGTAAACTGTTCATAGTATCGATCTAGTCTCATCTTGATACAAGAGATCCTCTGAAAAATGAAGGCAATTGTCGTGATGTTGACCCTGTCATCCATAGACGTGTAGTTGCTCATAAGAAAATTCCACCTAAAACCGTATTTCACCCTAAACCACATGTTTTTAAAAATGGATATTTTTAGTTTGGCTGTATGTGTGTGTCTGTCTGTTTAGGTATGTATGTATGGGTGTGTATGTATGTGTGTGCATGTGTGTGTGTATATGTGCATGTGTGTGGGTGTGTAAGTTCGCACTATGGGTCATTCTTCAGTCACTTTTAAACATTCATAGTTAACAATATACTGTTACACTCTAGTAAATAATTTTATTGATTGCTTGATTGATTGATAGAACCATGATCAATGCACTTCGGTTAATGACGATGTGTATTCCGATCTCTTTCTTACACATGAAGACTTCAGCGGCAAAACCATAACACCAGCGAGGATTCCTGATGTAATTTTGAAAATGGTAAAATGTTTGCAGGAATTGTATTTTGAAATATACAAATATGGGTTTTGCCCTAGCAGCGACTTTCCAGTCTAGTCTTTTCGATATTGAACTGCCATGGGTTCTTTTACCTGCTCAACTTGAACTCTTGACCACCATTATATCGTCGGTCACCGATATGACTAGAACTTCGATCTAACCTACACTGAGATCAGTGAGCTCTGTAACAAGATATGGATTGCTCCACGCGGGACACGAATCGACTACCTTTTCAGAGAGAGGATTGCTTGTACCTTACCTTCATGTCATAGAAAACTCTGCAAAGATTTAAGTAATTTATTTGCTATAGTCTGTCCATTAATTCGTGAGCACGTTTGAAATTGATTTTCTCGAAAACTACCTGTTGGATATCAGTGATTTTTGCATGCAGCCTTAGAATATCCATGACGCTAAAATAAAGCTAACCAGTAGTCCATAGATGCTACGGATTTTGCACATCGGCGAATTCCTTGATCTTTTATGACAATTGCAAATACGGGGCTCAAATTTTAGATTTTACAGTATCCCTAGAATTTGTCCATGTCAATTCTATTCATAGGTGTATCTCCATATTAACTTGATAGGTCAAGTAATTAAGTGTGTTGCCCTTTATGTGCAATCGTGAACTTGGATACAATATGCAACAGTTAGTCCTCCCTTCGGTCACCATTAGACCCCAGGGTGTCTAACTTCACCACAAATTGTATGATGGTAGACGCATTTGGATATGGAAATGTATACGTTGCTATTTCTCAGTCTGTAATCAAAATATGATTTGTATCATCCCGAATCTGACGATTCCATGTGGTTGATAATTGTTACTGGCTGACAAATTGTAATCCATCTCGGTGCCAGTACTCGTCTTCCTCTTGGAGCACATGTTCAACACACTTCTTCCAGAACTGCATGTCATTGAGAGGGACTCACGTGTCAGAACTTCAACATCACACATATTAAACGTCCTGTTCTGTTCGGCAACTTGCCCTTTACTTTAGCCCAGACAAGCTCTATCGGATTGAGGTGAGCATGATATGGAGGTAGTCGCAAAGACGTGTGGCCGTATTCGCAATGATTTTGTCAATATGAAACACTTTTGTCTTATTTGTCATCCTCACCAGGTGCAACAACTCGGGTTTCAAATATGTATCATCGAAGCTGACATTTTCCTTAGCAAGCCAAGTCCTAATTTGATCTTTTGTATTTGATGCAGTTGGTACTTTGTCTTCCGCTGATACTGCGTTGTGATAGGATGCATTATCCATTACCAAGCATGATGGTCTGTTTAGAATTGGAAGTAGATCTTTCTCCATCCAGTGCCTGAAAATATGTCCATTCATTTCTGTGTGTAGTCCCTACCGTCGGTACGTTTTGATTGGAAAATAATTCCAGCGTCATGGACAAGACCTTCTCACTGCTTCCTGCATGTGTTAGTATAATACGCTGGCCTTTGCTGCTTGGTATTTTTATTTTCTGTTCACCGTCTACTGATTGCCATTCTTTAGCATTGGTGTGGTGAGCATTGACCTAGGATTCGTCCAAATATACAATATCATAGCCTTGCCTCCGCCGCTCACGGATCTGCCTCAGTTATTTACTTCGGGCAGCAATTAAATGTGGCTTTTCACAAATAATATTCCTGCCGCCTATAGTTTTCTGAAGGTGAGTTTAGGCTCTTACAATTTTCCATAGAGTACTTTTAGAAATGTCTATGCTGCAATCTGATTGCAGTTTTAATTTCAGTTTCTTGAGAGTAACAAGTTGATTTGTCGCAAACATTTTCAAGAGCTCCGTCTTATGACATCTATGTCAAAGTCGTCAATTGTTCTTTTCCTTCCTTGTTTGACATTAGTGCACTTTGTGTCCTGTTTAATCCATCGGGAAAAGGATTCTCTATTCAGACCAAACGCCAGTTGCGTTTGTTTCTCAGGATTATGAATATCGCAATATAGATGACCTCTCTTAGATTCCCTACGGAAGTGTTGGTATAGTAAAACTGTAACCTTCTGCATTGTTATAAATGTGCACTTCATTATGAATGTGATATCAATGTCAGTTTTGATAAGCCAACAAATATGATACAATAGCTTCATACAAATAGGGAGATACACCTATGACTATACAACGGTATCCAAATTATAACGTCATATGCTTTCCGCTTTCAAAGTCGACTGGGTTCGGTGCACGGAATTCGTGAAACTCACGATATTTCTATGTTACCATAATGTATTTTAGAACAACGCGTCTGTGTACCGTAAATCTGTTACTATTGTGTACAATCCGGTGAGGTTGATTTTAATATAACCTGAAGAAGAAATATTTCAAACTACATCAAATTTTCTTGGACAAAAATATTTCTCTAGCGTCATGGATATTCTAAGGCTGCTTGCAAAAATCACTGAGATCCAACAGGTAGTTTTCGAGAAAATCAATTTCAAACGTGCTCACGAATTAATGGACAGACTATAAAATAAAATTGATCATTGCACTTACCAACAATTATATTATCAAATGTGTGAAGACTTAGTAAGTTGTGATTATCTTTGAAAGGCAATCTTATCCAACCCGGATCTGCAGTATAACAGTTGATCGACAACAGCAAACTATGCAAAGGGAAAAGATTAGTGTTAATTTACCACTAGCTTTAACATTAATTGCATTTTCAGTTCTTTTCACACAATGTATAACTTGATTGGACAGAGAAAAGAACAAATGCTTCTCTTCTGTAACAGCTTGATATTAAAGAGATTGGCTATAAACATAAAATCAAAGAAAAAGAAAATTTCGGACACATCAAACGACTTGAGTGTCTATAGAAGATAATTTTTGAGAGAATGGTGCCTGGAAGAAGAATGAGAGGAAGACCTAGAAGACGATGGGTGCAAGATTTCATCGACGATCTGAGAATAACTGCTGCTGACGCCGATCCACTTACACAGAACAGAAAGTTTTTCAGGACTGCTGTCATGGGAGACAGGTTCGGGAAGGGACAAGCTACTTTGATGATATAATACTCTAATCTCTTTCTTATACATGAAGATCTAGGACATCTGTTCCCAATGTGGCGGTACTGCCCCAGTGGCGCTGCAGCCTTCCAGAAGGTGGGCGATAGTGGGTTCAGAAGCATTTGGATGGGGGAGGGGAATTTTATTCGTGATTTTGCGAATGAATAATCATTACAAATTTGAAATCTGCATTTTAATTCATCTTATGCCCGTCTTACACGATTCATTTTTTCATCAATTTGCTATTTGATGTATCCAATATTTTGAAAACTGACCATGTATCAATTTTCTATGTCAAAGTGAATATAGAGCATGCATATATAAATGTGAGGGGGTGGAAAACTGTTATAATGGGGAGGGCGTTACAAAGTTTATGTCGTGAAAAGTTTAGGAATCTATGATCTATGCGGTAGTGCAGGAACTTTGCAGTACATGCGAGGATCCCCGATGATATTTTTAAGATGTTTGCATTTAATGTAGTTGTTTGGTTAAAATCTGTTTTGTAAATTTTGTATACGCATAAGCTTTGCTATTTAATCGAATATATTTTGAAATGCCAAGGATACTTTTACATTGCGCAGCTAGAACAAGGGGCTAACTTAATACCGTCCGTCTCTCAACTAGAAATTGAGTCCTTGCTTGTTATGTAACGGCAATAAATGTTATCAACGTTCTGAACGCATTATTGAGTAACAAGAACATGATTATTGCACTTTGTTGAATAACCAAATGTGCTCAGATCTATTTATTACGCAGGCATATCTCAACGGTAGAGCACGAAATCCAACAGAAAGATTACAATGTGATGCTGAAGAAAGCGAAGATATATATATAAATTGTATACGTATATATATCTTTAAGAATTTATCACAGATAGTGGCTTTCCAATTGACTCTTATCGGTTTTCAGTTTTCATTAGAAATTTTATTTCAATAACTCAAACACACCCCTACATTTTAACGCCCGTCTCCGACATAATTAGGAACATGATCTCACCTGCATTGAGCTTAGATATTTTTAAAGCAACATGATAACTAGAACATAATAATTTAATCTTAAATTAGCATTTACATTGTATGTAACTTGTCTTCAAAGTGCTGTTGTATTATTCTATTGTCTAATATGTTCAATTACCTTAGACCTGTATATTTCATTAATAGTCGGCACACGATGGGTGATGTGGTCAACATCACGCAGATAGCCTTTACTTCCCAGTGCTTTTTCTGTGTATATAAAAAAAAGAGAAATCAAGAATTTTTTTTCACTGCAAAAAAAAGTATAACAGTTTTACTACGTCAGTGTTGAAAATAAAGTGAACAATCTTCTAATTTTATAAACAAAAAGATATGTATAGTTCATGCTAGTTATCTCGAGTTTTTATTTAACATATTTTCTTGTTTCACAGACATCATGAACCGAACCACGCCAACATCCTCAACTCCATGTGGATGATAGCAATAACCTTTCTCTCCATCGGCTATGGAGATATCGTGCCTAATACATACTGTGGTCGGGGTATAGCCATCTTCGTTGGAGTTATGGTAAGTAGGATTTACTTTCTCTATATTTCACTTCTGTCAACTGTCTGTCTTAATGTCAACTGACTGTCTTAATGTCAACTGTCTGTCTTAATGTCAACTGACTGTATTAATGTCAACTGCCTGTCTTAATATCAACTGACTGTCTTAATGTCAACTGACTGTATTAATGTCAACTGACTGTCTTAATGTCAACTGACTGTCTTAATGTCAACTGACTGTCTTAATGTCAACTGACTGTCTTAATGTCAATGCTGTCTTAATGTCAGACTGTCTTAATTCAACTGATTATTCATGTCAACTGGACTGTCTTAATGTCAACTGACTGTCTTAATGTCAACGGACTGTCTTAATGTCAATGGACTGTCTTAATGTCAACTGACTGTATTAATGTCAACTGACTGTCTTAATGTCAACTGACTGTATTAATGTCAACGGACTGTATTAATGTCAATTGACTGTCTTAATATCAACTGACTGTCTTAATGTCAATTGACTGTCTTAATGTCAACTGACTGTCTTAATGTCAATGATGTTTAATGTCAACTGATTAAGCAAACGTCTCACGAAACATGCAAATAAACAATGAAGAATTTCAATGTGTAGAGAGCTACGAATACCTGGGCTCAATAGTTAACAATAACGGTGAATGCTCCAAAGAGATCTCAAGAAGATTAGCAATAGCAATCAAGAAGTTAAACACTATGAAGATCATGTGGCAAAGCACCAGCAACATTTTAAAATTAAAAATATTGAGAACATTCATTTTTCCAGTGGCTACTTATGGTTGTGAATCATGGACCAGTAAACAAAAAACAAGAAAGAAAATCCAGTCCTTCGAAACTAAATGCTACAGAAAGATCCTACGAATACCTTGGACAGAAAAAAGAAAGAACACCGATGTCCTGAAAAAACTGAATGTTAAAGACAATAGGTTAATAAACAACATACTATGCAGAAAAATTAGATACTTTGGTCACATTAAGCGTCCCGATCTCCTGGACAGAACAATATTAGAGGGCAGAGTCCCAAAACGAAGAGGGAGGGGCACACCAAGAAGAAGATGCTACATGATATTAAAGAAACCATAAATTGACCATCGACGAAGTGGGTGAACTGGCTAGAAACAGAATGAATTTCAGATGCGCTGCAAATAGAGCAACGTCCTTTAAAGGATACGCACCTTGATGATGATCTTCATCTTATATGCCATATTTTATGCCTTTGTTAATGTCATTATTGTTTTCACATCTTCTATTCCATCTTGAATTCATTGTCACTGAGTTATTCCGCTTCTCCTCATTGCCAAGTTTCAGTCCGCCTTAATTGTCTCCTTTTAGTTACTGAGGCTGAATTTTTGATGTCACTTTAACTGAATCATTGCACAAATGCACATACATTTCTTCTTCTTCACACACTCCATATCGCCACTTGCCAACCATGCTGTGTGATTTGTATGTGGTTTGAGCCTAAGAGCGGTTGCACGTTGTGCCAGTTATACACCAACAAGCAGACCAGTACATCCAATTTCTGCCATTTTTTATTTACCAGTCTAGCTTTCCTAGGTTCTACATCAGTCACCTCTTTCGACATGTCATGTAGGTCGCAGTGGTACTATTCTTTGCTTCCCTTGCAGGCCCCAGCACCACATGGGCGTGCACAGATGCAAGCACACACATTACAATCGATATCTTTCTCTGTATATCTTTTTGTTTTTTCTATATCTCTCTATCTTTCTCTCTCGTACTTTTCAGGACTTTTAACTGGTCATTTCCATTCACATATCTTCTGCTTTTTCATCTATTTCTCCAGTGTTACTTCATCTATTTCTCCAGTGTTACTTCATCTATTTCTCCAGTGTTACTTCATCTATTTCTCCAGTGTTACTTCATCTATTTCTCCAGTGTTACTTCATCTATTTCTCCAGTGTTACTTCATCTATTTCTCCAGTGTTACTTCATCTATTTCTCCAGTGTTACTTTATCTATTTCTCCAGTGTTACTTCATCTATTTCTCTAGTGTTACTTCATCTATTTCTTCAGTGTTATTTCACTATTTCTCAGTGTTACTTCATCTTCTCCAGTGTTACTTCATCGATGTGTGGAAAATATTAAATATTCAGTTCGCCTTGTCTAATGAATTTAGTAAATTAATATTCATTCTCTAAAGTTGTTTTCGATGCCCTTTCTCCATCTTTTGTATTGTCTTTCTCATGCTCTGTATTTGCATTTGTTTTCTCAATGTGGTTCTCTGTTAAAGAGAATACCAGGTCTTTCTTGTCTGAATCTCAAAATATTTGAATATTTTGTACTTTTATAGATTTAATAACTTATTTTCTTCGTAGTTGTCTTTCTGATTTATTTATTTCTAAGTGTATCTCTTGTTATTGTTCCTGAATCTCTTCTAAGACATTTCATCACTGTTGTTATAATTTTACCGCCCATTAGCTGATGTGAGTGACCGTATTTGACACCGATAGCAAATAATTGTAACCAAAATAGGAGTTCCTATGCGATTTCTTTTTGTATTTGCAGGTATCTCTTTATGAAATTTCTTTTAGTATTCCCGTGTATTATCTATATATGGGTAGACTGCAGTAAAACTATGTAGCAATAACGAAACACATAAAAACAAAGTACTTAGTTTTAAAAATACAAAACAATACACAACAACGCTTCCACTAAAATACTTTATCAATCAAAGAATACAACATTAGTGAAGACATTTCCTTCTTACACGGCATGACACATATAGAGTCAGACAATAGAGAACCAGGTTATGGATTTATTGTTTGATTCTATATGGTGTGTGTCGTGTACGAAGTGAATTTATTCACTTATGTTGTATCCTTTGATTGATAAAGGCCTTTTAGTCGAAACGTTGCTGTGTATTCCCATGTATGAAATTATATATATATATATATAGTGTTTGCATTTTTGTTCAAGTTGAGAATGTAAATGTATCCTTGACATTTGTAAATCTATACGAGTAAGCATGCTAAGCCGAAGTTATACAAAATTTACTAAACGGATTAAAACCAAATTTCTATATAAAATGCAAACATCTTAAAAATGCATCGAGGATCCTCGCTTGTACTACGGAGTTCCTGTACTACCGCCTAGATCTTCATGTATAAGAAAGAGATCAGAGTATTATATCATCAAGTAGCTTGCCCCTTCCGGAACCTGGCTACCATGACAGCAGCCCTGTAAAACTTTCTGTTCTGTGTAAGTTGACCCGCGTCAGCAGCAGTCATTCTCATATCGGCAATGACTTCTTGACTCCTCGTCTTCTAGGTCTTCCTCTCAATCATTCTTCCAGGTCCCATTCCTCCAAAATTATCTGATCTATGCACTGATGTCTTTTTAATGTGTCCGAAATATTTAATTTTTCTTCATGATATATATATATACTGATGAATCCGGCTTCGCACGGATGGAAAGTTGTTAGTAATCCTTATGAGGAATTGGTGAAGCCGTTCCAAGAGATTCACTTAGTTTTCAGGCGACTGGTCATGGTCAATGTTGCTTCTGGCCCCAAAATGGGCAGATATGCTTCGGGTTGGTTCCCCCAATGTTTAGTTTTCAGGTCGACTGGGTGTGGTCACATGTTGCTTCTCAGCTCACCCAGGAGAGGACAGTCTTGCTGGATATGCTCTGGTGTTGTTCGTCTGCTGACACTGGCAGAAGCTGTTTGACTTATTCCTAGTCTATATAAGTGTTTGTTGAGTCTGCAGTGTCCAGTACGTAGACCAAATATAATGACCTGGTCTGTTCTGCTTAGGTCTTTGAGGAGTCTTTTCCCTAATCATTTCCAATGTTTGTCTTCCAGTGTCTGCCGATTTTCTCTGTATAAGGGTTTTGACCTCTTGAAAAGACATGGTCGGATAAGACATATCATTTGGGTTTTTTTTTTAAACGAATATTGACCCGATTTCGAGTCAATATTCTAAATTATACAGTTTTCTCAAACCAAAGCAAACGAAAAAACACAATTTTTATTGTGTAGTTTGAAACAATAAATAAAGGGACACAATACATGCCTATTTTGTATCTAGCAATTTGTGGATTATTCCTTTACTTCACCCGCGTAGTCGAAATAGTAGGATCAGACATCAAAATTCGATTGTATTTAATTTAAACTAATATTGATCCGATTTTGAAACTGTTTCTTTATTGACCTAATTTTCAAGATAAAAGTGTGCGAAAAAATGGTGAATTTCGGATGTAAACTGACGCCGTCTATACTCGGACTGCACATCCAGACAGTAAGAAATATATAGTAAGATATATATATATATAATATATATATTTATTTTAAAATCATGGACACACGACCTTTAATTTCATTAAAAACGTTTTCAACCTACCTTTATGCAAACCATTCGTTAACTGGTAAACGGCATTGCACACTTAGCGTCTTACGGAAATGCGTTTGTTGGTCTCAGTCAAATAATTAATCAGCAAATATATTTTATTATGCAAACAGAATTCTCTTTTCTTCAAAATTGTTGACATATTAATATTACATACACGGAGATCAGACAAAGTAGTTTAATTAACACACGTAGAACATATATATAATAATACTTGGTGGGTGTTTATTAAAGGTTGCATATCTGTAGGGAATGAATGTCTAGTGTTGAAATTTGTGTTAATACTGTTTACTTTCTCGTCCGAGTATTTGCTTACACGGTTTCTCATGGTTACTTTCTACCTAGAGCTACTTACAACTTGAGGTATGTGTAAATATTAGCTGGTTACATATATTTCTCTGGTTAAGCTCTATTTATCGCAGCTTGAACTGTCAGGTATGTGTCAATATTTTATTTACTTCTCTGTTAGGGATGTAGTTAGTGAAAATGGGATTGGAGATGTCGCAAGCAGATACATACAAATCTCCAGCAAGTTTACATGTCGAATTATCCATAATTGTTCAGTATGTTTGATGTGATGATTAATTTATATTATATAATTGTTTGTTACACCGTTTTTCAAATCAAATATAGGATTGATGGTTACATCATAGGCTGTTTTTAGCACTGTCAGTCCGTAATTTTTATTAAACTCATTTAAAAAAAACTCAAACGAATCTAAATTGCAATGTATGACATGTATGTCAAAATGATGCTATGGAAAATGACATCATTGAAAAAATCAAGAAAGCAAGTCAAACTTTTGCCATCCTCAACAAAATCTGAAAAGTCAAAGGATTGAATTTTGAAATAAACATTACAATATAGAGAATCAATGTTATGTGATTGCTATTACACAGAAGACATTCATTGAAAATAACCCATAAATAAGCTGGTGGTATTTGAAAAGAAATGTTTAAGAAGAAAGATGAGAATATTCTGGTCTAATACAATAGCACATGAAGAGATTTTAAGACGAACACCATGAGAATAGTTAGGGTTCATCATTTAAAGACAAAAATGGAGGTGGATTATTCATGTATGTAGGATGCCAGTAGAGATATTTGTTTAAATAGCTCTCCTATTGACAGCGGATGGGGAAAGAAGGTCTGGACGTTCAAATGAAACATGAAAATTAGCTGTGGAAAGAAAAGAAAGATCGTGGCTTGAGATGGAAAGCAATTGATAGAAATGGTGCAGTACGGCTACAATGTAATTCGTGTCTGTGAACTTTGTGTGTCAAACGGGACACTAATATGTTATAGATATAGTATACTGCAATAGTAAGTATACTGCAATAGTAAGTATACTGCATTAGTTAGTATACTGCAATAGTAAGTATACTGCATTAGTAAGTATACTGCATTAGTTAGTATACTGCATTAGTTAGTATACTGAATTAGTTAAGTTAAAAAGTTAATTGCATTTCCTTTACAGGACTTTGCGAATCAATCCCAGCTTTTAACGCTGTTTGTGATTTTTCTATGCATTACTGCATTAGTTAGTATACTGCATTAGTTAGTATACTGCATTAGTAAGCATACTGACTGCATTAGTTAGTATACTGCATTAGTTAGTATATTGCATTAGTTAGTATACTGCATTAGTAAGCATACTACTAAGATTTGAGTTCTAAAGCTACTACACGGCTATATATCCGATCAGAAGGATGAATTTGTTAAATGATATGTTGCTTAAAACAAGCCGAAACTTATACCAAGAGAAACAAAGTTAGGAAAAAGTAAATTTGTTTCAGAGCAAACTGCACTAAATAACTTTTATATAAACCCGCTACCAAATGTAGACTCAAACCAAATAATGTGAAATATTGAGCAAATAATAGTAAGTTGTTTACCAAACATATCTTCTAATTAGACGACATAAAAAGATGACAAATCTGATTACTACGTTATTGAACGTGTAAGTAGCACTATAACTGACAGATGATTCTATGAATCAATACTATTCTGCTATTGAAAGTCTCCTCAACAAAGAGAATAAATACTCACTAGTGATGTCTTATATACACACGCATGTTATCTTCTAGTACGTGATAAATCTATATCTACTGTCTGATGTGATTTGTGAAATGTAGTGTTAAACTAAGCTGACAAATATGAACAGACAAGCCGTCATAAATAAAGTGTCTTCCTTGAATCACGAGGTTGCCCTTTCTGATGTGCACTGAATGTAGAGAGAGGTAACCAGAACATGGATGTTAAAAGAATTCAGTAGTAGAATATGTCACTGAATACCGAAACATTACTTTTGAATGTTTGGATTGTTTGATTGTTTGATGGGATAATCATAAATGCTATTTGGTAAATAATCATGTGTCCTCTTATCTCCTTCTTATTTAGGAAGATCTTGACAATAGTGCCAGAACTCCGTAGAACCGGCGATGGTTCTCGATCTAATTTTGAAGGTGGTGGAAGTTGTTGTTGGATTTTGTATTTCAATTTTTCTTCAGTAAAATATGTTCAAGCAACAATCCATCTTATCCATGTCAAGAAATGTTTTACTTGCACAAATGAACATGGAAATTATTATTTTGTTGTCAGTATCCTATAGCACAACTGAACATGGAAATTAGTATTTTGTTGTCAGTATCCTATAGCACAACTGAACATGGAAATTATTATTTTGTTGTCAGTATCCTATAGCAACAAACATGGAAATTGTATTTTGTTGTCAGTATCTATAGCACAACTAAACATGGAAATTAGTATTTTGTTGTCAGTATCCTATAGCACAACTGAACATGGAAATTAGTATTTTGTTGTCAGTATCCTATAGCACAACTCAACATGGAAATTAGTATTTTGTTATTAGTATCCTATAGGACTAGAAAATAAATCTCACACTGTTATTTGATATCTCATAAAATAGCTCAATCGTTTCACGTGCGGAGCGAACCGTCAACCTTTCGAGCGAGAGACGAGAAAATTAACTTCACACTTCAGGTACCTTCAAATTATACTATTACAAGACACTTAAAAATAAATGTAAACATTGCGTTTGTTTTTCGATGCCCATTTGCTGTAACATTTGAAGTCTATAGCCTGTTTTCTTCTGTCTTCTTTTCTCGTATTCTGTTTTGTCTCACATCATGAGCATAATAAGAAATGTCTAGAACGGACTTTTGTGTACGCTTCATAAACAGTGTTTTTCCTCGCATAAACAGTGTTTTTTCTAAGGTACAATTTTATCGTGGACGGCCTTTGTGCTTTGTATACACTGTATCGAGGTAACATTGTTATTTTAGGCGCACTGTCTGTTGACAATCTGTTTATGTGGAGGATCCATTTAGTTTGTTGTCTCTTCATAAAATTCAGTACTGATTGATGTTGTTCCTACTTTCTTCCTGATGTCTTTATTTCTAAGCCGGTCTCTTTTTGATATTTCCATCATAGTTTGTGTAACTATGAATTTCACTGAGTATCACATGTTAATAGTTCGGTTTTTCACTAGTAATCGATTTCATATTCTAGTTAGATTTGTAGCTAGACCATAGGTTCCTAAAGTGGGCTGTGCTGCCCCCAGTGGGCGTTTAAGCCTTCTAGAGGGGGCAATAGTGGGTTCAGAAGCATTTGGAGGAGGCGTTCAGGCAATCTAGGAGTCGTTGGCTCCTTATAGAAAACATTAATAATATATATTTAAAATAAATTATTTTCGTGATTTTGCGATTGAATAACTATATTTAAGATGAAGCACATATTGATCACTACTTTTTCAATACTTTAACGGCATAAGCAATAATGTATAAATTTATATGTCTTGCAAAAGTGGGCGGTGGCCCAAAAGCGTTTAGGAACCTATGAGCTAGACACTGTTCTTGATACAGTTGTTCTCAAACATGTAGTATTGTAATATGAAGCCGGACTAGGATCGAATTCATAGTCAAGTGTGCCCTACGAGAACTTCACTATCACCATCATTCAGTTGCATGTCCTGGGCAGAACATTTCTCTCTATCAGTCTTTCAGAATGTCGTTCTTTCTCTTATAGACCAGATCGTGGCTAACGATAACAAACGGCTGGGAAGCTCAGGTAACAATTATTTAAATTCAGACTACAACTGTCACGTGATCTTGGCATACCAGTATTATTAGACATAGAGGAATTCAGTTTAAAACAAACAATACAGAGCAGGGTTATATTATGTCACAAATTAAATTTAACGCTTAAGAATATCAGTTTTAACTCTTTTCCTCAAAAAAGTAACCAGATGCTCGTAGGAATGACTTCAATTGCAATCAAGTTTGCTATGTTCTATCAAACATATATAAAAGTGAGCCCCATCACTTGAATTTCTTTTTTCTTAACTGAGCTAGACAACTTATTTAACGTTGGTCACGACCAGGTGTCCCGCCTCCGTTGCTGTAATGTTCATGTTCAAATCTATCACAACTTTAATCCATCTTCACCATGGTTTCCGCTTCTCCTCAATATATGGATGCCTCAATCTATAAAGGGCCTCTCACGTTTTGTATGTCTTCAAAATACTTCACATTTATCATTTTTATGTTTAGTATCAGCTAGTTTCCTTTTTTTCATTTTTAGTTTCCTCTGGATAGTGCATGATTTAAGAAGAACGCCCACGTAACATATATATTCAGAAGAACTAATGTGCGTGTCCATTACTTTGGTAAATGTCCTTGTCTTCCAACAATACTTTGCTACTGGAAATGTACACTATATTGTTTTATTTGTACATATTTATGTAAACTATGTATCTGATTCTTTCAACTGTGTATTACCATGTTTGCTAAAACTGAGCACCTATGGGTCTGATCGAAGTGCAATGACGTCGGTTAAACCACGTTTGCTAGCCACGATGTTGGTTGAGAGAGGATGTGTAAATGATTCATGTAATAGTGGTGAATCTAGAAAACTAACCAGACTGCAAGAATTCCAAGTTAAATGTGCTGTAGTTAGACAAGAACACTATGCTAGTAGCCAAAGAAGGATAGTAAAACAACAAAGAACCGGAGTCGTTAGTCCCCAGACGCTGAGAGACATACTGAATAGGAAATCGGAGCACTTATGTATTAATTGGTTCACACCTGCAGTGATGATGATCCGACAACTAAACAAAAAAATGAAAATAAATAAAAACGCTAACCTGAACCAATGAGAAAATGTCAGTGGAGGCAACAAATTTATGAGAACAACAAAACGAAAGTTGAGAAAATGACGTAATGCGAATCAAAGACAATCTATTAAAAAATACAAGAAGAAATACAACAAATTAGAAGTAAAAGATTGAAGAAGAAATGAATAACAGGTGAAATAAAACATCGTGACGCAGAACACGTTCTTTAAGAGTAGGAGAGAAACACTAAAAGGGAGAGAAGATAGTACCGAACGTACCTTAGCAGAATATAACGAAGATAAGGATTAACATACAATCACAAGGATAGAAATAATCAAGATGTAGTGTGGAATAATTAGAGAGGAGAAGAAGACATGTAAAGAAAAACCTGTCCAGAATAATTAGATCTATCTAGAAAACACTGGACATTAAAGAAAACTTTGATGCTTGTACAAATAAGAATGATAAAATTGAAGTATTTATGAGACGTAAGAAAACATGAAGGGTTAGCGTAGACGGTAATAGAGGAAGATATCACATCAAAGAGGAATTAATAAAGACCACAGAGAAGATGGATTTAGTATGTATCAGTGGCGGCTCGTCACTAAGGACCATTGGGGCCACAAATAATGTGTAACGTGCATTTATTATTTTATAAATTAAAATATAACAACCCAAAACCATGATTTTTACGAAAACCTTTGTCTGGCCCCACCACCTAAAATGATCACGAACCGCCACTGGTATGCATTATATGATTTTATCATTATATCAAGGAAGATGGCAGCAGAGAGAGAGAGAAAGGAAAAATACGAAGGATGTTTAGATCGGCGAAGGTATGTTGAGGACAAGCTAATTTATGATGACAGGACGACAGGAAAATAGAGAATAAGATTGCTAAAGAGTGATACAAGAAATATAGAAAGAAAATAATACATACTTGAACGTATACTAGAAGAACAGACCGCATTACATAGAGGTATACAACAACATAAAACATACATTATACATTTCTAAGCCAAGTTATTTCTTGCACGGCCTGTGTCCAATCAAATACCAAATAAGCCGTCAAATGTCATACAACCAGCAGTGACCCACAATTGCTAGAGGCAAATGATAACTACACTTGTATAACTAAGGCACTATGAAACAACACAGACTCACTGACATTCCACATAACCTAATAGTGTATGTACATATATATATATATATATATATATATATATATATATATATAATATATATATATATGTATATATATAAAACAAATAATACTCTTACTGTAAATCATGATTTCAAATACAACAACATACAATGTAGATGATGTCAGTAACATGTACTTTAGTTATACAATCTAATGTTTGTTTATTTAGTTTGTTTGTTTTGATATGTTTTTTTTTCTATCTAGAAGAGTATATGCCTACTATCTGCATGTGTATGAGTACGTCTTTCGCTTACGTACACGTTGCTCTCTCTCTCTCGTGATCACCGCCCAGACCAATGTACCAGACCTCCCCATAAATTCTATTCATGTGGAAATCTGATTCATGCAGCCTTGGCATTGGTGTGTTTTACGTCACATCTTCAGCACCATTTGGAGATCTAGTGCTTATCCTTCGGCGACGTGTCCGGTTTCAACCAGCGTTTACTCGGTTCGCTCTCCGTTCTGTAGCCATCTAGTATTTTTACGGTGTGGGTAGCTAGCCCCACACCTTAACCCCTATTCGCCTCTTACGACATGCGTAGCAGGTAACAGTGGTTCTATTCTTTACACCCCAATTTGGGCGGCAAGTTGATCTGAATTAAAACATCATTTGAAATAGTCCTGGTTACATTTTGGTTGATATATGTGTATGTGTCCACAATACTTCAATTTACTCATTCGTATTTGTAGTATCAGCCAGTCTCCTTTCATTTTGAATTACTTGTGTATAGATTCACGTGTTCTCTATTCATGGTATACGGATTATTGTTCTGTAAACTTATATTCAAAAGCACATTCACGCTTTTCCATTGCCTTGTTTGATGTCCATATGTTACAGTAATACGTTGCATCTGGACTCATACATACTTTTAGTTTTCCAATATTAGGTTTAATAAAAGCAAAATGTTCTAAATTATCTTCTATCATTTTTCTTCATAAAATAACCCATTAATTATATTTGTTTGTTGATAAACTATGTTTGAAACCTCGACAAACTAAATACGCTATGGAGTATGTGTTTGTTCTTAAGTTAAGTTTTTCATCTGGAAAATGAGATCTAATCTTCTGTAAGCTTTCACAATAAGATGAAAGAAGAACTTTCTTACTGTCATAGTTCCACATTTTATTCTAATCTCATATATGTCTATTAATTGTTTATGTATTGTTTTGTTATGTATTTACATGTAGGGTGTCTATGGCGAAGTGGTCAAGACGTTTGCCTGTCGTTCTGAAGGTTCGGAGCTCAAATCCGGACCAATTCACAAACGCAAATTTTTAAAGAGATCACTATTATTGCTGCTGGAGCCTCGAAGTTCGTGCTTTGTGCAACATTTTCGGTATCTGGCGTGCCATTTTCGCCGACAGAAACGGAGCAATATAGGGAAACCCGATGCAATAACTCAATCCTTCGCCTTTAGTCAGATACTGAACAATATATTTTACTTTTAATAACTTTTTGTAATATAACTTATAAAAGTATTTATCAATTGGGCGTATTAGCATAATGCATAAACGTTTGTTTATCGACGCATACACAAGAAGGTTGGGGTGCAATCCACGCTCCATGTTTTTTCACACATGTCTCTGAGTCCTACCTCCTTCACATTAGCGCCTAGGGATAGAACTGTGAAGTGACTTCATATCCTACGATGTGAAAAAGAGGCTACGGGAAATGAAACAATTATCCCAATCTGTTGATATTATAAATGACAATAATTGTGTTCATAAACATGTCTGCAGGGAGCTGGTTGTACGGCCTTGGTCGTAGCTGTGATCGCAAGGAAACTGGAATTAAGTAGAGCAGAAAAACACGTTCATTATTTTATGATGGATACACAACTGACAAAAAGAGTAAGTATGACAAAGATATTACATTTTATTTTGTTATTTCTTTGTTGATTAAAATTTAGTTTTTGTTCGAGTTAATAGAATATGAAAATGCAATATGAATTGAACTTTTCATAACGGATTGTCATGTTATGAAAGCAGTGATAGCAACAAAACATACTTTCCTTTCAAGTCAGATTAAAAATGACATAAAACATTAATAAAAGGAAAGCAAACCCTCCCGGAAAAATCTGTCAGTAGTGCCATATTAGGCGTCCTCACTACACCTGCATTTATAGTGGACTAATGACCAAAAAAAACACAAGAAAAAATACTTTAGTCAAATTGAAGCAGAAACTTATGATGTAACAACAAAAAAATGAAACATATTATGTAGACGTCCCCACGGTATAGACAAAAATAGTTTACGTCAATGTTGAGACGTAGACATAAAACAACTGAAATACTAATTGAAATCGATGTCTCTCTACTTAAATGTGTTTCTATAGGTATTCTCTTGCGTTCCCGGGCTATTCATTTCACCTCAACTTGTTAAACGAGCTAGTATCAGTGAACTTAAGTGTCGCGATTTAGTGAGCTGGTGTTTTGGTTAGTTTTTTCTCTCTCACCATCCCCTATTTTTTTTGTTGGCTAGTTCAGAAACCGTCTCAGATTCTTTCCTCGCATACTTTCTCTCTCTCTCACTCACTCACTCTCTCTCTCTCTCTCTCTCACTCACTCACTCACTCTCTCTCTCGTCCTCATTATGGTCTTGATTTCACTGTTTACAAACTATTCAAGAAACGGTGCTTTCTTATGGCATACTTAAAGCTTTTATTATAAAATTCTTCTGTTTCTTCTTCACTGATTTTTCAGCTCTTGTACTCTTGTCCATTTGTCCACTAGCATGTCATATTTCTGTTATGAAAAACTATTTGATATGTCTTATAGACTCTGAGAATATCATTAATGGTATCATAAAATTGTATGTGGATATTCTACCCCCGCCTGACGGGAGCAAGGATTTTATTGTTCTTATCACTAGGGAAACGAATGTGGCCCCCTAAGCTACTCGGTGGTATATATGCCAAGAAATAGTTCACTGTGCTCATTCCTCACCACTATATTGCATGCTTGTCTTGCCGAGTTTTATATGGCTTCTTTCCTTCCTTCCTTTCGTTTGCTTGAAATATTGTCTATATATTCAATGTTGTCTATTTATGGTGGTGTCTGTAGCCCAGGGGATAATGACTCGGTTTATTAACCCAGACGTTCTGAGTTCGAATTACGCTGCGGACAATTTGGTTGCAAATGGTTTTGCTTGGATTTTTACAAAAGGACGATAGCACCACCCGTTCAGAAAGCAATGGTAAACTACTGAACGTAATAATGCCTAGAAAAATCACAAACAGCGTTAAAAAGCTGGGGTCGATTCGCAAAGTCCTGTAAAGGATATGCAATTAACTTTAACTGTCTCTTTTATAAACTTCACTGTCTTTTGTATCTCACACTGAGGACATGTAGTTTCCTGTTGAGTGTTGTTTCGTTAGTGCAGTGATTATGCCTTAATATATCATATGCGAGGCAGTCTTGAAGTATTTACTCTGCAGTCTGATGTGCCTCTTCCCATGTGCACATGGCTGAATTGCCAATCTTGAATTGTGTATACATATGGCTGCGGAGTCGATTGTGTCATGTTCTAAGGCGCAGAATGATAACTTGTTCCAATCTGTTCATATGATTGTAGTCGTCTTGTTTGGTATTTGTGGCTTTATCATTGATTTAATCATCCTTTTCTTTTGGTGGTAGGTAACTGGCACATCCGGTTGCTCTGCTGCAGTACCTTCCTTGGCCAGTCGGTCTGCTGTCTAATTTCCTGGTATTTCACAGTGAGAGGGTATCCACTGCAAGACGACCCAGCGCTGCTTGGATAGTTCAGACAGTAAGGTCTGTAGACCTGGCAATTGTCTGTACTGGAGCGCTTCGAGTGCTGATATTGCATCTGTCTTACATTACTTTAGACACGTTACGAAATATTGAAAACAACATAATCGTCATTTACTTAGCTATTGCACATTTTCAATAATTATACGTAGTCAGAGAGTTAATCATATTGTAGCTCTATATCCTTATGTCTGGCCAGTTTTATTCTTTATTACCACCAATCATAGAGGGCGTGTGTGTCCACAAAATATCACATTTGTACAGATGTGCTACTGGTTAGAGATAGCAAATATTAAATCTCACATCAAGTACCACATATACATAGTTGTAGATGTAGCATGGTATCGGAAATGGTTAGGCATAGGGAGATTGTCAGAACTGAATGATTGTCAGGACTTCATATTTCCCTCTAAATTATTTCATGTTACTCTTGAACTCTCTCTCTCTCTCTAAATATATATATATATATCGATTAAAATATCGATTAATCTGCATACATTTCTTAGAAAAAGGAACTATTTCTCAACAAATTATATTAAAAACACTGCAGACAGTTACATAAATGCTACATACGATCACATAGTCGTTAGTATGTACCTTCTTACCCTTTTCCCAATCCTACGTCTACAGTTTTGTCCATGATTAATAGGAATCTTTCAATCAGGCCCAAACCAATTTAAGGATGTCCCTGGCCCGGAAACAATCACAGTCACTATATAACTAACATCTAAGACTGGATATAATTCAGTACGTTGTCTCAGCATGTGAGAAATGTACTTTAAATGTCAACTTAATGAAACGCGAATGAAACTAAAGGAAACATTTCCAACCTGAACTATTATTTAGTTGCTAAATAGGGTACTGTTCTGATTGAGATAATATATATCACACTTCAACGTACATTCCTCCTATTAGAGTGTACTATTGTCATATTAGACTTTCAACTATCTCCAATTTTGTTAACATTTACATCAAATAGCTAGTCCTGAGTAAAATTATGCCACTCTAATAGTCCTTTGGAATTTGACTCTCTCGTATGTCAGATCTCCCGCTTCTGTATCCATCATTCTTAAATCATCCATTATATCTTAAATCCCGCTTCTCCGTGGCCTTTCTGTTCCTCTCTTTTCCTGGATGCTTCCTTCCATAATGGTCTTTCCGCTCCCAGATGTTGTGGGTCGTCACTTCTATAACAACTAATCAAGTCGAAAATTACACGACGTTTTCTATTATTGTTATGTATATTTTTTCACCAACCAAAATGGTGGATGCTCTGTGTTTTCATGTTTGTATTATTTAGTAATTTATAATATTTCCTATTGAGATCCAGTCAGTGCTGTGGAGTTTGTGCTCTGTCGTTGAGCCTCTAGTAGTTCAAGCAAGGACATAAGCATACATAAGAAGAGATAAATGAGAGAAGAGAAAGGGACACAACACACGAACTGGAGGTAGACAGATTATAAGAAAGTCAGATCGTCTTTCCCTCATGTATCTTCACAATAGCCACTAGAATTATCTAAGTGCAAAGCAACCAGCATCAATTCGACAGAAACTGGATTGCAATTTCGACACTTTCATGGTTTAGGAAAGCAATTTGAAACAGAATATAGTCATACATTGCCCAGGCTTCAAATGTTATCCCACTCCTAGTGGAAGACTATATAGGTTATCTATATGAAACGTGAACTTTCCAACAACTGTCATGATACATATCATAATGACCTGAGGTGTAGAATTGCAGGGAATATAAGAATATATAATGTGTAGATACATGTGAACCAATCATTAATCAATAGAGTACTTTAAAAGATGTCATGAGTCTTAGTGTCAGTTAGTAATTAACATTATATTTCCCATAGTGCAACAGTCTTTCATTTAAATTCTATCCCTTTATAATTTCAATAAGTGTGTACTTATGCAGTACATATTATATCTGAGATCAATTTCTTTTAACGTTATAAAAATGCAGCAGCTAATGTGTTACGTGAAACATGGTTGATATATCGGTATACAAAACTTGTCAAAAAGGTGAACATTAGAAAAGTCAGGACGCACCAAAGAAAGTTTTTACAGTCAATACACAGGTAAGATATTTGCTTACAACAATTTAAATGGCAACAGTATGGAGATATATCTTCATTTGAAATAGTATTTTGAACGGATTAGACTAAAGCATATGAGTGCTTTCGTATGTCGTCTCCGAGACATGTGGGATGTGCGTTCAATCACACATTCGACGATTCACGAGTGAGGAATGGAATAGACGCTCCTACCTCCTGCATACTAAAACCAAGAAATCGGAAGTGACACGCACATTATACTCTAAGGCCGTAATAAACTACGGACAAATCTTTTTAAATTAAATAACGTTTAGACATACTAATCATATTATGTTTATTGCGGTCTTCTCATTAATGATTATCACTAAATTCGGAAAAAAATGTGGATATTCAATGCTGCCTCTTGTACAAACATGATTCTCTTTTGTAGGTCCCAAATAGTTCAGTGCAGTTTTCCTTTTTACTGTAGTTTTAATAGAGCTTTCTTCAGTGCATCATATTCTGGGTCGTCTTGAAGTGTGTGCTCTACATTCTGGAGTGCCTGTTCAATTCGCTGAATTGCCCATCTTGAGTTTTGTATACAGGTGGTGGCTGCGGGGGTGAATTGTGTCATGTTCTGAGACGTAGAATAACAACTTCTTTTAATCTGTACATATTTTGATAGCTGTCCTGTGTTAGCATTAATGTATTTTTGGATTTGATTTAATCTTTTTTTTTAACGTCTTTATATTTGATAACGCGCCTGCCAACTTGCACAGAACAGAGAGTTTTTCAGGACTGCTGTCATGGGTGCCAAGTTTCGGAAGGAATACGCTACTTGATGTTGATGATGATGCTATTTATAACTCGAGACTGATACGAATGATTGCTCTCCTGTAACATCTTCTTTGTTCAGTTGATCTGTTGTATCATTTTCTGCTATTCCAGAGTGAATCTTCATTCTATAGTTCTTGTTGTGGATGTATATTCTTCTAGACTGGTAGTATAAACCCCCCCCATCCCCATCCCCTTCCACCCCTTTTTGTATTTCGTTTGCTTACATATTTTCTCTTCGTGACTGACTGTTCACTACTGTTTATTGTGTGTGACTTTCAGCAGAATGCTACTTCTCTCCGTTGCGCTGTCAGTGGTGACAAACCTGGAAATTGATATAATGCGACAGAAATAAAATAAGTCAGGACAGATATTCAGGACTGATATGACATGTCTACGCACAGAACTGGGTTAACAAGAAAAGATCTATATTAAGAATGAAGATTTCATAAAATAAGTGGATACAACATCATAAATGATACTTCATCAAGAAGCCACATATGTAATGCTTCGACCACAAATGCAGATTACAAACCGACAGTTCACCAAAACAACAAAAGTTATTCACATACAGTGAATCATCATCAAATAGCTTGTATTGAGCAGAACGTTGACCTAACAGTCTTTCAGAATAATTCTCTATCATAGGCCAGATGTTCCGCCTCTGCAGCAGTCATGCTCAAAACATCAGTTACATCCCGAATCTTTCTTCTCCGTGGTCTTCCTCTTCTCCTCTTTGCCGGGATGCCTCCTTCCATGATGGTCTTCTCTAACCGTTCATGTGGATACAGTGAATAAAATGCAAAACATCGTCCCCACAGAATGTGGACCACAATGTTGATCTATCAGCTTAGTTTCTCTAGGATATTATTATTACCCCCAACACTCTCATTCCAAAGTGACACACACCATGTTCTTTCCTATATTCACTACTTTAAAGTTTCTGTCTTGTTACCCATTTTCTTATTTGATTCCAAATTGTGATACATGCTACGACAATCAGCTGCCTGTGTGGTGCTGGGGACACAAGGAAAGCAAAGAATAGTACCACTGCAACCTGCAATGCATGTCGTATGGGGCGACTGATGTAGGCCCTAGGGATGCTATACTAGTAAATAAACCAGCGCAGAAATCGGATGTGCTGACCTACTTGTAGGCGCATAACTGGCACAACGTACAATTGCTCGTAGGTTCAGATCGCATATAAATCACACAGAGTGGTTGACAAGTGGTCGATATGGAGGTTCAAAAGAAGAAGAAGAAGAAGAAGAAGAAGAAGAAAGACAACAATCAGCTTTAATTGAGTAAAACCGTGAATTCGTTTCCAGACACAAATTGATGTCGTTTTCGGAAACTCTATTGCCCGTGTGATGTCTGGGACTGCAAGGGATGCAAAGAATAGTACCACTGCAACCTACAAGGCATGTCGTAATAGGCGACTAATGTAGGGGCCTAGGGAAGCTACCCTAGTAAATAAAAAGCGTCGCAGAAATCGGATGTGCTGACTACTTGTAGGCGCATAACTAGCACAATGTACAATCGCTCGTAGACTCAGTTCACATACAAAGCACAAAGAGTGGTTAACATGTGGTCAATAAGGAGCGTTAGAAGAAGAAGAAAGAAAACGGTATATTAGATATTGATAACATTTTATTACAGCTTACAGCTGTTTTAATAAGTCATAAGTCAGGACAGATATGACATGTCTACGCAGAGTTCTGGGTTAACAAGAAAGGATATATTTATGAATGACGATATCATGAAATAATTGGATACAACATCAGTACTGATATTTCATCAAGAAGTCACACATTTAATGTTTCGACCATATAAGCAGATTACAAACATGTAGTGCCCCAAAACAAGCAACAGTATTCACATACAGTGGATTGTCATTTTCCAGATTTGGTAGAATAGTTGAAAAACACATAACGCCATAAGCAAATAAAAATTCAATTTACAATTAAAAACATCATTATGCATTTAAAATTACATTTTCTGCTAACGACATTTTATTATGAAGATTACAAACTATACCAAACATGAGATCAGTTTAACAACACAAGAACAATACTAATGAGAGCATTACAACACAATATTTGTTGTATAGACGAGAATGTTATTTGTTGGTTTGTTGGATTGCCTTCTTTCTTTACGATCAATTTGATTATTCTTATTGTAATACATAATTGATCTTTGACAAGAACAGCTATAACTTGCGCCCCGGAAAAGCCCTACTAGTGTAGGACAGGCGCATCTGTAAACAATCGTTTGGCCTAAAGATATGTTCTTGTCTGTTTTAGTTGAGAATAAAACGCGTACTCAACTTTGCCAAATTTCAGGGTAGCAATAGAAACAAGTGGCTTCTGTGGCCTAGGGATTAGTGACTCGGTCTATTAACCCCGACTTTCTGAGTTCGAATCACGCTGCGGACAGTTTGCTTGCAAATTGTTTCCGTTGATTTTAACGAAAGGACGATGGCGCCACCCGTTCAGAAAGCAATGGCAAACTACTGAACGTATAAGTGGAGACTAGAAAATCAACGACTCGTTTACTGTAGTTAATGGCTACGTCCTTTAGGATATGCAACGATTTTCATTTTCAATAGAGACAAACTAACCATCACTACACATTGATATGAGTCTCCATGTGGATAGTAATGTTAACCATTGAAATTGAATATATAGATCCGTAATTTTCTCATTACTTTCATCTACCCATGAGACGATAATTGCATATTTATACAATCATCAATGCTTATAGTCTGTACTTGTGCTAACACGTTTAGAATATGTCCTAATTTGTCCATGTTCTCTAGTGGACGTTGTTGATGGTCTAGGTGGTTAAGTGATTAAACCATTGTCTTGGTTTAATCCGAAGCTTGTGTGTTTGAAACCAGACCACGTCAGTCTGTTCATGAGTGCATTGTCTCCAGAGACACATATGCTTGTTCTCGGAGCTATGGAGTTCAAGATTTGTACAATACTATTTCTTTCTGTGGAGAAAGACTGAGCAAAATGGAGAAAAACCCGGTGCAGTAAAGCTAATTCTTCCACTGTAGACCATTGAGAGGACATTGTTAGAAACACATATCAAGCAAAGGCTATTTTTGTATAGCTTATCTGGTCGTTTAATTTAAAACGCTCGTCTCTTGGCCAGCGATCTTGCCGAGATAAATAAGAGAATGAGAACAAGCTGGTCGTTTAGCATGTGTGTCCCGGGTGAGCCTCATATTACCTATGTAACATTAATCTTATTTCTTCTTATTATTTTCCTTGGTCCTGGTGCTTTCCCTTTGGGTTCTTAGAACTAATTCTTCTTGTTCTTCTTCTTTGCGTTCGTTCTTTACGACCAATTTTAATCACTCTTTGTGATATGTTTGATCTTTGTCAAGACGTGTATACGTTGCACATTGGTTTGGTAGGCTCCTTAACGCATGGACCTACACGTTTAGGACACATGCATCCAATTTCAGGCAACTAATGATTTACTACTTTGAAGAAATATTCTATTAAAAATTGCTTGTTTATTGATTGATAAGAACATCGTCATTGCACTTTGTGAGTAACCATGTATGCATCGCACTTCGGTGTGTAACCATGTATACACATCACTTCGGTGTGTAATCATGTATACACATCACTTCGGTGTGTAACCATGTATACACATCACTTCGGCGTGTAACATGATGCACGCACTTCGGTGTGTAACCATGTATGACACATTCGGTGCAATCATGTATGCACCACACTTCGGTGTGTAACCATTTATGCACCACGCTTCGGTGTGTAACCATGTATCCACTCACTTCGGGTGTAATCATGTATGCACCCACTTGGTGTGTAACCGAGAGACATGCTATCTGTGAATTTGTTCTCATTTATTCTCATGAATGCAGGCATCGTTTAGAACATTATATGGCACAAATCACTGATTTTACCAGATCCCTACTTTTGTAAGTATTTCTCTCTCTTCGATCAACTTCTGCTATGTAACTTCACCAGTATGTGTCACAAACAGGTTGTAAGCATTGAGTCTTCCCCCGGTTCCCCATTGTTTTTTTGAAGAGGATTGTTTCTGTTGTCCTGATTTCCAATCTCCCACTGTTCATGCTGGGACAGCTTGCAAAGATTTTGTGCCTGCTCTGACTCACAGGTGGACTGCTTTGGGAACTGTCCAACTTCAGAGGTATTTGTAATTTATCGAGTTATTTTTCTAGGCGAGCATAATCACAATGTCCTAGCCGTATTAGAGATAAAGGCTAAAAGTTAGGTCAATTTGTACACTTTAATCAAAACTTGGCAGGTTGAAAATCTATAGAAATAGGTTGCAAAGATGCTGCCCTGGAAAATGTGTTTTTAAACAGATTTAAAAAACGTTCATATACTAATTTTTTTTTATCTTCAAATCTACATCGAGATCTCTTGTCGGTGCTATGGCGCCCGTACACTGTGGTTAATCTCTTCCTCTGTAAGAAAGAGATCGGAGTGCACACGGTTATTCAACGACGTACAATGATGAAGATCATTTCAATCAAATAATCACTCAATCAATCATGATATATCTATTTTCTATAAATTGTTATTGTTTTTTTCAGTTTACGAAGAGTGAAAATGGATCAAAGAAAGTTGACTGAAAATCAAAGTTCGTTAGTGGACATGGCCAAGGTAAGAACTGTGTACATTTCTTGCTGATGTAAACTTAGTCATCTCACTCAGAATTGTTTTGAACTTGTCAATTTTGTTTCCATTATTGTTGGATTTATATTGCAAGCATTAAAAAGTTAATTGCATATCCTTTACGGGACTTTGCGAATCAACTCAGCTTTTTAACGCTGTTTGTGATTTTTATAGACATTATTACGTTCAGTAGTTTGCCATTGTTTTCTGAACGGTGGTGCCATCGGTCTATTGTAAAATCCCAATCGAAACAATTTGCAACCAAACTGTCAGCAGCGTGATTCGAACTCAGAATGTCGGGGTTAATAGACCGAGTCACTATCCCCTAAGCCACAGACGCCATCATTGCAAGAATTAGGTGATCAAAATGGCTAAATTTCAAAGTCTAGCGTGACTTAACTATTCAATTTTCATTTTGTTTTTGTGATCTAATGCATTATCTAGTAATTAGTGATGATGATTTGTGACGTAGACTTTTGCAATAATTACTTATCAAAGTGACGTCATGATAACTAAATATCAAGCAAGTATTAAGGACCTCCGTAAAAAACAACGTACTCAACTCAGTGCTTACGTCATGATGACTTTGTAATGATTAAATGTCATGAAAACTTGTTGCTATTACATACAACGATTTCTTTCCATAATTTGAGACATTATTACTTGTCATATTCATGGGCACTGACAAAAGAACAAGAAAGGACAATTACCACATGCGAAATGAGATGCCTGAGGAAAGCAGTAAATAAAACAAGAAGAGACCATATAAGAAATGAGGAAATTAGAAGAACAGTCGGAATAACACATGCTATTAGATTTATTGAAAAACAGAGACTCAAATGGTTTGGCAACTTGGTCAGAATGAACCGAATACACCAGTTGCAAGAGCGTACAACCTGAAAATGGAATCATCAAGAGGAAAGGGCAGACCAAGAAAAGATGGGTTGATGGAGTTACAGACATCTTAAAACTCACAATACCACACCATATCAAGCGACCGAGCGTGAATTATCTCGGAAACCGATCATCAGTTAAACCTGCTACCCTAGCGGCAAAAGCAAGAGGACAAAGAAAAGAAGATATTCATGGTTTGTTAAAGTAACTTGACAAATGACTCTATTACAGTAACTTGTTACAGTAACTTCACACTGTAAATTGGCATCTCATGATTGTCATGCTACTACTGACGGCAACAGGTATAGTAATTTCACAGTAACTGATAAAGTTGACTAAGTATGAAAGTTAGTGACATTATCTTATCATGGAATCAGGATGTCTACCTGTAATGACTACTTTACACTTACCTGCCATCTCACATTTCACTGTCACAATGATTAAGCGTGCAGACATCGAACGTTCACGACTGATGTCTGGAATCAATCCATGTTCAAATATTACCTTAGCTACCATCGACATGAAGTGTAGTATCTCTAGCAAAATAACAAAAATAGATAATTGAGCATGACGGCATTACAATTGTACGTGATACAATTCTTCAATTACATATTAAATGCTCTCTAACATAACAGGACTCAGATTGTAGGACCTTGAACTAATGCCAGCTTAGCTCTATTCAAAGTAGCAAATGCTACGGTCCACAAGCTTTCAGAAGACTCTGCCTAACAGAAAATGTTTAGCTTGTAAAACTATCAAACAAGTTTTAGATGACATCTCACATAACATGGATCAAATGTTTAGCTTGTAAAACTATCAAACAAGCTTTAGATGACATCTCAAATAACATGGATCAAATGTTTAGCTTGTAAAACTATCAAACAAGCTTTAGATGACATCTCACATAACATGGATCAAATGTTTAGCTTGTAAAACTATCAAACAAGCTTTAGATGACATCTCAAATAACATGGATCAAATGTTTAGCTTGTAAAACTATCAAACAAGCTTTAGATGACATCTCACATAACATGGATCAAATGTTTAGCTTGTAAAACTATCAAACAAGCTTTAGATGACATCTCACATAACATGGATCAAATGTTTAGCTTGTAAAACTATCAAACAAGCTTTAGATGACATCTCAAATAACATGGATCAAAATGTTTAGCTTGTAAAACTATCAAACAAGCTTTAGATGACATCTCACATAACATGGATTAAATGTTTAGCTTGTAAAACTATCAAACAAGCTTTAGATGACATCTCACATAACATGGATCAAATGTTTAGCTTGTAAAACTATCAAACAAGCTTTAGATGACATCTCAAATAACATGGATCAAAATGTTTAGCTTGTAAAACTATCAAACAAGCTTTAGATGACATCTCACATAACATGGATCAAAATGTATAGTGTCGTAATCAGGTGTACGGAATAATTTCGAAGATGACTAAGTTGGAAACAGGAATAATGGCCATTTTATGGAACGGAATTCTAGAACGCTTGCAAGCGGAGAACGTTCTTTTCGACATTAAAGCGTATAAAAACTGAGCTAAGGAACAAGATGGGATAAGATCGTCTAAATAACCTCAACTAACGAACATTGGAAATAATTTATTTAGAGAAATTGATTTCTCTAGAATTATCTCTAAATTTGCTCACATTAAATCGAGTAAAATGTGTTATCATACAGAATCTAGGTCCTCTTGGTAACATTTAATACAGGCCCCGCTTGGCTTAATCCGGCACTTCCTTGGACATTTAGATCTTGCAATGGATTATTTGTAATACATATATATATACAATCACACTTACACATAAAAACACAAAGATACATACACACACACACTACATATGCACATATACATATATGCTCATATAATGAGGAAATGCGATTTAAAAAAACGATATCTAATATCTGAAGCTAATGACAATAAATCAATCATATCGAAAGACATCGAATGTATATTGTAGCTTTTGCGAAATAAATACAAGAAATAAAAAAACACCTTTAATTATGAAAACAAAACATTTGTTGTTGTTTTTTATTCGTACGCTATCAATTCGTGCGGTATTATTACGCATATTATAGCACATATGACTGATTTTTTCATGAAAACTTGCTTTGCTTATCATCTCTGTCCTCTCCATTCATGCCAGCCGTACTACATTCTCCGATATACATGTATTTTAGAACTTCAAGTGAAGGATCAAAATATGTGTAAATATATATATATATATATATATATATATTAGTTATCAGTTATATGTAAACTTTCATCATAACTCCGGACAAGTCCACATGTCTTCTGATCCCCACCTTAAAAATCCAGCAGAGTTCAGCAGCACAACACGCCAGTTCGATATTGTGTGGTTAATTGTATTGTATATTTGGTTATTTTCGGGCTGTATCAATATTCATCTCTCTCAATTTGGTCAGCGATTGGGAATCACAATCATGAAACTCTCAGTTCGATGGACTATATCAATGCGTTACGAATGTAATTTTGGTCCATTGAAGTTGCATCTGATATCGTAGACAACCATTTGCCAGCCAATATTTCAGATCGTTCATTACCCCTGATTTGTGCGTGTCCAGAGATGAAAATGCTAGTGATTTATCTTTGGTACATCCACCTCTGTCTAGTACCTCCATCCCTTTTTGTCTCACCATCCATGTTTAGACTTTACGAATCATATTCATGGAGTCACTGAGTATTAAAACGCAGAGTAGTTATGAGATGCCAACCAAGTCACCGCCTCTGCAACAGTCTGTACATCCATCGTCAAACTACTTGTAGTTATTGCATCGATCCCCACCGACTCTCTTTTTCTTTCTGATCTGCCGGAAAACTCTACACACATTGTCCTTGACGGATAACTGTACTATCAGTGTAAACAACTATACCTGCTCTGTTGACGTTGTCGTTCAAGAGCACCTGAACCTCAGCGCTAAACATTAATGGGTATTTTCTTTAAAGTTGTTTTTCTAATGGATATACAAAACCGTAAAAACAGTCTGAAATTGAGATGGCACGGCAATCCATTCCTCTCTGGTTCTGTCCTGGATGGTTCCCATATTTTCCATGAGTAGCTTCCGCCCTCATCTGCCTCTCTTGAGTCTACACTCTTTCTCCTTAATTCTTTCTTCATGGAGAAGATGTTCCATGTTTGTTTTGACTTTTAAATATGATTGAACATTCCAAGTTTCAATTCTGCCAGCAGTACTGGGAAGGTCAAGAAGGAATCTCATTGCCACTTCTGGTGCTTCCTTGGGGCATACCAGAATAATACGAATAGCCTCATTCTGAATTTGTTTCCAGTCTCACTATCTGATGTCTTCGATAAATAAACAGTTATAGAATGGGTCGAATTTAGTTCAGAAACGCATGGTCAACTACTAACATCAGTTCTAATACAACGGATAGATTGATATACATTGGGCATATTCTGTGAAGTAATTATCGAAGAATCACAAATCATGCATTGAAAATGAGGATGTGGTGGGAGGGTTAACACAATTAAGAACACTCTAAAGAAACCCTGAAAAAATTTTACTGAGATATACGATAAATAATGAAGTCAGTTTCATAGGAGAGATTGTACTTGTTGACCAGTAAAGAGCGGTATGAAGACATTGCTTAAACGCTTTATGTAAAGTAGAAAAGTATTGAAGAATACACACATACATGCAATTACAGATTCGCATGAGTCACTTTGTCATAATATATATATATATATAATATATGGTAATGTATATATGTATTTTATAAGTGTATATGTATATATGGTAAGTATAATGTATATATGGTATATGTATATATGGTATATGTATATGTATATATGGTATATGTATATGTATATATGGTATATGTATATGTATATATGGTATATGTATATATGGTATATGTATATGTATATATGGTATATGTATATATATATATATATATATGGGCTCAAGTGGTAGACATATGCTCATATAAAAGTGTAAAATGTGTAAGTATAATAACGATAGCAACAAAAAAGCACTTAAATGTGGATCATAGTTGATTGCAATTATAGCTATCTACTTATGCAATTGCACTTGATATACAATGATAATATAACAATGAAAATGTCTAGCAGACCGTGGTCTCCGATAACATACTGCTAGCAGGCTCAGGTAAAATTCTAAGAAAAAGATCACAACCTTCGCGTGACCTCGCATTCCAGTTTTGTTGTAAAAAACGGATTCATTTTAAAAACAACACAGCATGTTAAACTAAGGTTATATTATGTAACAAATTCAGTTGTAACAAATCTCAGTAATATCAGTCTTATTAATACTTCTTCTCATTAATAAATAATTGTTAACAAAGTATTGAGTACAATTTCAATAACGCGAACAATGTTCTATCAAATATATATATAAAAGCCATCTTCTCTCAAACAGGAATTTCCGATACGTCGGCTTAGTTATTCAACCTTCATTTATCGGATTCTGCGAGTAGACTTTGCAGACCGCAGCGTATAAAGTGCTTATCATTTCTTAATGTTAAACTCAAATATATAATTGTAGAAAGGGCAACCCTTTTCTCATTTGTGTAACATCAGATGAAGAGAAATGAATCCACAACTTTGTTTCCATGTCCAATTCGATAAGCGAACATACTACGCATTTAACGAATCAGCTCTACTTACAAATAATAATAATATATGAATATTAGTCGATATTACTGCACTACATAAATGCTAATGCTACCATTTATAATAATTATTATAAATCACAATCAAACTAGAATCTCTCAGCATCATACAATAATTATATATTGCATTATGTACTCTTGATTCGCAACCTTGTCCAAGTGCAGAATCATTAACAATTGTTTTTTTTTTTTATCTAGTACATTCTGCAGAAAATAGGACATACATTACTGTCTCAACTGTAGTATACTTATATTTTATAAACTTATTTACACTACAGATGGTATAGATTTATGTCTCAACTGTAGTATACTTATATTTTATTCACTTGAGTTTACACTACAGATGGTATAGATTTCTGTCTCAACTGTAATATACTTATATTTTTAACTTTAGTTTACAACTCAGATGTTAGATTCTGTCTCAACTGTAGATACTAATTTAAACTTGATTACTAAGATGGTAGTTACTTCTCAAGCTGAGTATCTAATTTATTACATCTACTTTCACTACAGATGGTATGATTTTCACTAGATATTATATTTTCTAAACTTGTTTACAAAAGATGGTATAGATTTCTGCTCACTGTAGTTAATATATTCCACTTTCACTCAGTGATAATTTTGTCTCAACTTCGACTACTTATATTATCATAGTAAACTCAAGTGGTATAGTTTCGTCATCCTGTAGAACAGTATTTTCTAACTGGATTAATCACGATGAAGATTGTCTCAACGTAGTATACTTATATTTCTAAACTGATTTAACATTCAGATGGTAAGATTTCGTCTCACTGTAACATATTATATTTCAAACGATTTTACACAATGACGATAATTACTGTCTCAACTGTAGAGAACTGTAATTTTCTAAACTTGATTTACAATACGATGGTATAGATATCATCTGTAGTAACTATATTTTATTACTTTAGTTTAACACAGATGGAAATTTCGTTAACTTAAGATATTATATTTTCTAACTTGATTTTACTGACCAGATGGTATAATTTCATCTCACCTTTAGTACATATTTAAGCTTGATTTTTCACTCGGTGCCAAATTGGCTGTCCAACTGTAGTATAGCTTATATTTATTCACTTAGTTCCTACAGATGGTATAGATTTCTGTCCAACTGTATATACTATATTTTCTAAACGTTACCTACAATGGTAATAGATTTCGTCTCACTTAGTATACTTATATTTTATTCACTTTAGTTTACACTACAGATGGTATAAGTTTCTGTCTCAACTGTAGTATACTTATATTTTCTAAACTTGATTTTACACTACAGATGGTATAGATTACTGTCTCAACTGTAGTATACTTATATTTTATTCACTTTAGTTTACACTACAGATGGTATAGATTTCTGTCTCAACTGTAGTATACTTATATTTTCTAAACTTGATTTTACACTACAGATGGTATAGATTTCTGTCTCAACTGTAGTATACTTATATTTTCTAAACTTGATTTTACACTACAGATGGTATAGATTACTGTCTCAACTGTAGTATACTTATATTTTATTCACTTTAGTTTACACTACAGATGGTATAGATTTCTGTCTCAACTGTAGTATACTTATATTTTCTAAACTTGATTTTACACTACAGATGGTATAGATTTCTGTCTCAACTGTAGTATCTTATATTTATTCACTTTAGTTTACACTACAGATGGTATAGATTTCTGTCTCAACTGTAGTATACTTATATTTTCTAAACTTGATTTTACACTACAGATGGTATAGATTTCTGTCTCAACTGTAGTATACTTATATTTTCTAAACTTGATTTTACACTACAGATGGTATAGATTACTGTCTCAACTGTAGTATACTTATATTTTATTCACTTTAGTTTACACTACAGATGGTATAGATTTCTGTCTCAACTGTAGTATACTTATATTTTCTAAACTTGATTTTACACTACAGATGGTATAGATTTCTGTCTCAACTGTAGTATACTTATATTTTATTCACTTTAGTTTACACTACAGATGGTATAGATTTCTGTCTCAACTGTAGTATACTTATATTTTCTAAACTTGATTTTACACTACAGATGGTATAGATTACTGTCTCAACTGTAGTATACTTATATTTTATTCACTTTAGTTTACACTACAGATGGTATAGATTTCTGTCTCAACTGTAGTATACTTATATTTTATTCACTTTAGTTTACACTACAGATGGTATAGATTTCTGTCTCAACTGTAGTATACTTATATTTTATTCACTTTAGTTTACACTACAGATGGTATAGATTTATGTCTCAACTGTAGTATACTTATATTTTCTAAACTTGATTTTACACTACAGATGGTATAGATTTCTGTCTCAACTGTAGTATACTTATATTTTATTCACTTTAGTTTACAACTCCATCGTTGCAACTTCATCACGAAACAAAGAATTAAATAGTTCGTAAGCATAAGCAGACTTCCAGGCAGGGGTTCTCAAAGAGGAATGCTACTCCCGTACAGAGGATACACAGCAAAAGATTGTTCATGCAAAGAGTGGACATCAGAATTCTGCAGCACTTGGTAGTTAATATATGCCACCTTTCACTCAGTAATTGTCCTAACCTTCAGACTCACTTATATTGCAATGCAAACTCAAGTAGGCTTTAAACTAGCTTGTCGTCATCTTAGAAAGTACTTCGAGCCGGTAAATCTGCTGACAAGGATGAAGGAGATAAAATAATTACGTATGCAACATATAACATTCAAAATTCTACAACATATTATATAGTCAATAACCAGATTACAAATGACCGAATAATTCAACTTCAAATAATCTCGGATAGAGAACTGCTGTCAAATTGAACAAATATGCCAAACATTAAGAAACAATGAAGTTATAGTTTAACAACAGTAAGGAAAGGATATAAAATAAGGATAAATTTGTCATTGCCAATATTACGTGACCCGGTTAACCCATTCACCTTTCTGAGCACATATTAGCTAGTTAGTTTGTTCCTTTCGTGCATAAGGCGGCACACAGAGCAGAGGTTTTAGATCTCCATGTGATGCGGTTCGTTGCTAGCAGTAGAATATTTCTGAGCACATGTACTGACACGCAATATTTTTCAAGGCGCCACAAAGTCAAAATACTGACCACTTCAGAATACATTGCAATATAACTACCTTCAGAGGTAACAAAAAAAGTACATAGTCAAAGTCGTTACAGGACTGTCAATAACATACGTCTACGTGCCTGTAGTCGTTACAGGACTGTCAATAACATACGTCTACGTGCCTGTAGTCGTTACAGGACTGTCAATAACATACGTCTACGTGCCTGAAGCGTTAAACAGAAAGTAATGTCACCCTCGAAGTGGGTATGCAGGATGTTAACTACGTTAGCATCTAAGACTGTCAATAATCTCTACCTTAGCGTACAACTCATATCATACATCAATCACAACTAATGATGCTACGTGCTGAGTCGTTATAGACTCTATAACATTCTAGTTTATAGTCGTTGCTGTAAAATATACCCGTCTTTGATCTTATACGAAATTAATTAAACTCTATAGTCTGTGCTTAATTCGTACATCGTTTAAGTTGATTTCCTGCAAAACTACCTGTTGATCTTAGTTACTGTTTGCAAGCAGCCTTAGATTCCATGACGCTAAGAAATATTTTGTTCCAAGAAAATTTGACTGTAGTTTGACAATATTGTCCTTCTTCAGGTTATATAAAATCAACCTCACGTGATTGGTCGTTACAGGACTGTCAATAACATACGTCTACGTGCCTGAAGTCGTTACAGGACTGTCAATAACATACGTCTACGTGCCTGTAGTCGTTACAGGACTGTCAATAACATACGTCTACGTGCCTGTAGTCGTTACAGGACTGTCAATAACATACGTCTACGTGCCTGTAGGGTTAAACAAGAAAGTAATGTTCACCTCGAAATGTGGGTATGGTAGGACGGGTTAATATTAGACACAAGTACTGTAATATATCTTTGCCTTAGCGTAATCATATCATAACAATTCACAACTAATGGCTACGTTGATTATAACTCTGATAACATTATATTTATATTTTGCTGTGAAAATAACCCGTCTTTGATCTTATATCTGAAATTAATTAAACTACTATAGTCTGTCCATTAATCGTGAGCACGTTTGAAATTGATTTTCTCGAAAACTACCTGTTGGATCTCAGTGATTTTTGCAAGCAGCCTTAGAATATCCATGACGCTAGAGAAATATTTTTTTCCAAGACAATTTGATGTAGTTTGAAATATTCCTTCTTCAGGTTATATTAAAATCAACCTCACCGGATTGTACACAATATTAACAGATCTACGGTACACAGACGCGTTGTTCTAAAAATACATTATGGTAACATTGAAATATCGTGAGTAAACAACAATTTCACGGGAATTCCGTGCACCGAACCCAGTCGACTTTGAACGCGGAAAGCATATGACGTTATAATTGGGATACCGCTGTATAGTTATAGGTGTATCTCGCTATTTGTATGAAGCTATTGTATCTATATTGTTGGCTTATCAAAACTACATTGATATCACATTCATAATGAGTCTGAAGTGCACATTTATAACAATGCAGAAGGTTACAGTTTTACTATACCAACACTTCCGTAGGGAATCTAAGAGAGTCATCTATATTGCGATATTCATAACCCTGAGAAACGAACGCAACTGGCGCTTGGTCTGAATAGAGAATCCTTTTCCCGATGGATTAAACAGGACACAAAGTGCACTAATGTCAAGCAAGGAAGGAAAAGAACAATTGACGACTTTGACATAGATGTCATAAGACGGAGCTCTTGAAAATGTTTGCGACAAATCAACTTGTTACTCTCAGGAAACTGAAATTAAAACTGCAAATCAGATTGCAGCATAGACATTTCTAAAAGTACTCTATGGAAAATTGTAAGAGCCGCCGGCTTCACCTTCAGAAAAACTATAGGCGGCAGGAATATTATTTGTGAAAAACCACATTTAATTGCTGCCGAAGTAAATACCTGAGGCAGATCCGTGAGCGGCGGAGGCAAGGCTATGATATTGTATATTTGGACGAATCCTTGGTCAATGCTCACCACACCAATGCTAAAGAATGGCAATCAGTAGACGGTGAACAGAAAAGAAAATACCAAGCAGCAAAGGCCAGCGTATTATACTAACACATGCAGGAAGCAGTGAAGAAGGTCTTGTCCATGACGCTGGACTTATTTTCCAATCAAAAGTACCGACGGTAGGGACTACCACACAGAAATGAATGGACATATTTTCAGGCACTGGATGGAGAAAGATCTACTTCCAATTCTAAACAGACCATCATGCTTGGTAATGGATAATGCATCCTATCACAACGCAGTATCAGCGGAAGACAAAGTACCAACTGCACCAAATACAAAAGATCAAATTAGGACTTGGCTTGCTAAGGAAAATGTCAGCTTCGATGATACATATTTGAAACCCGAGTTGTTGCACCTGGTGAGGATGACAAATAAGACAAAGGTGTTTCATATTGACAAAATCATTGCGGAATACGGCCACACGTCTTTGCGACTACCTCCATATCATGCTCACCTCAATCCGATAGAGCTGTCTGGGCTAAAGTAAAAGGGCAAGTTGCCGAACAGAACAGGACGTTTAAAATGTGTGATGTTGAAGTTCTGACACGTGAGTCCCTCTCAATGATAGACATGCAGTTCTGGAAGAAGTGTGTTGAACATGTGCTCCGAGAGGAAGACGAGTACTGGCACCGAGATGGATTACAATTTGTCCAGCCAGTAACAATTATCAACCTCATGGAATCATTCGGGATGATACAAATCATATTTTGATTACAGACTGATAAATAGCAACGTATACATTTCCATATCCAAATGCGTCTACCATCATACAATTTGTGGTGAAGTTAAGACACCCTGGGGTCTAATGGTGACCGAAGGGAGGACTAACTGTTGCATATTGTATCCAAGTTCACGATTGCACATAAAGGCAACACAATTAATTACTTGACCTATCAAGTTAATATGGAGATACACCTATGAATAGAATTGACATGGACAAATTCTAGGGATTACTGTAAAATCTAAAATTTATCCCCCGTATTTGCAATTGTCATAAAAGATCAAAGGAATTCGCCGATGTAAAAATCCGTAGCATCTATGAACTACTGGTTAGCTTTATTTTAGCGTCATGGATATTCTAAGGCGCATGCAAAAATCACTAGATCCAACAGGTAGTTTTCGAGAAAATCAATTTCAAACGTGCTCACGAATTAATGGACAGACTATAGCAAATTGTATTTTCTTTATACCACTAGACATTTGGTAACAGTTGGTAAGAAACACATACACAAGAGCAGAATTTTCAGCAAGCACAAGATGGCTGCCTTATATTTAAACACATTATTTAAGTTGATTTAAAACTCACCCGTATGGTGCGGGGACTCGCAAGGCGAGCAAAGAATAGTAACGCTGCGACCTACAAGGCATGTCGTAAGAGACGACTGAGGTAGGGGCCTAAGAAAGCTATCCTAGTAAAAAAAAAAGCGGTACAGAAATCAGATATGCTAGCCTACATGTAGACGCATATTGGGTACAACGTACAATCGCTATTAGGCTCAGATTACATACAAAGCAAACAGAGTAGTTAACGAGTGGTCAATATGAAGCGTTCGAAGAAAAAGAAAAGATTTCAAACTATAAAAAAATAAATTATTATTTAGTCAAATATTGACACCCGAGTGGTTACCGGGCCCAAATTTGGGGTGTAAAGAATAGAACCACTGTTACCTGCCACGCATGTCGTAAGAGGCGACTAAGGAGGTTTGTGTGAAATCGGATGCATGTGTCCTAAACATGTAGAAGTCTGTGTTTAGGGGTCTACCAAATCAATGTGCAACGTATACACGTTCTTGGCAAAGATCAAACATATCACAAAGAGTGATTATCATTTGTCATAAAGAACGAACGCAAAGAAGAAGAAGAGCGAAATATTTTATTAATCGTTCACAGTTCTCTTCGTCAGCTTGCGTTGTGTCCACATTAAAGATAGTATGCAAGTTTTCTTGTAAATTCTGTTCCTTGCCCTTATCTTACAATCAAATAGACTGGCGCCTATCTACCTTCTGATGTTCCCTCCCCCTTCTGTTTCTGTCTTTGCCTTGCTTCCATCACTTGCCACCTTGAATATAATTGTCCATCTCTAGACGAACAATTAATTACGAAATACCAGAAGGGATGAAGCTTTCGCTTATTGAATCAAGATCAAAAAGATTGTGGAATCAATTCTTATACTTAACGCTCTACTAGGGATGACGGGTATTGGTGTGTCTACCTCCCGTATACTAGGTCCTAGAGATGTGTATTGATAAGAATTTCAGACCACAAGATATGCAAACGCTACTTATCATTTCCATATAACTGTATCCTGGGTTTCATGTTCAGTCGCAACTATATATATATATATATGCAGCGCAATATTGAATTCAATATATTTATAAAACGTTAGCTAAGGAGATTTTATAAAGTTCTATCCGGCACATTTCATCAACGGAAGCAATATTTCGGCCTCAGACATTCCTCAGTAACGTCTGTCTGTGCCCAACCAAGTTTGAACACGAATCCTGGCAATGCATATTGACCAGTCGCTATGGAAACCAGTAATGAAATCAGCAACGTGACCGCTTGTTGTCAGGAAGTCGTACGTTACCACAGATGCGCGCGCACACACACACGCACAACTTGAGTATCATGTGTGTCGTTGTCGCATTATGACGTCACAGTATGACCAGCGTAATCCTAGATTAATGGCTACGGAAAGTGATAGGTTAAGAAAATTTTATTTCTCTCTATCACAGCGCTTTTGTGAGGGTCACAGTTTGAAGAGATGGATAGGTGATGGACTTAGGAAGGTGATTGGTGGTTAGAGTTTATTTTCTCTCTATCACAGCGCTTTTGTGAGGGTCACAGTTTGAAGAGAGAGATGGACAGAAAGTGATAGGTTAAGAGAGTTTATTTTCTCTCTATCACAATGCTTTTAGTGAGGGTCACAGTTTGAAGAGAAGAGAGAGATGGACAGCAAGTGGTGCAACAAAGAGAAATGAGCATAGCGATAACCATTGTTACCTCTTCTTCTTCTTCCTCGAACGCTCCATATCGAGAACTTGTTATATCACTCTTTGTAATTTGTTTGTCATCCAAACCAAAAGGGACGATTGTACGTTGTGCTAGTTATGCGCCTACAAGTAGGCCAGCACATCCGATTTCTGCAACATTTTTATTTACTAGGTATCTTCCTAGGTCCGTACCTCAGTCGCCTCTTGCGACATGCCTTGTAGGTCGCAGTGTTACTATTCTTTGCTCGCCTTGCGAGCCCAGCCAATAAATGGACAACTATTGTTACGACAACGGAAGCAGAGAAAGTGATCAAATGAAATAAAAGGAAGAGAAACTCTAAAATAATAAAAAGGAAAAATTGCATCAAAGATTCAAGAACAATTGATGGAATAAGAAGATTGAAAGATGGAAGGAGCTATGAGAGAATACAAGACCGTTGACATTTTGTGTGATTATACTCATTTGATGTTGTGCCAGACGTTCAGTTGTGAAGCAAAATGATATTCAGAGCCGCATAATTAAAGTACCCTTTGAAGAAATAAGTCATGTTGTGTATTCAGTAGCTTAGAGCTGTACATGATAGTTTCGATGTCACTGACATGCTCTACAGTAAGCATTACTTTGGATGTACTGTACAGGCTTCACCAGTATAGCGTTTACTTTGATGTCACTGTACAGGGACTCTCACCAGTATAGCGTTTACTTTGATGTCACTGTACAGGGACTCTCACCAGTATAGCGTTTACTTTGATGTCACTGTACAGGGACTCTCACCAGTATAGCGTTTACTTTGATGTCACTGTACAGGGACTCTCACCAGTATAGCGTTTACTTTGATGTCACTGTACAGGGGCTCTCACCAGTATAGCGTTTACTTTGATGTCACTGTACAGGGACTCTCACCAGTATAGCGTTTACTTTGATGTCACTGTACAGGGGCTCTCACCAGTATAGCGTTTACTTTGATGTCACTGTACAGGGACTCTCACCAGTATAGCGTTTACTTTGATGTCACTGTACAGGGACTCTCACCAGTATAGCGTTTACTTTGATGTCACTGTACAGGGACTCTCACCAGTATAGCGTTTACTTTGATGTCACTGTACAGGGGCTCTCACCAGTATAGCGTTTACTTTGATGTCACTGTACATGGGCTCTCACCAGTATAGCGTTTACTTTGATGTCACTGTACAGGGCTCTCACCAGTAATACGATTCACTGTACAGGCACCGTATATTTACTTTGGTCACTGTACAGGCTCACGTATAGTTTACTGATGTCACTGTGGCCTCCAGTAGTTTCTTGATGTCTTCAGCTCACCATATAGTTACTGAGCACTGTAGGCTTCCGTTTGATGTCAAATCTTCTCATCTACATCTCTTCTTAGTGATTGATTGATAGAACCGTCATCATTGCAACTACAATAAGTAACAATGTACGCTTCGATCTCTTCCTTACACATAAAGATCTCTGCGACAGGGCACGAACTCCGTAGAACTGGCGTATGTGTAATATAAAAGATAGTTAAAATATTTGGTAGACATTTTAATTTTTAATTTTTCTAATGAATTTTATTTGGCAGCGGATGTCTTTCCATCCTGCTCTTCTTGATTTTTCAACTGCAAATGGTTCTTTTACGCGCTCAAACTGAACATGCGACCGTTTTATTGTCCGTCTCCGATAGAATTAGGAACTCGATCTCACCTACACTGAATGAGATATCTGACAAAATATTCCGATGTCTCCATGAGGGAGCGAACTGAGTTCTCTTGGGACGTGATGTGAGCACCTAACCTCTACGATACAGAGACCCTGATTTTCCTCAGTACCTACTATACAATTCAACCCTCCCGTCTTCCCTCCTTATTGCGTGAACGGTGATAATGTCACAAGTATAATACCGTTTGTATGTATAAATAGATTTGTAACCCGTGCTAGTTAATCGATAAATGACGTTGCTTGAATACATGTACCACAGAAGAGTACTCAGAATACCATGGACAGAAAACAAAATCACAAATATTTCCATTTTGCAACAGCTTAACTTTAAAGACGAGTGGTTGATAAAAAAGAGAACAATGAAATAATGTCAATGTATACAACGTCACGATTCTCTGGAGAATATAACTTTCTATAGGGCATGATACATGGCAGACAAAGGAGAGGATGATCAAGGAGAAGATTGGGACAAGCTATCAAAGTTAAGTCGTGTATGAATGTGACAGATGACAGAAACCTCACACATAACAAGACGATAGTTAGCGCTGTTGTCATAGGAACCAAATTCTGACAGGTAAAAGTTACATGATGACAAACACACTTTATAAAGCACATAACTTGTTTTACAGAAGATTGTGAATACAATGGTGAATTTGTGAGTAGATAATCATACAATAAAGAAAAGATACAGTCATCGTGTTTGGATAAGTAAAGAACGTATGACGAGAAGAAATAGTCATTCCATGTTCAAAATAACTGGGAGAAGGAGAAACAAAGAAAGAATATGATGGGACATTTGCTGCCGAGTAAATGATAAGAACGCATATCATAGAGTAAATGATAAGAACGCATATTGTAAATGATAAAAGCAATCATAGAAATGTAACATTTAGCAAATGTTATCATCATCACGGTGCGTATCCTTTATAGGACTTTGCTCTCTTTGCAGCCCATCTGAAATTCACTGTCTCTAGCCAGTTCACCCACTTCATCGATGGTCATATTCATGGTTCTTTAATATCTTGTAGCCATCTTCTTCTTGGTCTGTCTCTGCTTCCTGGGACCCTGCCCTCTAATATTGTTCTCTCCAGGCCATCGTGACGCTTGATGTGACCTAAGTATCTAATTTTTCTGTATAGTATGTTGTTTATCAGCCAAGAATGTTAGCATGAGCAGTAAATGAGGTATATACAACATAATCTTTATCTCAATATTATGATATCAGTGATAAACATCGACGATGATATCAAATGATAGACTAGTCAACAGAAACTAATTACCTACTGCAGAATGACGGAGTATCAAGAACAGATTGGTTTAGAAATGAAGACTTCACGAAAAAAATGCTGGGCACAACAACAAATTCATCAAGAAACAACACATTAAATGGTTCGGACACATAAGTAGATGACCAACAGACAGCGCACCTAAAAGATAAATGATATGTACGAGTATAACGATACAGTGTATACAACATAAAAGATTGTCCACGCAAAAGATGGAGCACATAAGTAACAGAATCAGTAAAAATCGTTTTTTGTCATAACAAAATGTATCGCGATTTGATCAACTTATTAAAACCCAGTTTTGTATTTTGCATCAACCGTTCTCAAGATGTATAGACGTATGATATGATCACCTCAAGGAAGCATACCACCAACTTTGGGAACCACTGCTCCTGAATATAATACTCCGCTTAAAGTTCACATAGTACCATTAACAGTAGCCAGGTAAACACAGTCCATCACAAATTCAATAACGACCAAATATTAGCATTTTAAAGTTTGATGGAGAAATTGTGTTTCTTGCCAAGTTTACTTAAAAAACCCACAGAGAAATCATGAGTATTTTTTCTTGTTAAAAGAAATATTATTTGACCCTTTTGAGCAGAAATAATTTCCGTTATTAAGTAATTACGCTAATTTTTTCAGAAGCACGTCATTTGAACTAAGATTAATTTTAATATGGCCGTAATTTGTTCAAACTAGATTCTCCCTTTTCAAAATCTATTTCTGTCGTTGGCGCTCATTATTAATTCGTTAGAAATCTTATTTGGGATTTCTGGAGATTTCAATAATATTGAACATGAAACAAAACAGATAGTTTGTGTAGTTTATGTGTCGAGTGATTACACGTGTAAAAGAAGGGATGTAGGGGGACCTCATTGGCGAAGTGGTTAGGTCGTTTGCCTGTCGTACTGAAGGTTGTACGTTCGAATCCGTACCGATACACATGTGCACCATTTTTATGATATATCTAGGATTGTTGCTGGAGCTACAGAGTTCGTGATTTGTGCAATGTTCTCAGTAGATGGCATGCCATCTGTGCCCACAGGTTGCCTTTGGAACCTTCTTAAGAATGGATAGTTTATCTGTTATGACAATATCTTTCACAATTTGATGTAGTCATGTTTGTGATAGTCTCGACTTCAACCACAATAGTGATGTACAAAGTTTGTGATAGTCTCGACTTCAACCACAATAGTGATGTACAAATGTGTGCAATACTCGCCCTCAACCACTATATTTGTTACATATGTACACCACTATAGGTGTTACATATGTGTGCAATACCGCCCTCAACCACTATAGGTGTTACACATGTGTGCAATACTCGCTCTCAACCAATATAGGTGTTACATATGTGTACAATACTCGTATTCAACTACTAAAGTAATAAACAAATGTGTCAATACTCGTCCATCAACTACTATAATGATGTACAAATGTATGCAATATCGCCATCAACCACTATAATGATGTACAAATGTATGCAATACTCGCCATCAACCACTATAATGATGTACAAATGTGTGCAATACTCGCCATTAGCCTCTATAATGATGTACAAATGTGTGCAATACTCGCCATCAACCACTATAGTGATAAACAAATGTGTGCAATACTCGCCAAACACTATAGTGATAAACAAATGTGTGCAATACTCGCCATCAACCACTATAGTGATAAACAAATGTGTGCAATAATCGCCATCAACCACTATAGTGATAAACAAATGTGTGCAATAACCGCCATCAACCACTATAGTGATAAACAAATGTGTGCAATAACCGCCATCAACCACTATAGTGATAAACAAATTGTGCAATATCGCCATCAACCACTATAGTGATAAACAAATGTGTCAATACTCACCATCAACCACATAGTGATAAACAAATTTCCACATGCCTCAACCACTATAGTATGAACAAGTGTGCATCGCCTCAACCACTATAGTGATAAACAAATGTGTGCAATAACCGCCCTCAACCACTATAGTGATGAACAAGTGTGTGCAATAACCGCCCTCAACCACTATAGTGATGAACAAGTGTGTGCAATAATCGCCATCAACCACTATAGTGATAAACAAATGTGTGCAATAATCGCCCTCAACCACTATAATGATAAACAAATGTGTCATTACTCACCATTAACCAATATATTGGTTAACAAATATGTACAATACTCACCATTAATCAAATATATTGGTGTACAAATATGTACAATACTCACCATTAAACACAGTAGTAGTTTCTCACATGTAACATGTTATTTCACTGTGTACCATCCTTTCAATATGTGTTTCCGCTAAAATAAAAAAATTTAAAAAATATGTATATATTAGTTCGTTCCAAAATTCGTGATCATCTTTACCGACCGATATAAAATCATCCCTTTGACATAAATTCTTGATTTTTACATTTTTATATCGGTATAACAGTGGCGACCTTCCTAAAGTATTTTTGCCCACCCAAACCTTTAGTTCTGTAAGATTTTATTATATGTTATTAATAAAATAACAGCGATGTTGATTTGGTATACTTGTCGAAGTTTTACAGTACGATTGCCAATTTTGTCTATAACTAAGCATTTCCGTGGTCCACGTGCAATTCAGTGCAAGTCAAAATCGGGAATTCCGGGGAATTGATCAGTTCACAATGTATCCTAACGACTGTCTTGGGCGTATGTACACAACATTTATTTTCATTTAAAGAACTGAACGGTATCATTAGTTCCCTATTTCACCTTTCTTTTTATAATAAGTAATAGGGATACGCCTTTGCAAACATTTGCCCCAATTTTGTGTATTAATGTACATTCTAAACTTTGGTTATCATTTTGTTGTGCTTATGCAAAGTTATATAACAAAAAAGTGTTTCTTGCATCAACTAAGCTACCTACCAATTAGTTAAACATGAATACGTAAGGTCGTGAGGTATATAAGACTGCATATAAAAAAATTACTTGTATCCATCAGATAGATTTCGTACAAATTAAACCTAAGTGTGATCACGAATTTTGGAACGAACTATAGCAACCAAGTTAACTTGTCCTTATAATCGTTGTGGTTTGCGCCGAGAACGTAGGTACGTTGCATATCCGTTAGGCCACTACGCATATATAACAAAATTTACATACTTTGTTACCTTCGATATTATTTTTTTAATTATATATAAAAATATTAATAATTCCTGCTTTGAAATGATATTGCATGTTCATGATGTTAGGAACATTTTATCTGTTTCAGTAGCACTCCATTTATTAGATATCCAACGTTGACGTCTCGTTCATTAAATGAATAGTAATGTTAAAGTAGTTTGACAGAAGTATAGCTGATATGTGAGACAGGAGTTTCCAAATTATTGTGATTAACTTCTCCTCATGAATACATCCAGTCTAGCCTTCACCCCCAAAAACCACAATTTTAGCGATCTCAATCAGAAAAAGGTAAATAGTTGTATTTTTGTACCTAAAGGTGAGTCTACAGTTAAAGTATTGGCGTCAATGCACGAGTTTCCTATATGGCTCTGCCCTATCGGCCTAAAATAGCATAGCATCTACCGAGAGTGTGGCACAAAACACGAACTTTGTAACCACTTCAATATAGAGACCCCGTTATTTGCGTGTACCTCTATTTGATCAACACTTTTACTTTTAGTGTTTCCTGAAACCCACTTGAGACTGAGTCGAACTGAAAGCCGCTGAGACTAACATAACCAACCAACCAACCAACCACCAAAAGCACTAACCAACTCAAATAACCAACTAGCCACAAAATAACTAAATAACCAACTACCAACCAACTAACCAACTAACTAAATAAAAACCCAAACCAACCAACCAAACAGCTAACTAACAAACCCATACAACCAACCATCCAACCATCCAATTAACTAAATAACCAACCAACCAACCAACTAACTAAATAACCAACCAACCAACCGACCAACTAACTAAATAACCAACTAACCAACCAACTAACTAAATAAACAAATAATCAACCAACTAACTAAATAACCAACTAACCAACCAATCTACCAACCAACCAACCAACTAACTATATAACCAACTAACCAACCAACCAATTAACTAACTAAATAACTAATTATCGTATTACTATCTAACTAAAGTTCTCAGTTCCATGGAGGAGATTGAGCGAGTTGCCCAGATAGAGCGGTATGGAGAAATTACTTGCAGGCCCTATGTAACGTATAACGGTACGCGAGGAATTATTATTATTATTATTTATCTAACTTAAGTCCAGTTCCAGAATTTCATTACACCAGGTTTCCCAGATGGCTTGATCCTTTCTCAGAAATGGCATGCATGTTAATTAATTAATACGGACAAAGGAAAAGGGAGCTCCACAAACAGACATGGAAGCAGAGTTTTCTTGAAGAATTAATCGATGCCGTATTATACAAGAAAGACATGGAAAACGGCTAGAGACCTGGCAACGTGGAAGTCATCTATTGAGACCATATGCTACCAGACATATATTGAGACCATATGCTCCAAGACATCTATTGAGACCATATGCTACCAGACATCTATTGAGACCATATGCTCCAAAACATCTATTGAGACCATATGCTCTTTCTTTCTTTCTCGAATCCTGTATGCCTCACAGCGTCAGGTCAGGAAGAGATTTCTAAAACGGGCCATAGTATGCGCTTCGTAGATAGTCTCTTTCGTCGCCTCTGTTATCTCTGAGGTCCATCTTTTGCAGGCCGGCCTTTTGCTTTGTACCCATTGTATCGGAGCAGCATTGCTCTTTGGGGTGCACTGTCTGATGGTAATCTGCTTACGTGACCGAACCATTTAATTTGTTGTTTCTTGATGAAGTCTAGTACTGATGTTGTACTCACTTTTTTCCTGATGTCTTCATTTCTCAACCGGTCTCTTCTTGTTACACCCAGCATTCTGCGTAGACACTTCATCTCTGTTGTGACTAGTTTTCTTCTATCGTTTGTTGTCAGCGTCCAGGTTTGGCACTGGTAACATAATGTGGGAGAAAGATTGTGTTGAACATTGCTCTTTTGTGTTCATGGTGACGTGTTTGCATCTTAAAATTGGCGCCATTTGCCCTATCATTTGATTTGCTTTGTTGCATCTGTGTTGAATTTCATTGACAATATGCTCCAAGACATCTATTGAGACCATATGCTACCAGACATCTATTGAGACCATATGCTCCAAAACATCTATTGAGACCATATGCTACCAGACATATATTGAGACAATATGCTCCAAGACATCTATTGAGACCATATGCTCCAAGACGGAGCTGAAAGAAATAAGAATACAGTTAAAACATTGCTCAGTAAACCACATGGTATGGCAACAAATTTTCTAATATATAAATTAGTTCAAACTGACATTTACAAAGCTATAACTTACACAAGAAGAACATAACCAATGTCAAAACTTGTGTCACCAAATTTCTCTTGTTTTGATGACGTGTATGCTATGACAAAAATGATCGTGAGAACCACTTCTCTAAATATCAAATGATGACAAGAATCACGCCTCTCTAGACCTTGATATGCAACCATTGCACGTTCAAGCTTCTCAAATAAAACCAGTTTCATGTTAGATGGAAACATTCCTCAAGATTGACCCTGCTATCCACATCACTTTCGTTAAGAGTGGATCTAGACACAACATCTCATTTCAGATGAAATCCGTCAAGATGAGTTTTTTTCTTCTTTACCTTTATCCTCTTTAAATGTCTTTATTTGTTTAAAAGCACTTCCAACTGGGTTGTTTTTTTGTGCAACCCTCCTTTCCTATTTTATGAGAGAGCAAATTTATTATGTAAGGTCAGTATCACCGTTCAATCTCTGTGATCTATAAATGAAATATTAAAATTAATGTAAAATATGAAAATCAGTAACCTGCTAACGAATCAAATAATATCAAGTGGCATCGCTGGAACGAGAGAGAGATATCAAGTGGCATCTTTCAATCTAAGATTAGATGTAATTTCCATAACGGTCTACGTCTGACCCTAGTGTCACAGGCTGCTAGTCTGTATTTTATTACTTCTTGATCAGTTATATCGTTATACTACTCTTGGTCTTTTGCATTCACCATTTCAATATTTTAGATTGTTTTATTTGCGTTTTCTTGTACTTTATATCACAAACAAGTTCGATGTGTTCTTGTCTCTTCTTATTGCAGCAAATATCCAGGAAATTTAGGAGATTTGGATGTTGAAGATTATATTGCCTTATTAAATCATCCAATATATGCACAGAAAGTCAAACAACTCGTAAAGAACTAATTACACAGGCTCGGTATATTTGAATCTTCGTCTGTAATGTTAGTTTTATGTTGTTCCAAGCTCGCTTTAATAGTTTGCCGAATTTAGTAGCTGCACTCCATATACGAGCGTTGATTTCTTCGTCAAGAGAAAGGCTGGCAGTGTGACCATGGACCCAAGATAGCAACATTTTTTAACTGGTGTTAGCTGGTTACCATTTAAAGTGACTTCTCCATTTGTGCCTAGCCTGGACAGCTGATATGGAGAATGTGCCTTGCACATTTTGAACAAACCCCCTCTCTACCGTACTGTTTCATCCAAAGGAAAGACACAGTCTATACGTTTGGAATCTAGCAGGGTTTGCAGATGCCAGGAGATGACAAGGAATACACACCTAACCATCAACTGCGTTAGGTTCCTTCGCTCCGGATTTTTGGTCAGGGTTTACTCCTCTAGCCCTCTGCATTACCGTGCTGACCCACAAGGCAGTGAGGGATTGCCTCGATCAGGCAGTTTACTCTCCCTAGCCTTTCGCTCTCCTGAGCCCATCTCCACAAGGCAGTAAATAATAATATCCTCGCGTACCGTTATACGTTACATAGGGCCTGCAAGTAACTTCTCCATACCGCTCTATCCTGGGCAACTCGCTCAATCTCATCCATGGAACTGAGACCGATATCTCTTGCCTCTCTCAGCAAATATGTATATATATATATATATAAATAGACAAGAGAGATATTTCGAAATATTGGAGCATACATACATCAAATGTGATAGATTGAATGCATCTAACAATAGTAGATGCTTTAGTATAGTTATTTTTGTTATTGTAATCAATTAGTTCAAAGACATTCAATAGTTCTTTATGTAGATCTCTTGGAAAATATTTGATTGTTCAACCGAGGAACGAACCGAGTATCTTTGAAGCTAGAGGCGAGAACTTTACGTACACGCCACGGGAATCTTAATAATCTATACTATGATCTTGTATATTGCCAGCAGCAACACAGGCCAAGATGGATATACGATTATAAATGACTACATGGTGATCGCGAGAGAGAGAAAGAAAAGAGAGAGAGAGAGGGGTGACTATATAGCGTCAACACAACTAGAAAAATTAATAACTAATAAGTTTATAAGCCTAAGGCTGAAAGCAGCCTCTACTCAAATTACTAACTAAACCTATCTACGCTCATAACCTTGACTGAACTATTTTAACAAACTCAATGTCACGCACGTGTATTATTCATTGAGTTCCCCGTCGTACTGTCACCGGAAACTGTAGCCCACACTGGCAGCAATTAAGTCTTGGTAATAATGATGCATACATTGTGGTTATGTAATCGTAACAGAACGTCTAACCAAAGGTTGATAACCAACAATTTTCTATGTTTCCCGCTATACTGCCGCATGATTCTCTCCCCTTAAAACAGATAAAGCATTGTATCGGTTATCAGTAGAAACATACTAATTTCCAACTAATATTTAGACTATATATATCTGATCTCTAACAACCGTTTTTGATTCCTCTATGTGACGATATTGTAGGTTATTCTCTTCAAACACACGCACACATGTCTACTTCGTTGCCGAAGGGGTAAAGAAATTTGTTTTGCGCTGTGAAGGTTGTGCGTTTGAATCCGTACAAATAACATGTTCAATTTTTCATGAGATATCTAGGACTGTTGCTGGAGCTTCAGAGTTAATCTTTTGTGCAATACTCTCGGCTGGTGCAGTGCCAAGTCTGCATATATGGATGGAGCCCGGTTGCAATGAGGACACTTCTTTGCATTTAGTCACACACATCAGCGTTTGAAGTTTCATTGATTTTCTTGTTATTCAAATGATCCAGCAGAGATTTGGCTTCTGTACTTTCGCCTAATGTACTGGCTATAATCAGTTCTACGATGCTTTAACTAAGAGAACATATGATATCTTGAACTAGTCAATCATACAATGTTATGACTAGGATAACATCTGCTGTCTTGACCGAAGCCAGTCCTGCTATGTGTATACTGGGATAACATGTACTATCTTAACTAGAGGAAGTTTAAAGATGAACTGATTAGCATAACATTTGATGTTTGTAATAGAGTCAGGTACAAGTTGGGTGTGGATTTAATCCCTCACTTGATGTTCTACACTTGGGGGAAAGGAGTTGGTCCTCCTACCTCTTGAAAAATAGGATCTAGAAATGTGAAGTGACAGGTAGTTCATATCCTAAGGGAGATTTTTCATGTATAAAAGAGTCAGACGCACTACATTTCGACAAGGACAACATTTGTTCCTTGATTAGTCAATCCTGCAATTCTTTCGCTAGAACACTATAAGATGTCTTGCCAAGTGCCATCAAGCCATTTATAACTAATACAGCTGTAGGCCTTAGGGGTAAATATTAGTAAATGAGCTAACTAAAAAGACTTGTGTTTGCTCTGATGTAATTGTAGGTACAATACAGTATATTAAAGTGTTCATACTTATTAACCCTTTTGCCTTGTTAGGTCGATTTGCTGGCTCGCGGTGTATTTTGTCTTTTTAGTTAGTATACATTGCAGTATAAATCCGCCCTGAGAGACACACACATTACGGAGTAAAAGGATTAAGTTTCCTTTATTCTTACCAGAAAACAAAGAGCAGGACGATCGCATCGCAATTTTTCACTATGCTCATAGTAACTTATCTCAGAAAAGAAACGGATCAGGGCAGATTTGTCCTTTATTACAATATCCTCCGGTAACTACTTTTGTTCAGTGTGCAAACAGCTAATGCCAGGTTTTAGTTCATTTATCACCATGGCAACACAGTTGTAGTCAGATGCAAGAATTGTGTTATCAGTTATTGCTCAACATAACGCATTTTAGAGCATTATGGGTAATCCCATATGTGCACAGTCCATAACAAAACAAGACAAATGAATGTGTAATGACTCTGCATATGGTTCGTTAGTTATGTACTTTTCTCATCCATCATTTCTGTTGTGTTTTTTTAATGTTATTCCCGGAGGGAGTACGGATGTGCACTTTTTATTCCCTGCTCCAGACTGTGATATTTAAACGTTCGCCCCTCTCCCCTTTGTCCCTTCCAATCTTCCGTTGAATTCTCGTATGCATTATGATTATTCTGAATGCATTATGATTATTTTGAATGCATTATGATTATTCTGAATGCATTATGATTATTCTGAATGCATTATGTGTCATAGATCAAATGAATGGGGTTAGAATTGCAAGTTCTCGACATATGCCCAACCCCCTAACCTTCAACGAATCGCTAGAATTTACTTATCGTTATCAGCAATTCTAGAACCACTGACGTAGCAAACATTAAAAAGATCTTATGTTAGTCCCTTCGTTTTTGAGTATTGAAGCAATGCTACTACCATACAGTGGATACAAAGCAAAATGCTGCTCACTCAAAAGGTGGACCTCACAGATAATAGAGACAGCGAAAAACCCTGTTTATGATGCGCACACAAGGACCCGTTCTAGAAAACTCTTCTAACCTTGACGCTGAGAGGCAAAACAGGATGAGAGAAATGAAGAAAAAGACGAACACCGATTGTAATCAAAAACACATTACTCAATGTCCATTGTGCGTTATGCATAGTACACGTCATCTGATAACACTTACAACCTTCTTGTTTATTGATGCACTCAGTACTACTACATATTATACACTACACATTAACAAAAAAAAACGCAAGTGCACGATCGTACGATATGTTCGATTTACACAAAAATGCTATTGGTATTTTCTTCACATCTTGTTTGTCTGGTATTAGTAATTATTGATTGACTATTGTTTTCCATCAGAAATGCTTATCACGAACAACAGAAAAACGGACTTCAACTGTTGCGTGGTACTGATTCATACATTCTTTTCTCCCGCCAGTGAGGCTTTGCATCTAATCTATCGTTCTTTCACGTTTTTTCCTTTGCATTTTGCTAGCTTTCATACTCTGTTGATTTGAAACTTACATGTAGTATCATGTTGATAAATTTCTTTCATAAATTGTTGCACTTTCTATAATCAATGTGTATTACCAATGTGTTAACTTAGGCAAAGAAAGACAGTATTTATGAAGCGCATACACGGGATCGTTCTAGAAATCTCTTATTATTCTGACGCTGTGAGACAAAACAGAATTGGAGAAAAGAAAGAATGCACTAAATATTTTTTAATTTAAAATGGAAACAAAATACATTTTATTTTATTTTTTCATTTTCAGAATTGTTTATATCAACATAAAATTAGTGGCATATTTCAAATATAGGCTGTTGTTTGGCTGTCTAGTCTCGTTATCAGTTATTATTGCATTCTCTGAACAGTTATCGATATATTCCTACAATCGTATATATTTACGTTAATGTTATAATTCTAGCTTAGGTTTGGCAGATCATTAACATGTCGTACCAGTAACCTGGACCAGTCCAGATCTGCACTACAGGGATATAAAAGATAATTATTTTAAGTGGGGTTTTTTGACACAATTTATCAAACTATAAAAAAATAAACCAGTTCGGACATAATGTTCAAACCATTAACAAGTTCTGTTAAAATTGATATCTTCAATAAGTATACTACATGCTCCATCAATAACGCTCCAAAATGTTATCAGTCGGTTTGAGATAACTTAATGATGGCATCATTATTTCTTGCTATAAGCAAATTGTGCTACTAAACATTTTGTGTTTCAAATAATAACTCCAACGTAGACAAGAGGTAGATACGTTTAAGAAGCAACAATAAAGTATTAAAAGCAAAGCGTCACAGACAATATCTCCAGTAGTAGCATGTCCCTTGCGGAACGTCGCATTCATATCATAGTATAAAAACTGTCTGTTTCTAGCAAGTTCTCCGGTCTCCTGCTGCGTTATGTTCACAGTTTTTTTAAAATGTTATTGCTATCACATTCGACTTGTCGTCCCCTTATAGTACTAAAGGAACCATGCCTTCCATTACCGTTCTATCCAAACCACTGTTACGTTTAATGTGGCCAAAATAGTTCACATTCTGGGACATGTTGTTATTTATGAGCCAATGCTACTCGCCATGCAAATCTGGTGTCTTTGGTTTTGTTTCCTTCTTTGTCCAGGACGATCTAAAAACTTTTCTACAATACCTTGTTTCACGAGCTTGAATTGTGTGTTTTAATATTTGTGTTCCCGATTCATATCCATATTTTGCCACAGGGAATATGCATCTTCTCAGAAAACCTCTTTCGTACAATCTCCATTGTTGTTAATTATAGAGCCAAGATATGCAAAATATGTGAGCTTCTCAATGTTTTCATTATTTGATGGCAATTTTGTGTTGATATTTTGCTTTGTCGGTGGACATAATTTTAGTTTTCTTGTATTCTGAAAAAGATTATTATCTTCGCTGTGTATTCTGACAGACTGAATTAGTTGTTCCATCCCCTTGACACTATTTAATAGGAGAACTGTGTCATCTGTCTACCTTATTTCTGGAATCATATTTCCAGCAACTGTAGATGGGTCAAAACGTTTGCAGATTTTGTCAAACCTAACATTTCTTATTATGTTTTCTGTATAGATATTGAATAAATATGGGGAGAGTATGCTTTCTTGTCTTATTCTACTTTGCACTTCCAATTATTCTGATGTTTCTCCAACTAGTCTGAATGCTGCTTGTTGTTCGTGTTAGAATGTTTCTATTAGATGTATCAAATGTGATGGGAACCCCATGTCTTGAATATTGTTCCACAATTTCTGATGTTGCACATAGTCGAATGCTTTACTAGTATAGACACTATCTAATACACATATTTTAACAGTAGGTCGGGTCGGACTATAATTATAAGTATGATCAAGAGCAAAATATTACTTTTGACGCTATTTTAAAACGTGTAAAATAGGTGTGGATAATTATTTTCTCAGCTGATTCACGTGTTATTATAGTAATCGATACATTGATCTTTAAGCATAACTGGGTTTTCTGTGACAGGGAGGTGATATGCTCGCCTCTAGCCCGAAAGGTACTTGGTTCGTCCTCCAAGAAGAATAATAGATATATTTTTTCAGATATTCTTGATTTTAGTGTAGATGAGTTCTAGTTACTAGTCCTATCGGAGACGGACGATAAAACGTAGATCCAGTGTTCAAGTTAAGAATGTCAATTATACCCTTTTTAGTTGAACATCGATAAGAATAGAAAGCAAAGTCGATGTACGGGTCAAGGTCGTTAAAATATTTAAAATAACATTCCTAAACAGTGTTACTACCAACCAAATATTACATCATGGACACTTGCAGATGCTACACAAGTTTGCACAATGTAGTTGAAATCTTCCTATGTAAGAAACCGATAGAAGCAAATATCTTCCCATGTAAGAAACAGATAAAGCACAGATCTTAAAGAAACCGTGAGCAATATCTCCATGTAAGAAACAGATAAAGCACAGATCTTCCCATGTATAAAACAGATAGAAGCACAGATCTTCCTATGTAAGAAACAGATAGAAGCACAGATCTTCCTATGTAAGAAACAGATAGAAGCACAGATCTTCCCATGTAAGAACAGATGAAGCACATATCTTTCTATGTAAGAAACATATAGAAGTACAGATCTTCCCATGTAAGAAAAAGATAGAAGCACATACGTATATTCAGGAAAGAGCAGTGCTGACGATCATATCGATCAAATTGGCTGAAATCGGATGCATATGTCCTAAACGTGTAGAAGTCTATGCGTTTAGGGGCCTACAAACCAATGTGCAACGTATACACGTTCTTGGCAAAGATCAAACATATCACAAAGAGTGATTAAAAATGGTCGTAAAAAACGAAGGCAAAGAAGAAGATATGAATCAATCAATCAATATATTCACATTTATCAAACAACAATAATTATGAGCACTGTATTCGAGTTGCCGTTAATAGTTATGTATAGGATAATTCAGCATAGTGCAACACTAAACTATATCATAACTTCATCTGCATGTTAAACCGAATGGGAATATGATCAAGTGAGCGTTACAGCGTCACGCATTCCTTTGTTTTGATAATTGGTAAATCGGATATATGCACAATCCTTTGGCATATTTAAAGGCGTCAGTTATTTTCATTTATAATTACAGCTCTCCCTGTGGGTACACATTAACGTTACTGATCCTCTTAGATAAAAGAAAGATACACACTTGAGAACACACATAGACACACACCCTCGCAAAAATCATACAATCTGATGCAAATATAATGTGATTACATATATACAATGTAGTGACGCAGTCTGGATTTCTATTTTCATACTGTCCACAGTTGTAAATATTGCTTCCATTTGTCTGCCTTGTATCCTTGTTTATTGTCATGCTAGCATTTATCATGAGAGTTGTATGTTAGATTACACTAACCGAGCAATGATACTCTTTTTTAAAAAATTGTTAGTAACAGTACATTTCTGTTACGGTAAATATAATCATTGTTACATGAGTCTTCTATTGCAGGTTTCTCTAATTTTCTCATTTCTTAATTAATAATCGTACCGTGTAAGAAGCAATTACTCAAACAAAAATGGTATTTATTAGGAATCAATTAATCTATCAATGACTGTGCCGTGTAGGAATCAGCAAAGTCAGCAATAGGTATGACCAGGAGCGGCTCGTCATTAAGGGCCAGTGACAATGGGCCAAAAATATTGAGTAACGTGTGTTGTTATTTTAGACATTATTTGTTTATAATTATTACTTTCAACGGATACAGATTTGCTGTGAACGTTTATATATAACGATAAAATATCACACAGTCTGAAAGACTAAATTCAGCATATTTCCTCCCTAATTAGTATACGCTCCTGGTCATCAATGGCCAGTAAGAACCGGCTCAACAAACCAAAAATAATTAACGTGTACTTATTATTTTCGAAATTATATTTTCGTAATTATTAATCTTAACGTAACAATAATTAGCTTCCAAAATTGAATATATAACACTAAAATATAAATATTATATCAAAATAATATAACAATCATATTAATATATATATATATAACATATCCTTATTAAAAATATTGTATAGACTGAAACTTGGCATGTCCCTCTATTGCTTCACGCATTGTGCCGTGTACTATTTCTGGGGTCAGCTTAAAAAATGCCTATCTAAGATGTAACATTGCGACCTTTGACCTTTGATCGCTATTGCAATGATAATTGCCAAAACAATTATGTCATTTTCATTCATACAGTTAACGTTGTCAACTGAGTTGAGTTTGAGCGAAACAAGTAAAAACATTTTTAACAATAATTAAAAAGTACTGGAGATTTACAAAATACAAAAACAGTGACAAAACACAGAAATGTTTTGACCAAATTGCCCTTATCAAGCAAAGAATACAACAGAAGTGAAGAATTTTACTTCTTTCACAGTACACTACAAATAACACGTTTACAGCTGACTATATATTACACAATTACCTAATATGTATACGACCCGTTGGTCTCGGTCACAAGTTCCTGGTTTTTTTGTTGTTGCCGGTGACGCATGTTCCATTTGCGTTCTAGACAAGTTTTATTTTAATTTTAAATTCTTCTCTAGGCTCTCCTGTCGTTTGATGTGTCCGAAATATTTAATTCTATTTGATTTTAAATTACTTAATAGCCAATTCCCTTTAGTATCAATTTGTTCTTTTCCTGTAAGGGGTAATTGCTTCACGGAATAGACAAATACTAGTAAATACTCCACAAACCACGATTTTTCCTTAATTTTTGCCGGACTCCACTAAGAAAAATTACCACAAGCCGCCACGGGGTATAACGTGTAGAAATCAGTGAATCCATTACAAGATCAGACTTGCCTTTTAGGAATCAGTCAATCATTCAAATAATAATTGTACTTTAAGGAACCAAGTAATCAATAAAAACGTATGTGCAGTACCGCTTTTTAAAACGGTGTTGGATAGGTGGGGCGAAAGCCTTAGGAATTGAATGGCCGCATGGATAGTGCAGTCGCCTCAAAGCTGTTCGGGTTAGAATTTTTCATTTATGCCCACACCAGAAACAATTTCTGGCCTTTTATATATATATGTGTTTCCGTTTTATTTTTTCCCAGACACAAGCAAATATCCATGACCTTGTGGCTGAAATGCACACCAGTCAAAATGTTTTGGAGAAACAGATATTCAAAATAGAGGAAAAATTGACACAGTTACAGGTTCTGTTTTTATTTTTTCTTAGGAAGCAATATCATGTTGTTTTCATTCGTAATCAACTAAGTCAATAATTTTTGAGAAACTGATTTCAATGAGAGACAAATTGACACAGTTACAGGTTTGTATTTCTATTCAATGTGTTTGTAGGTTAGATGTACTGTTGTTTGCATTCGTAGATCAACTAAGTCAACTAATTTTTGTGATCTGGGTTGGTTGAGTAGAGAAACTGACAGTTACAGGTTTGTATTTTATTCAATGTGTTTGTAGGTTAGATGTACTGTTGTTTGCATTCGTAGATCAGCTAAGTCAACTAATTTTTGTGATCTGGGTTGGTTGAGTAGAGAAATTGAGTTTGTAGCGACAGCGTAGTACCTACACTATGTAAGACGGGTACAACCGAATTTCCGTTAAAATGTATATTAAAACACTACTCATCTGAAGTTATACTGTAGAATGGTATCATATCCAATTGTTCATAAGAAGACCGTCAGCGCTGACTCATGTCAGTTAGAAGTGTTAAATGTGAGCACTCAGAGATACATATAGTGGGGGAGCAAGATACGAAATAAAAGTCACCCGAGTGGTTTCCGGGGCCCAAATTTGGGGTGTAAAGAATAGAACCACTGTTACCTGTCATGCATGTCGTAAGAGGCGACTAAGGAGGTTTGGCTGAAATCGGATGCACGTGTCCTAAACATGTAGAAGTCTACGCGTTTAGGGGCCTACTAAACCAATGTGCAACGTATAAACGTTCTTGGCAAAGATCAAACATATTACAAAGAATGATTAAAATTGATCGTAAAGAACGAACGCAAAGAAGAAGAAGAAGAAATAAAATGATGTAAGTAGATAGAAAAAAAGAAACGAGAACATAAAGTTTAGAGATGAATGATTGACTTCACAGCACCAGGTTTTACAATATGACTAGGTCCCTCGACGCAGAAATGACCTACTGCATAGCGAGGGTACTGCGCAAAAATCGACTCTGTTGCTCCAGTAACATTCATAACTATCTCCTGGAAAATGCACATGGGAACCGAACGACGAGTTTCGTATTCGAACTCACGTCTTCATAACACAAGACAAAACACTTGACAACATCGCCACTGAGACCTCTAAGAGAGAACGTTTAAGAGAACACGCATATTCGACAACATGACTAAACCTAAAACCATATCGGACAATCAAAGAAATAATATAAAAAAACACTTTTCTATAGTTAACAATATTTGAACTGTACAAGTGTGGAATACATATAAGACCGACATTAATAATACTTATAAAACCCTTACCGTTTTTTGTTTCAGATCAGTCTCGATAACACATATATAATTCCTGCCATTCTTTGTTTCAAAACGACATTGATAATACATGAAATGAGATGTCAACGAAAAGCTGTCAACGTTGCAAGGAGAGATAGAGTGAGAAACGAGAATATCAGAAGCATCGTTGGTACTATACCATGCATACAGTACATCGAGAAGCAAAGAATCAAGTGGTTCGGTCATCTAATGAGAATGGAACCACATTTACTACCATCACGTGCTTACAATAATCGACGCACAGGGTGCAGAGCACGAGGCAGGCCAAGAACACGATGGATAGATAACATCTCAGAGTCCTTGCGAATGCATGGACTGACAACGTCAAGCGCAAAACGTCTGGCACAAGATAGAAAACTAACTCTCCCCACGACGCTTCATGGCAAATGTGGTTAAGATAAGATAAGATAAGATTGATAATACATATATAACTCCTACCATTCTTTGTTTCAGATCGGTCTTGATAATACATATATAACTCCGGTCATTCTTTGTTTCAGATCGGTCTTGATAATACATATATAACTCCTACCATTCTTTGTTTCAGATCGGTCTTGATAATATATATATAACTCCTGCCATTCTTTGTTTCAGATCGGTCTTGATAATATATATATATATAACTCCTGCCATTCTTTGTTTCAGATCGGTCTTGATAATACATATATAACTCCGGTCATTCTTTGTTTCAGATCGGTCTTGATAATACATATATAACTCCTGCCATTCTTTGTTTCAGATCGGTCTTGATAATATATATATAACTCCTGCCATTCTTTGTTTCAGATCGGTCTTGATAATACATATATAACTCCGGTCATTCTTTGTTTCAGATCGGTCTTGATAATACATATATAACTCCTACCATTCTTTGTTTCAGATCGGTCTTGATAATACATATATAACTCCTGCCATTCTTTGTTTCAGATCGGTCTTGATATATATATAACTCCGGTCATTCTTTGTTTCAGATCGGTCTTGATAATACATATATAACTCCTACCATTCTTTGTTTCAGATCGGTCTTGATAATACATATATAACTCCGGTCATTCTTTGTTTCAGATCGGTCTTGATAATACATATATAACTCCTACCATTCTTTGTTTCAGATCGGTCTTGATAATACATATATAACTCCTACCATTCTTTGTTTCAGATCGTTCTTGATAATACATATATAACTCCGGTCATTCTTTGTTTCAGATCGGTCTTGATAATACATACATAACTCCTACCATTCTTTGTTTCAGATCGGTCTTGATAATACATATATAACTCCTACCATTCTTTGTTTCAGATCGGTCTTGATAATACATATATAACTCCGGTCATTCTTTGTTTCAGATCGGTCTTGATAATACATATATAACTCCGGTCATTCTTTGTTTCAGATCGGTCTTGATATTACATATATAACTCCTACCATTCTTTGTTTCAGATCGGTCTTGATAATATATATATAACTCCTGTCATTCTTTGTTTCAGATCGGTCTTGATAATACATATATAACTCCTACCATTCTTTGTTTCAGATCGGTCTTGATAATACATATATAACTCCTACCATTCTTTGTTTCAGATCGGTCTTGATAATACATATATAACTCCTACCATTCTTTGTTTCAGATCGGTCTTGATAATATATATATAACTCCGGTCATTCTTTGTTTCAGATCGGTCTTGATAATACATATATAACTCCTACCATTCTTTGTTTCAGATCGGTCTTGATAATACATATATAACTCCTACCATTCTTTGTTTCAGATCGGTCTTGATAATCATATATAACTCCGGCCATTCTTTGTTTCAGATCGGTCTTGATAATACATATATAACTCCTGCCATTCTTTGTTTCAGATCGACCTTGACACCTTACCGGAACTGGTAGCAAAAGCATTGAATCAGGCTTCAGGTCTGCGAAGACAAGACTTCTCAGAAATGCGAATCCCCGCCGCTAGAAATGACGTCATCACATCCAAGTGGACAACAAACCCTCGCCAAAGGAAACCACTCCAGCAACAATTCTCTCTAATGGAAATGTCCACAGGTCACAGAGATTTGAGTTCAGCCGAAGAAGAAAATATCATATATGATGATCAAATTCCCGATGAAGATTCCACTGCCTAATTTAAAATATGAATATAGTATAGATGTTGTTATTGAAATGAAAGTGCTTGTATGCTTGTGTCCATATTTTCATTGATCGCATTATATGATGTCTACTCTTTCTCCTATATCCGTTTAACTGGTTTTGCTTAGAAAACTCAAATGTATATAAACATCGGCGGTTATACACTATACACTGTATGTATGACATCTTGAATATTCTCAAAGGAGTTAATTCTAATTTTTTTCTTGTTTATTGGTCTACATACTCTGATATAACCAATGAAAGGCTAGTCCTTAGGTTGAAAGGGTGTATCTCATCTTAAAGAGGCGTTACTCCCCTACATAACAAACAAACAATGTACGTATTAATAGCCACACGGTGCAGGTGTTGGTCCACTTTTTCTTTGATCTCGAATTACATGTTAACCACTCAGTTACAGACAAAGACAACTAATTATGAAATATATTTTCCCACATTTGTATTTGTCTTTTAAACACAGTACATACCTTATTGACACGGTCTATTAACCTCGACGTTCTGAGTCGAATCGCACTGCGTACAATTTGGTCGCAAATTGTTTCACGTGGAATTTTACAAAAGAACGATGGCACCACCCGTTCAGAAAGCAATGGCAAACTACTGAACGTAATAATACCTAGAAAAATCACAAACAGTGTTAAAAAGGTGGAGTTGATTCGCAAAGTCCTATAAAGGATATGCAATTCCATTTTTTTAATATACTTTATTGAAACATAAGCTGCGGCCATGTTAACTGTCGTTCGTGTCTTTACTCCGCAGTTGTATGTTAAATTGTACCTCTAGTGTGTTCTTATTAACAAAATTTGCAAAGGGCGTGCACTTTTACAGATAGATGAATGACCTGTAATCACAAGTTAAGGGAATTCCTTTGTTATAGTCTGTCCATTAATTCGTGAGCACGTTTGAAATTGATTTTCTGAAAACTACCTGTTGGATCTCAGTGATTTTTTGCAAGTAGCCTTAGAATATCCATGACGCTAGAGAAATATTTTTTCCAAGAAAATTTGATGTAGTTTGAAAAATTTCTTCTTCTTTAGGTTATATTAAAATCAACCTCACCGGATTGTACACAATAGTAACAGATCTACGGTACACAGACGCGTTGTTCTAAAAATACATTATGGTAACATAGAAATATCGTGAGTATACAACAATTTCACGAAATCCCGTGCACCTAACCAGTCGACTTTGAAAGCGGAAAGCATATGACGTTATAATTGGGATACCGTTGTATAGTTATAGGCGTATCTCGCTATTTGTATGAAGCTATTGTATCATATGTGTTTGCTTATCAAAACTGACATTGATATCACATTCATAATGAGTCTGAAGTGCACATTTATAACAATGCAGAAGGTTACAGTTTTACTATACCAACACTTCCGTAGGGAATCTAAGAGAGTCATCTATATTGCGATATTCATAACCCTGAGAAACGAGCGCAACTGGCGCTTGGTCTGAATAGAGAATCCTTTTCCCGATGGTTTAAACAGGACACAAAGTGCACTAATGTCAAGCAAGGACGGAAAAGAACAATTGACGACTTTGACATAGATGTCATAAGACGGGAGCTCTTGAAAATGTTTGCGACAAATCAACTTGTTACTCTCAGGAAACTGAAATTAAAACTGCAATCAGATTGCAGCATAGACATTTCTAAAAGTACTCTATGAAAAATTGTAAGAGCCGCCGGCTTCACCTTCAGAAAAACTATAGGCGGCAGGAATATTATTTGTGAAAAGCCACATTTAATTGCTGCCCGAAGTAAATACCTGAGGCAGATCCGTGAGCGGCGGAGGCAAGGCTATGATATTGTATATTTGGACGAATCCTTGGTCAATGCTCACCACACCAATGCTAAAGAATGGCAATCAGTAGACGGTGAACAGAAAAGAAAAATACCAAGCAGCAAAGGCCAGCGTATTATACTAACACATACAGGAAGCAGTGAAGAAGGTCTTCTCCATGACGCTGGACTTATTTTCCAATCAAAAGTACCGACGGTAGGGACTACCACACAGAAATGAATGGACATATTTTCAGGCACTGGATGGAGAAAGATCTACTTCCAATTCTAAACAGACCATCATGCTTGGTAATGGATAATGCATCCTATCACAACGCAGTATCAGCGGAAGGCAAAGTACCAACTGCATCAAATACAAAAGATCAAATTAGGACTTGGCTTGCTAAGGAAAATGTCAGCTTCGATGATACATATTTGAAACCCGAGTTGTTGCACCTGGTGAGGATGACAAATAAGACAAAGGTGTTTCATATTGACAAAATCATTGCGGAATACGGCCACACGTCTTTGCGACTACCTCCATATCATGCTCAATCCGATAGAGCTTGTCTGGGCTAAAGTAAAAGGGCAAGTTGCCGAACAGAACAGGACGTTTAAAATGTGTGATGTTGAAGTTCTGACACGTGAGTCCTTCTCAATGATAGACATGCGGTTCTGGAAGAAGTGTGTTGAACATGTGCTCGAGAGGAAGACGAGTACTGGCACCGAGATGGATTACAATTTGTCCAGCCAGTAACAATTATCAACCTCATGGAATCGTCAGATTCGGGATGATACAAATCATATTTTGATTACAGACTGAGAAATAGCAACGTATACATTTCCATATCCAAATGCGTCTACCATCATACAATTTGTGGTGAAGTTAAGACACCCTGGGGTCTAATGGTGACCGAAGGGGAGGACTAACTGTTGCATATTGTATCCAAGTTCACGATTGCACATAAAGGGCAACACACTTAATTACTTGACCTATCAAGTTAATATGGAGATAAACCTATGAATAGAATTGACATGGACAAATTCTAGGGATACTGTAAAATCTAAAATTTGAGCCCCCGTATTTGCAATTGTCATAAAAGATCAAAGGAATTCGCCGATGTGCAAAATCCGTAGCATCTATGGACTACTGGTTAGCTTTATTTTAGCGTCATGGATATTCTAAGGCTGCATGCAAAAAATCACTGAGATCCAACAGGTAGTTTTCGAGAAAATCAATTTCAAACGTGCTCACGAATTAATGGACAGACTATAGACAATATATTAAGATCAGGTAAACATAAACGTTCTTTAACTTAAATTCAGTGCTAATATGACAATGAAGCATATCAAGGAGCAATCCATGTCATATGACCAAATGAGAAAGTCAAACTGGCGCTACTGTGGAATGTGGCAGTTATTGTGTTAATGGATTTGTTTGTTTTCGTTGGTGACCCGAAAGGATTGTGAAATTAATTATCTTTATCTAACTTGCTAGAGACGTTTAAGAAAATGTAGATTGACTTAGTAAACAGAGACTTGGAAAATGTAAACGCAACGGTAACGTAACATGTTTGTAGATACGTAAAGAAGACAATAGTGACAGGATGGCGGCTCAATTGTCATGAGGTAGCACATCCGGGATATTTCAAGACAAAATCAAGACAAGTCGTATATGTTAGAAACAGAAAATGTGTGAATTACCTCATTCAGTTATTCATAAATTTACACCTCCTCCTGAAGTCAGACAGCATAGGTGCTCAACTACAACTGGTTAGATTATTGATACTACTGTAGTTGTTAAAGTGATTCCCATACACCAGCGTTTTTCTTATAACTCTTGAATATTAGTGTCCTCTTATCTAACCAAAAACTGATGTTAAAAAATCACTTTATTTGCTCTCCAGATCGTGTGTCACACTTTTAATCTCCTAAATAGAAGCGATCATAACAGTGACTATTTTAATTATATTTAAATGTACGTTCCTACATTCCAACATGAATTGCACTTTTCTCCTTTTATTACTACCAGTCTTTTGCAAATATTTGCTCCTCTCCAGTTTTTGTTCTCCATTTCTCCAGTTTTGTTCTCCAGTTTTGTTCTCCATTTTCCAATTTTAGTTCTCCATTTCTCCAGTTTTTGTTCTCCATTTCTCCAGTTTTTGTTCTCCATTCCTCCAATTTGTGTTTAATCAACAATGAATATATCTGAATAATAGACATGACATTTCACATTTAGCAGGTTAGTTTTGTTTATTTTCCTGGCTGACCACACATAAATGGGTTTAGTTTTCACAATAAATATATTCAATTTTCTTCCATTGCTTTCAAAATTTCCCGAGTAATTACCATTTGACACGAGGTAACAGCTATCTCCAGTGTACCAACGTTAACGTTTACAATGGACACTTCGCCATACCTCGAGGTACATATTGGAGGTTTGATCCGTATTTTCATTGGCCGTCGGCACACTATGAATGATGTAGTCAACATCACGCCAGCTGATTCTATGATCAAACTGATACAATTTACGTTATACATATCTTATCTTCTTCTTCTTCCAACCCTCCATATCGATCACTTGTTAACCACTCTTTGTGATTTGTATGTGATCTGAGCCTAAGAGCGATTGTACGATGTACCAGTTGTGCATCTACAAGTAGACTAGCACATTCGATTTCTGCAATGCTTTTTATTTACCTAGTGTAGCTTCCCTAGGTAATATACATCAGTAGCCTCTTGACATGCCTTGTCGGTTGCAGTTGTATTATTCTTTGATTCCCTTGCGGGCCGCGACAGCCCACGGGCGATATTTTGGACATATAAAACGAAAGTACGGTTTGGAGAAGAACGTTGTGAGAGGAATCTTCCCGAAAAAGAAAATTAGAAGAGGACCGGGAAGAAAATACCTTCATTGTCATTCTTAATTTGAGCATGACGACTGTAGGGGTCTATGGAGATAGAATATCTGAAGGGCTGTTAGGGTAAGCAAGTAAAGGAACCTTTTCATAGCTCGTGGTATATAGGTGAATACAGTGTTAGGCCTGTCATTGACCGTCGGCACACGATTAGTGATGTGGTCAGCATCACGCCGGCCGCCTTTACTTTCCCAGAGCATGTCTGGTGCCAGAAGTTGAGGCTGGGTCGACCTGAGACCGTCGCGGTCGGAAAAATTCCAGCGCATTGGGGAGCTGAACCCAGACCACCAGCCTTGGAAGCGGTTCACTAGCAACTACGCAGCAGCTCTCACTGTTAGGGTGGCAAGTTATATTCATAATAAACTATTGCGTCAATGAACGTTGATGTTAATGATCAACATATTCGAATATTGTAGAAGTCAGATTTCCTTGTTCAGATTTGCATTTATTGAAAGAGTAACGTGTGTGACAGAATGGACATCAATAAACCGGTATATATAACTGTGTGTGTGTTAATGTTGACATGTGTTCTTATGTGTGGATGTATGTTTGTGTGCAGGAAATGTGAACCTAAATTGTGACTCACAATCTACAAAGTTCATATCGGTAACATCCCCGTAATTATGAATCTTATTGTTGTCGCTATGTCACTGTAAACTAATTCTGTCTCTAGATTTTCCGTTTTATGACTTAATAGTTTTATTTTTCTCAATGGTCTAATCTTAAGTTAGGTTTGCTACTATTAAACCAGTAATGCAAGTAGCTGGAACTCACTGGGACCGGGATGATTGTGAATGACAAATAAACACCTGGCAAAGAAACATAGTTCAGAAATGATAAAAGTATTATGAGAATCATTATAGACGTATATAAAAATATAATTCCTCTTTTTTTCGTATTTCGTTCCGAATGGAAAAACATGTAACTACAATATTTGACTAACATTTTCATTAGCTTCTTAATTGAAAATTTCCAAATGAAACATAATGTTAACATAAAACTAAAATTTAATGTAAATTTGCCATTGCAATTTCTTTAACAAAGTTGTTCTCTAGAAAAAAATTGTATCCAGTTTCATCGCCAAACTACTGAGTTTGGTGCTTAAAGACAATGTAGACTGTACATTTTATTCGAAATGGCTTTGTTGCGCGCAGCTTTGTGGGTGTTAAGTGCATAATCTGTAAATGACGAACAGCTAGTCTTCGGTGGTCTAGCGGCTGCCTAACGTAGACATGCCGGTGTAAACATCTTTGTTTCATCTTTGTAAACATCTTTGTTGTTTTCTTCAACCTGAATTTCAAATTCAAATAACGAACGGTGGTGTAGACATTATAGCGGGTAAATTATGCATTTAACGCTTGTACTACCCTATTGGTTTGTTTCATGATTTCTATTTGCTTCTTAGTTTATATGAGACAATGATGAGCATTGTGAGTAAAATTCGCTAATACAGGGACGAAGCTATTATGGAGTAACTCGTTGCCTTTAAATTGGAACCGAGACTGCATAATACTGACTGTTAGCTCTAATAAAATATCATTGAGCACAAAATAAAATTTGCAGTTCTGTGTTTCGCTAAGACACGAAAGACCGACATTCCTCTTTATAAATCGTGAACACTGGCAGCTGTTCAGGATGCAATATTATGTATATATGACCCTTTTCATCTTTACAGACGGTCAATTGACAAGTGTTTTACTGTGACAACTTCTGAGTTTTCACTTTTCTCTCTTGTCGTTCAGCTCATACATAAGTCTCTTCTCAAAGACTCTGCGCCCTTTCGTAATTTGGCTTTCTACACAGCTCTGTCATCAGCTAGTCCCTCCCATGTGCTGGGATCTATGGAAAAGTTTTTCATTGAGGCTTTGCAGACATCTTTATATCTGAGCAGTGGTCTGCCTGGTGCCTCTTCCCCTCCGAAAGTTCACAGAACAACATTTGTTTTGGTATGCGAAAAGTTTCCATTCTTCTCACATGTCCCAACCATCTTAGTCGTCTACTGCTGATCATGCCCATGATGGAAGGCAGTTTTACGTTGCAAATACTTCAGAGTTGGTTATCTTGTCGTACCACCTGATGTTCATAATCTTGCGGAGACATCGAAAGTGAAATATGTTAAGTCTCCTCTCGTGTCTTGAGTAGGCTGTCCATGTTTCTGAGCCATATAGTAAAGAACTAATTACACATGCTCGATAAATTTGAGTCTTCGTCTGTAATGTCAATTTTTGTTGTCCCACCTCGCTTTGATAGTTTGCCAGATGCTAGTAGCCGCACTCCTATACGAGCGTTGATTTCTTCATCAAGAGAAAGGCTGGCAGTGACCGTGAACCCAAGATAGCAGAATTTTTGAACTTGTGTTAGATTAGTTAGTTAGTCTTTCTCTGGGCCTGTGGGCGGCGCATAGGCAGGGTCATAGTTCTCCATGTCTCGCGTTCGTTGCTTTCTGTTTTAGTCTTAATGTTTACTAGGCCATCGTTGAGCCTTCTCTGTGATGGTTCTACGCAGTCTCTCTTGGTCTTCCTGTTTTCTTTCCCTCTGGTGTCCCTATGAGGATTGGTAAGATGGTATTGTGTTAGATGGTTCATTTAAAATGATATTTGTGTGTTACCTCCTGACATAATACAACTGTTTTGAGACACTTATTGTCAGAGAAAGAGGTCACATGCCTTTGATAAATTATTAATTAGACATTGCAGTGTAGTCTCACTGTGGGCGACTAAGGCAGCATCGTCAGCGAAGGAGGTCCTTGAAAGTATTTCCGTCGTTTTTGTCTTGGCTCTTAAGCGGCCAAGTTAAACAGTGAACCATCAGATCTAGTGCGGATGAAAACATCACCATCAGTGTCCTCGAAGGCGTGGTTCAAAAGAACTGCGAAGAAGATGCCAAAGAGGGTGGGGGCAAGGACACAGCCCTGCTTGACTCCACTCTTAACCTCAAAACTATCAGATGTGCTGCCATCGAAATGTATGCTGGCTTTCATGCCCTCATGGAAGGAGACAATCAATTGGAGCAACTTTGGGGACAGCCAATATACTTCAATATTGTATAAAGACTTGCCTGCTGACTGTGTCAAATGCCTTAGTCAGATCCACGAAGCAATACATAGAGGCTTGCTCTGCTCTCTGCACTTCTCTTGTAGCTGTCGAATGGTAAATATCATGTCAGGGTTTTTGACCGTCAGCTCTGAATCCACATTCTGAATCTGGAAGACACGCTCGCCAGTTTCTGTAGTCGTTTTGAAAGGACTAGTGCAAAAGCTTTGCCTGTTACGCTTAGAAGGAGATGCCTCTGTAGTTGTTACAATCCCCTTATCCCCTTTGTTTTTATAGAGTGTCACTATCTTTGCATCCCTCATGTCCTAAGGAAATGTTCCCTCTCTCCAGCACTGAATAAGGAGATTGTAGAGGTGGGGCAGGAGGACATCCTTATTGTATTTGAGGATTTCTGCAGGAATGTTGTCTAGTCCTGATGCCTTGCCATTTGACAGTTTGTTGATTGCTTCGGAAAGTTCCAGCTCTGTGGGTTCGGTATCCAGCTCGGTTTGGTCATGATGTTTCGATATGATCTGATCGAGGGCTGGGTGTGCTGGTTTCTCCACAAAAGATTTGAATAGTGTTCCACCCATCTTTCGAGCTGTTTGGTCATATCTGTTATTGGCTCACCTGTTTCTGATCTTAGTGGTGCAATTTTTGTTATGTTTGGTCCTAGAGCTACTCTGATATTTTCGTACATTGCCTTGGTGTTTCCCATATCTGCAGCATTTGTATCGCAGAACATAGATTTGACCAGTATTCATTTGCACACCTCCTTGACTCTCGTTGCAATAGTGATGTTGTGTGCCGAAGATGGTCCTTTGAACTTTGCGAGGGTTTATTTTTGTAATTTATTAGAGCTCTTTTCTTTTCCTCAAGTAGAGGGCTTAGGGTTGTTTCATTTTGTTCTACCCAGTCTTTGTTGGAGAATTTCTTGGTGCCAAAGAGTCAATGGCACAGTCATATATGTAAGATTTTAGAATTTTCCACTTTTCGTCTACGCTACATTCTCCCATTTCATTCTCACACAGAGCAGTAAAGCCTTTCTAAAGCCTCCTATTCTCTGTCAGCCCCATTTTGGTAACGCTGACTTTGGGTTTGGGTGGTCTTCTTGTTGAATCGGTTTTCCTTAGAAGTATTTTGACTTTGCTGATAACTAGTGCATGATCTGTATCACAGTCCGCGCTGTGGAAAGTACGTGCGATTTTCACTGTGTTGAGGTGTTGTCTGCGTGTGAGTACAAAATCAAGCTGATGCCAGTGACCTGATCTTGGTTGGCACCATGACACTCTGTGTCTGTGTTTGACAGAAAAAAATGTATTTGTCACACACATGTTGTTTTGGGAGCAGAATTCAAGCAGTCTTTGACCATTATCGTTGATATTTCCAATGCCATGATGACCCAGGCATACTGGCCATGACTGGTGATCAGATCCTATGCGTGCATTTAAGTCACCCAATATAAACATTTGCTCATCTACTGGAAATGAATTAGCGACATTCTGTAATGAGTCATAAAACTTGTCGTCTTTATCTTCTGCAGACGCTGCTAGGGTTGGTGCGTAGACACATATGATGTTTAGGAGTTCACCTTTTACATTGAGTCGTAGTGATATTACTCGTTCTGATGCGGCTACTGAACGCATGTATTTCCAATACATATGAATATTATGTATTGGAAATATATCAGTTATACAAACTCAACAATCAATTATTCTCTCATGAATTCTTGCTTACATCATCTCGCACCCTTCTCGTTTAGTGATTCCGTTTCTATGTAGCACAAATAGAGAAACTACACACCCTTCGTGCTTGTATGTGTATTTATAAATAAATACTGTTGTATTAGAAAAAGCTAGTCACGACAGATAAGAAGAGTCTACGCAGAATGCCCGTGAGTAACAAGAAGAGACCGATTTAGAAATGAAGACATCATAAAAAAGTGGACACAACATAAGTACTAAGCTTCATCAAGAAACAACAAATTAAATGATTCTGCCACATAAGCAGATTACCAGCATACAGTGAACCGCAAGAACAAGATTGATACGATATAATGGAAACAAAGCAAAACGCCACACAAAGATGGACCGCAGAATAGCTGCGACACTTGGTAGTTATTATGTTAGTTAATCGTATAACAGAGGCAACGAAAGACACTATTTATGAAGCTTCTTCTTCGAAATCTCCATATCGACCACTTGTCAACCACTCTGTGTGATTTGTATGTGATCTGAGCCTAAGAGCGACTGTACTTTGTCCCAGTTGTGCACCTACAAGTAAGCCAGCAGGTCTGATTTCTGCGATGCATTTTATTTACTAGGGTAGCATAACTAGGGCCTACATCGGTCGCCTCTTACGACATGCATTGTAGGACGCAGTGGTACTGTTCTTTGCTTCCCTTGCTGTTCCCGGCACCAGACGGGCGATTTATGAAGCGCACACAAGGGCTCGTTCTTGAAATCTCTTCTTATACTGACGCTGAGAGGTAAAACAGGATTTGAGACAAGAATGAAATACTGTTTTGTTATTAAAAGAACCAACCCAAATGACTGATGACATATATAACTGAAATCTCAAAGTTGCATAATGTTCAAATTTATATATAATTTATAATATAGTGAATATTGTCAGTCTATGCCTGCAGTAATAATGAAGAATTGTAAAGGGCATTTGGACCATTCCTTAGCATTAAATACTTAGCATTATAATTTATAAAAAGTGAATATTGTCAGTCTATGCCAGGAGTAATAATGAAGAATTGTAAAGGGCATATGAAACATTCCTTTGCATTAAATACTTTGCATTACCAACTCCTTCATTTATCACACATTATTTTCTGTTCACTTATTTCCAGTTTTCGAATTTACTGTTACTTTATTTCCGCTATGACTCCTTCTATGTGTATCAGGTATAATCATCAATTATTTCCTGTTTGCTTATTTCACACATTGTAATATGTTGATTTTTTTTTAACTTTCCACTCTGTATCGCGTGTAGCAGTGTTCTTCAACTTGTTTATATCTTGGAGCGCAACTAAATGAAGTTTGTGGCTGTGCAGTCGCCTGGTGGCAACTACAATAATAACAATAATAATAATAAAAGTAAAAAACATAAAAAGTAATATTAATACAAAATAAAGACAGATGAAAACTTAGCCCTGACTGAATGCTTGATTTAAAAAAAAAATATAGTGCTTACATACTTAGTGGGGAATGTGTGGCATCTTATTCGATGTTATTTGTTGCAAATTTGATCTTCAGTGGAAATTCTTATGTTTATTGAACATCTGATCATCTGTGGACATTCAAAATTCTAAGGATATTCAATATCAAAACTATTATGATAAGTAAACAAATAATAGTTGCTAATAATTACATAAAATATATATAACATATTTTAGTAAACAATAAACAACAGATTTACTTCTGTATTAAACAAAACCACAATACTGATCTTCCCATTGGGAATTAAATGTGTAATTCACTTTCCGGTTGGTCATATGTTTAAATAATATTTGATACTATTTAATAACTCGTTCACATCTTTACTAATTAGTACAGATTAAGTTATATTATCCACTTTAGTTCTTTCTGATGTATACACATGTGGTACCTGTAAATTATCAAAGACATGCATCCTGCAAGTGTCCAGAAACGATGCGCAGAATAAATATATTTATTCAACTCCCTACTTCAGTTCAAGACAAACTGTATAGAGATGTACATCGACTCTACCTGACCACTATCTACTTTAGATGTATAGAAGTCAATATTTGAACAAAGTTGGAAGAAAGGGAAGAAAATATGTGTAAATAAATTCGCTGATAAATAATACACTGTTCCTACTCTGAGCTGAAACTGTCTGCTTCACTCCTTGGAAGTAAAATTCACATGGTGGTCGTTCTCTTAAGGTAGAATGTGTTCAGATGCGTCATTTGTTTGAAGGAGTAACTTGAGATGTCTGCCCTTTCTATGAAAAGCAAAGTATTGAGTTATGATAAGTAGATTGGTTGAACAGAAAACAAGATAGCAAAAGCTGGAGACCGTGTTCATATGAGTGCTATGAAAGAAACTGAAACATGTTATTTCAAAATACGTTTATTATTCAAATTCTGATTAACATTGAAGCCGGAGAAGGCACATAAGACGTCAGGAATATATATCACTGGCGTCATGGTCTCCGTGGGAGTTGGTTGGACAGTTAATGTGTAAAGCTTGCTTGGTAAAAGTCTTCTTGTTGAAATTTTGATTTAGTTTGTTGTTTTACTTTGTATGTTTATCTTACATGGCGTTTTGATATTTTACTACATGTTGACAGTGTGATATTCATGTTATCTTAAATCCGATGATCGGATATTTTTACTGTCTAGTTTAAGTAAAATGTGTTTGAATTGTTATTTGTCATTTCAATAATAATTGTTCGAAAAAATCATCCTTTAGATACTACATTGAAACATGCATCTGTTAATCGAAACACTTGTTTAATTAAGCTAATTAATTTAAAATTACAGTCACACGGTTAATGCTTTTGTTTTATCTGAGGTGTATCTAATGTCTATTCCCAGGTGGATGATGGAATTGGTTGTCCATTCTTGCCGTTATGCGAAGGAGTGGGAGCTTTAATTTCCTTTCCAGTGCCAGTTGTCCTTGTTGTGTTATATCCGTGTTTATTTAGTGTCCTTGATATTGTCTATCCATCATTTTCTTGGTTTTCCTTTGGTTGTAGTATCTGCTCTCGTTTTATAGTATGCTGTTATTGGTAGTTGGTTGTATTCCATTCTATTGAAATGTCCAAACCACTACATTTGTTATCTTTCAATGTACTCCTTACATGACGTTATGTCCACTCTGCTTCTGTTATCCTTTTTTCGTAGTCTATCTTACCTGGTGACTCCCATTGACTTACTCAAATATTGCATATTTTAACTGAGGTTTATTGATCATATGTGAAATCCCTACATCCATTTCCTAGAACAATGGAATTAATCAATGAAATCCCAGGATACACGATATTTGACTGTATGTCTTAAATTTGTTGGGTGACTGTAATGACAACTTGCATCAGCTTTGAACGATATACTTGTTTTGTTGTTCTTACAATTTAGATCAGTTCTAGTGATTCTGTCATTAATCCCGAGTTCTGAGTTCGAATCACGCTGCGGACGTTTGCTTGCAAATTGTTCGTTGATTTTACCAAGGACGATGGCGCCACCGTTCAGAAAGCAATGGCAAACTACTGAACGTATAAGTGGTGCCTAGAAAATCAACGACTTTTTTTACTGTGGTTGATGGCTACTGGGATATGCCAGATTTTCATTTCTCTTACTGACATTATTATTGATAATACATTGTGAATGTTTGTTACGAGCAGTACTCAAAAAGTAACTTTTATACGTTGGCATTCAGAAGTAAACATAAATAGTGACATTGTTTATAGGGTATCCTCTCCTGTTTGGTGTAACAATGTAACATTTGTATTCACTGTTTTGGGACAATAGGACATGTTTACTATACAGGATGTTTATAATGTCACAGTGCAGTGAATTTTGAAATTATTTTAGTAAAATACATCACTAATTATGGAAAATTGAGGTCATTATATTCTGAGTTCCACACTCCTTTCGTTGTTACAACAAGCCGTTGTTATATTTACGATTTCATTACTGAAAGGAAATGGTGTTAACCATTGAAAACCGGGTAATTTTTGTGCGGCATGCCTTTCGTAATGGTGACACATATACTGAAGAAGAAATTCTATAACATGTGCTCTTCTTCTTCTTCTTTGCGTTCGTTCTTTACAACCAATTTTAATCACTCTTTGTTTGATCTTTGCCAAGAACGTGTATACGTTGCACATTGATTTGGTAGGCCCTAAACGCATAGACACCTACATGTTTAGGACACATGCATCCGATTTCAGCCAAACCTCCTTAGTCGCCTCTTACGACATGCGTGGCAGATAACAGTGGTTCTATTCTTTACACCCCAAATTGGGGCCCCGGTAACCAGTCGGGCGAAATAACATATGCTGAAATTTCCAAACTCACACTTCATGTTCACATTCACTTTACCATCGCCCGATGAAACACACAATAAGAAAACATACGAAAATACACAATGAGAACACATACGAAAAAACACAATGAGAACACATACGAAAACACACAATACAAACACATACGAAAACACACAATGAGAACACATTAGAAACACAGAATCAGAACACTTACAAAAACACAATCAGAACACGTATGAAACACAGAATCAGAACACATATGTAAACACAGAATCAGAACACATATGTAAACACAGAATCAGAACACATACGAAAACACACAATCAGAACAAATAGAAACTTATTTATTTTAAAGATATATTGTAAAATCATCATTATTGATTAATAAATAAACTTACAATGAATTAACGTGGGTAACATATGTGTAGTACATGTTGAACGCGTCATACATATGTGAGGTGTATGTTGAACGTGTATTATAGATGTGAAGTGTATGCTGAATGTGTGAGATGTCTATTGTAAGCTTAATGTGTAAACGATGTATGAAATAGATGATCAGCGTGTGAAACAGATGTAAAGTGTATGATGAGCATGTGAAATATATGTGAGGTGTATGCTGAATGTGTGAAATAGATGTGCATTGTAAGTTTAATTTGTGAAATATATATGCAGTGTATTCTAAATGTGTGAAACACATGTGAAGTATAGGATGTCACAAACATATCATTAAAGCACACAAACTTACGCATACATACCCGCACTCATATTTTTACTTCATCTTATAGTTTATACATAAGGAACTTACCAGTGACCACCACTGCTATCAGTTAGCTGACCACCACTGCTACTCATAGCTACCTTTCTACCCTACTAGTGTACCTTTTGTACTTCCTCAAACTACTCTTGAGTTTTAATTTGTTTAACCTTTCTCCTTCTTCCGTCTATTATTCATGAAAGAACTATCATTGTCACAGAGTCCGATGCGTTTCTAAACACATGTCCAATCCACTTCCATCATCTTTCTGCGATCATGTTTGCTAATTTTTTGCATTCAGTTTTCTTCCACATCTCCTGATCTGTGATAGTGTTTCCATATATTCCTCTGAATTTCATAATAGTTTATTATGACAGCTCTCTAATTCATGTGCAATATCTGATGTCTTTTCTGAGCATATATATATATATATATATATATATTGTTGTTTATTAACTTGTTATAACAATTTCATCATCATCATCAAGTAGCTTGTCCCTTCCGGAACTTGGCTCTCTTGACAGCGTTCCCGAAATACTCTCCATTCTGTGCAGATTAACCGGCGTCTGCAGCAGTCATTCTCAGATCGTCAATGACATCTTGCACCCACTGTCTTCTAGGTTTTTTTCTCATTTTTCCTCCAGGCATAATTCCCTCCAAAATTATCTTCACTATGCACTCGTGTCATTTGATGTGTCTTAATTTAATTATTTAATTATATTTAATTTTTCTTGATCTACAAATGACGAAGAGAAAAGGGGTGGGCCCAGTCGGTGACGAGGGCACAAGCAAAAATGGGCAAAGGGGCATAGAAAAGAAACAAGAAGTGGACAAAACGGTGGCGAACCTCGAAGATGGGGTCTCCATCCAGAGAAAAATAACCGTGTTTCCCCTAGCAGAGAACTACTAATGCCTTATAGTTTGATTGGGGACAATCACAGGGTAGCGGAACAAATCGTACAAAACACTGAACGGCAGCGAAACCAAGTAGTCCAAAAAAAGACTGATAACTTGGATAGATGAGGCTCGACAACACGGGAGGGAAGGTTGTCTAAGGGTAGCTACCCTAAAAGAAAACAACAACATGCTGCCTTGCAGGTTGGCTGGGAAAAAGCCCAAAGCTAACGTAGAGCGAACCCAGTAAACGCTTGCTAAAACCGGACACATCGCCGAAGAATAAGCACTAGAGCTCTAAATGACACTAAAGATGTGACGAAACACAGCTAAGGCTGTATGAATCAGATTTCCACATGAATAAAAATGTAAGTGAAAATCTGGTACATCAGTCTAATTGGTGATCGCAAAAGACAGAGAGAATTATTCTTGATCTTATGTTCTTTATTTATATTATTTATTTAGTAGAAATATAACTGTCAGTATAAATTGTATGAGAATGATGTCCAATGTAAAATATACAGTCGTTTCAAACAGATCCATGTTATTATGTGTATTCTTAATAACATCCAATATTTCCATAATTTCTTTGTATACTACTGCGAAGAGATTTTTTTATGTAACTGTTTGAATGCATGTTCAAGTTGTTACCTAACTGGTGCCGCTTCTGTACGTACAGTTTATAATCAGTAATGTGAGGTTTTATCACCTATGACTTCCATATATGTATGTACCACTAAACGTATACTTCTACCTACTATATTGTTATTTGTAAATACATTCATATTGTATTTAAACACTTTGTCGATAAGGTAAAATGAGATGCTCGAGGAAAGCGGTAAACAAAACAAGAAGAGACCATATAAGAAATTAGGAAATTCGAAGAACAGTCGGAACAACAGCTGCTACTATATTCATTGAAAAACAAAGACACAAATAGTTTGGCCACTTGGTGAGGACGAACCCGAATACATCAGTTGCAAGAGCATACAACCTGAAAATGGAATCATCAAGATGAAGGGGCAGACCAAGAAAAAGATGGATTGGTGAGTTACATACATCTTAAAACTTGACAATGCCACAGCATATTAAGCTACCGAGCGTACACTATCTCGGAAACCGATCATTAGTTAAACCTGCTACAACTAACGGCAAATAAGCAGAGAAGGATTAAAGTAAAACAAGAAAATGAATCGCTAAGAAAGTAGGTATATGAACATGATATTTCAAAGAGGACAAACTGAAACAAAACAAAATATACAAGTTTTATAATGAAAACCAATAGTCTAATAGAACAATGTACGAAAATGTATTTATAAATAACAGAACATACATTTGTTTACAAAGAATATAAATCAAGATTTAAATAATCCTTGAGAATGGTATATTATATTAATGCAGCACTGTCCAACGTGGTGCCCTCTGCGCCTGTAAAACATCCATTGCGTACGATTTTACTCCACCGGGTGTATCGCTATTCAGAATGTCAAGAAAAAAGTATTTCGGAACAAGTTTTTTTCGCAAGTTTAACTTTATAAAACTTAAACGTTCAGTCAGGATTAAGTTGTTATCTGTTATTATTATTACTATTAATGTTACTATTACTTAGTATTACTTGTGACTATTATTATTATTTGACAGTATTATTAATTCAATACCACACAGCGCCTGAGCGTCCCTTGTCATTAGCCACATTTGCCCCAAAATATACAAGTGTTGAATAGCACTGTTTTAGAGTAATTTATGGGTGATCTTGATATTGCACAATCTGTGTACTGTGTCATATTACTTAAGGAGAGCTTTTGCTAATAAAGACGATGTCAGTTTCTAGTATACTTTCATTTTAAAGATACTATAGAAAGATTTTCTTAGCGATTGTCACAATTTTCGTAGAGAAATTCTCATTTTCTGTACCTCTCATAGTATTATGTAAGAGCTTCGAACAGCGAGCTAATGGTTCCAGTAGATAAAACAGTGGGAAAATAGCAAACTGGATTTTGTAGAAGACAAAGATGTCTAGGTCAAATATAAACATTTACAAATAATAGAACAATGCACAGAATGATAAAGCAAACTATATAGACAGTTTATTTGCTACATACAAACATTTGGTAGTATACACTGCAGACGTCTTTGATATATTCTAAGATGGTATGGGCACTCCACTTTGTGAGATAAATATTATGAAAATCTACAACAAATTCACGTGCAGTATTAATAACTTCAGATCTGGTTTGAAGTCAAAATATGCCTACGACAAGGATGTGTAATATCAGCACTACTAATCAACAATGTTGTAGAATGGGTGATGTGAAAAGCAACTGCAGATAAAAGGAGATGCATCAAATTGACTCTCACATCCACCCTGGAAGGCCTAGATTTGACTGATATTATCGCACTTTTATCTCACACACATAAAGATATCTAGGAGTAAAGCATGTCTCCTGAACCAGTAAAGTCAAGTTAGGCACACAATCAAGTAGAAGAGAACAGAAATAATAACTCAGATCATGGCCACCCTAACACCAGCCAAGCTAGAAGATTAAATTCTTCCATATATAACAGACTTCACATCTAACATAAAAAGCAAACTGAGTAAATCACGATGTTTATTCGTAACCATTCAGACAGTCTGGAGATATGTGACTACATCATCAGAATTCAGATTAATATACATCAAAGCTATCTGCTATTTACTATAATATACTGATCAAATGTTGCAGTAGGACAGACAACGATATGACTAAACGTTCTACCTTCAATACAACGTGTATACTAAAGATAGTATACGTGTTCTGGCCAAGAACTAGCTTTAACAAAGAATATCTTACACAGTTCAACATCTTGCATTATACTCTCTATCGTCGTCCTCTAATTATCGTTTATTTCTAAATCTCTCCTCTGTTCGTGGTTACAAGTGACATGTAATTAGTTTTCGTCCATATCTTTACATATGTATTATTTTTTAGTCAACACATTTGCAGGATTCTCATATATAGTATTTGATTGGAAACATCTCTTATGTATATGTAATACATGCGATGGGTAAAGGGATGTAATTTGGTCTCTTGACGACCTACTGTTGGATCAGGATACTATAGTCTGTCCATTAATTCGTGAGCACGTTTGAAATTGATTTTCTCGAAAACTACCTGTTGGATCTCAGTGATTTTTGCAAGCAGCCTTAGAATATCCATGACGCTAGAGAAATATTTTTTCCAAGAAAATTTGATGTAGTTTGAAATATTTCTTCTTCAGGTTATATTAAAAACAACCTCACCGGATTGTACACAATAGTAACAGATTTACGGTACACAGACGCGTTGTTCTAAAAATACATTATGGTAACATAGAAATATCGTGAGTTTCACGAATTCCCGTGCACCTAACCCAGTCGACTTTGAAAGCGGAAAGCATATGACGTTATAATTGGGATACCGTTTTATAGTTATAGGCGTATCTCGCTATTTGTATGAAGCTATTGTATCATATTTGTTGGCTTATCAAAACTGACATTGATATCACATTCATAATGAGTCTGAAGTGCACATTTATAACAATGCAGAAGGTTACAGTTTTACTATACCAACACTTCCGTAGGGAATCTAAAGAGAGGTCATCTATATTGCGATATTCATAACCCTGAGAAACGAACGCAACTGGCGCTTGGTCTGAATAGAGAATCCTTTTCCCGATGGATTAAACAGGACACAAAGTGCACTAATGTCAAGCAAGGAAGGAAAAAATGTCAAGCAAGGAAGGAAAAGAACAATTGACGACTTTGACATAGATGTCATAAGACGGAGCTCTTGAAAATGTTTGCGACAAATCAACTTGTTACTCTCAGGAAACTGAAATTAAAACTGCAATCAGATTGCAGCATAGACATTCTAAAAGTACTCTATGAAAATTGTAAGAGCCGCCGGCTTCACCTTCAGAAAACTATAGGCGGCAGGAATATTATTTGTGAAAAGCCACATTTAATTGCTGCCCGAAGTAAATACCTGAAGCAGATCCGTGAGCGGCGGAGGCAAGGCTATGATATTGTATATTTGGACGAATCCTGGGTCAATGCTCACCACACCAATGCTAAAGAATGGCAATCAGTAGACGGTGAACAGAAAGAAAAATACCAAGCAGCAAAGGCCAGCGTATTATACTAACACATGCAGGAAGTAGTGAAGAAGGTCTTGTCCATGACGCTGGAATTATTTTCCAATCAAAAAGTACCGACGGTAGGGACTACCACACAGAAATGAATGGACATATTTTCAGGCACTGGATGGAGAAAGATCTACTTCCAATTCTAAACAGACCATCGTGCTTGGTAATGGATAATGCATCCTATCACAACGCAGTATCAGCGGAAGACAAAGTACCAACTGCATCAAATACAAAAGATCAAATTAGGACTTGGCTTGCTAAGGAAAATGTCAGCTTCGATGATACCCGAGTTGTTGCACCTGGTGAGGATGACAAATAAGACAAAGGTGTTTCATATTGACAAAATCATTGCGGAATACGGCCACACGTCTTTGCGACTACCTCCATATCATGCTCACCTCAATCCGATAGAGCTTGTCTGGGTTAAAGTAAAAGGGCAAGTTGTCGAACAGAACAGGACGTTTAAAATGTGTGATGTTGAAGTTCTGACACTTGAGTCCTTCTCAATGATAGACATGCAGTTCTGGAAGAAGTGTGTTGAACATGTGCTCCGAGAGGAAGACGAGTACTGGCACCGAGATGGATTACAATTTGTCCAGCCAGTAACAATTATCAACCTCATGGAATCGTCAGATTCGGGATGATACAAATCATATTTTGATTACAGACTGAGAAATAGCAACGTATACATTTCCATATCCAAATCCGTCTACCATCATACAATTTGTGGTGAAGTTAAGACACCCTGGGGTCTAATGGTGACCGAAGGGAGGACTAACTGTTGCATATTGTATCCAAGTTCACGATTGCACATAAAGGGCAACACACTTAATTACTTGACCTATCAAGTTAATATGGAGATACACCTATGAATAGAATTGACATGGACAAATTCTAGGGATACTGTAAAATCTAAAATTTGAGCCCCGTATTTGCAATTGTCATAAAAGATCAAAGGAATTCGCCGATGTGCAAAATCCGTAGCATCTATGGACTACTGGTTAGCTTTATTTTAGCGTCATGGATATTCTAAGGCTGCATGCAAAAAATCACTGAGATCCAACAGGTAGTTTTCGAGAAAATCAATTTCAAACGTGCTCACGAATTAATGGACAGACTATAACATTAACGTTGAATCTATCCAGCGATTTGAAAGGTGTTTGGACTTACATGTTGCACAAGCATAACCGAATGCATACGAACAATGAAATGGGTATGTTTTGCAGGAACCACATGAACCATCAGTGTGCATATCATTCGACATCTGTTGGATGATGAGACTGGGCACACATGGGTCTGCACGTAGTGCTCTGACAACACCGTTTCAGTAAACAATAAACAATAATTTCGACGTTCTTTTCCATCACTTGTTATTGTAGAAAATATATGAAGGGCTGGAGACGACCATCATGGAAGAATGCACTACAGCAAAGAAAAGAAGAGGAAGACCCCGGAGAAGATGGATTCATGATTTAACTGATGGGTTGAACATGACGGCTGTAGAGGCAGGACATCTGGCCTATAAGAGAGAGAAATTCCGAAGGACTGTTGGGGTGGCAACGTTCTGCTCAGAATAAGCTATTTGATGCTGATGTTTTTGTAGATCAATATAACAAAGTTACATCTATTTATTATATCCTCAAGATTGTTTATTAATTTGTTTGTTGATTCCCTTTCCATTGTGATAAAAATATACCAATATATTCCTTTCTTGTCCCGTGTATATGTCTTTTAATCGGCCATTCGTTTTGTGAATATACATTATTGTTTATCCAGTTCTCAATGTTAATTTAACATTCCTATGTCAAACTCATTTTCCTGCATCCTACATTTAACTTCATTTATTATTTAATGAATAATCATGATTATATAACGTTGATACATGTACTTTGAAAAGTTGAAGAAATAAACCAAGACAATTCATAAGACTAAAGACAATGTAATTTAAACGAATTGATGTTGTTATCAGAGACAAAGAATCAAGATATGTAATGCTTCAGACACTCGCTGTGTAACACGAACCACAAGACATGATGTAACACTGCAACCTACAAGACATGATGTAACACTGAACCTACAAGACATATGTAACACTGTAACCTACAAGACATGATGTAACACTGCAACCTACAAGACATGATGTAACACTGTAACCTACAAGACATGATGTAACACTGTAACCTACAAAAGAATGATGCTTAACTACATGTTAACCTAACCCTAAGACATGATGTAACACTGCAACCTACAAGACATGATGTAACACTGTAACCTACAGACATGATACACTGACCTAAGACATGATGTAACACTGAACCTACAAGACATGATGTAACACTGAACCTACAAGACATGATGTAACACTGAACCTACAAGACTGATGTAACATGAACCTACAAGACATGATGTAACACTGCAACCTACAAGACATGATGTAACACTGCAACCTACAAGACATGATGTAACACACTGTACCACCTACAAGACATGATGTAACACTGTAACCTACAAGACATGATGTGACACTGCAACCTACAAGACATGATGTAACACTGCAACCTACAAGAGATGATGTAACACTGCAACCTACAAGACATAATGTAACACTGCAACCTACAAGACATGATGTAATACTGCAACATACAAGACATGATGTAACACTGTAACCTACAAGACATGATGTAATACTGCAACCTACAAGACATGATGTAACACTGTAACCTACAAGACATGATGTAACACTGCAACCTACAAGACATGATGTAAACTGCAACCTACAAGACATGATGTAACACTGCAACCTACAAGACATGATGTAACACTGCAACCTACAAGACATGATGTAACACTGTAACCTACAAGACATGATGTAACACTGCAACCTACAAGACATGATGTAACACTGCAACCTACAAGACATGATGTAATACTGTAACCTACAAGACATGATGTAACACTGTAACCTACAAGACATGATGTAACACTGTAACCTACAAGACATGATGTAACACTGTAACCTACAAGACCTGATGTAACACTGCAACCTACAAGACATGATGTAATACTGCAACCTACAAGACATGATGTAACACTGTAACCTACAAGACATGATGTAATACTGCAACCTACAAGACTGATGTAACATGAGCTAAGAGACCTGGTAGCAGACTTAGTAAAGAAAGCATCTCAAAAAACGGATGTGACCCTACGTGTAGATGCATAACTGGCATAACATGTAACGCTCTAGGCTCGAGACATTACAAATCTCAAAGAGTGGTTTAATTCGTGATCGTAACACTGATTTGGAGCATTCCAAGAAGAAGAAGAAGAAGCAGCAATATTCTTTTATCAAAAGTAAATTTTTCTTTTATATTTACAATTCTTCTTCTTCTTCTCTACGTTCGTTCTTTACGACCAATTTTAATCACTCTTTGTGATATGTTTGATCTTTGCCAAGAACGTGTATACGTTGGTTCGGTATGCCCCTAATCGCATATACTTCTACACGTTTAGGACATGTGCATCCGATTTCAGCCAAACCCCTTAGTCGTCTCTTACAACATGCATGACAGGCAACAGTGGTTCTATTCTTTACACTCAAATTTGAGACCCAGTATCTACTCGGGCGATATTTACAATTAATATTAGTATATTGACTGTCAAGAAACTACTGCATAAGGGAGATCTGTCGAATCCGTATTTATTCTAAACGTAATATTAGTAGTATTATCTCCCTTGAATTATTACACCGTAGTTATGCTATTATCGCCGTGTTTGTAAATAACATAAGTTTCCGGATGTGCCCCTCCTCCTACATGACGTGAAAGCTTAACGTTGGCGCAAAGTACTCACGCTCTTGATGCAAACCTCACAGATCACAAAGAGTGATTAACTTGGTTGATAAGAGTGGATGAAAACGAACACCTAGACAATAGAAAAAGTCCGATAACCCAGACTGGTATTGGGATCTTTCGAGTGTCTTATTTTTTTTCTTCGAACGCTCCATATCGACCACTTGTTCAGTCACTCTTTGTGATTTGTATGTGATCTGAGCCGAAGAGAGGGGTACACTGTGCCAGTTATGCGTCTACAAGTAGGCCAGCATATTCGATTTCTGTGATGCTTTTTACTTACTATGGTAGCTTCCCTTTTGCGCCTAGCTCAGTCGCCTCTTACAGCATGCCTTGCAGGTCACAGTGTTACTAATCTTTTCTACCCTTGCTAGCATCGGCAACACACGAGCGTTTCAAGAGTCAAGGATGTTTGCCCTCTCGGCGAGCGGTATTTTAGGATATAACTTTTCAAGTCAAATATAAAGAAAAGACCATGTAAATTGTAATAGTTTAACTGTTATGAAATTCTCATTTTTGAAATCCTTCATAGAAGCAAACAGTTGAGCCCAAGCATCATCAACATCAAATAGTTTGTCCTGAGCAGAACTTTGCCACCTTAAAAGTCCTTCGGAATCTCTCTCTCACAGTCCAGATGTCCTCTGCAGCGGTCATGCTAAAACCATCAGTTACACCCTGAAACCATCTTATCTGTGTTCTTCCTCTTCTCCTGTTTGCTGGAATGTCTCTTTCCGTTATGGTCGTCTCCAGCCATTCCTGTCTCTGTATATGTCAAAATATCTCAACTTTCTCATTCGTATTTGTAGCATCAGACATTTTTCTTTGATTTTGAGTTCTTTCGGGATAGACCTATTTGTTCTCATCTCTGTCCGTGATATACGGATGTCTGTCCTGTAACACGTATATTCAAAAGCATATATATGTTTTTCCACTGTCTTGTTAAATGTCTATGCTTCACACCCATACGTTGCCACTGGGAATATGCATGCTCTTAGTATTCTACTCTTTGTTTACCTATCAAACACAAACATACACGCAATAATTACTAACAGTATCTACTAATTTCAGATATTATTCACTCATTTTTTCCACGAAAGTTCTAAATGCAAAGGATTGATTTGATCGCACCGGGTTTTACTCCATATGGCTCCATCCCTCTTCCCAGAAATGCCAGCTGCCGAGACTATTGCACAAAGCATGAACTTCATAGCTTCTACAACAATTCGAGGGATCACCGTGAAAAAATACGCACTCCTCAAATGTTCTGTCTCGTCTGGAATCGAACCAATGACATGTAGAGAGCAAAGCTTACACTATATGTATTCAAACAAGTGTTCGAAGTATATTATAGTATGAACTATCATATTATTCGAATTAACATCTAATTGTAATTTCTTCTTCTTCTTCTTCAGTCCCAACTTTTAAAGCTTCTACTGTAAATTACGTAACTTGCATTTCCACAATTATCCATGCACACATGATACTATACGTGTTAAGTAATGTTTTATTTAACTGACAAACTATTGACGTTGTTTTTAGTTGAAAGTTTGTATATATCAGACCTTATAGATTGTTATCGATTTTAAGTAAATCATGCATTGACATGTCTGTGTCCAGTACTGTTCATTTGTTTAACTATGATACAACAGTTTTGTTTCAGTATTTTAGTGTTGAATATTGCATTTCTGATGATATACAGATTAAAGAATGATCATTAAATTGTGTTTGTCATTGTTTTTTCAAAATTTGTAGAACGCGTTGGAGAAGATCATTACCGAATGAGACAACTCGACGAAGAGGAAGATCACTGAGAATATAGATTAAGGATGTCACTGATGATTTGAACACGACAGCTGCAAAGGTTATCTAAGAAAAAGATGCACTCTGAAGGATTGTTGAGGTGACAAAGCTCTGTTCAGGACAAGCTGTTTGATGTTGATGCTAAATCTAAAGTCTCTACACTTAGTCGCAAAGCAATACATGTACTTTTGTAGGTATTCTGCGTTTTTTTAAAAAGGGTTTTGAAAACCGACGGATTTACTTCACTGCACCGGAATTTACATATGTCTCGATCCCTAATTGGAGAACTGGCCAGCCACCCACCTAGAGTATTGTACAAAATATGAACTTCATAGCTCCGACAGAAATCCTAGTCGTCTCTGGACTATAATATAGCTCTTGATATGGTCTGCTGTGTGACACATTTCATTTATAGAATTAAGGATGAACATGTTACGCGTCACTTAAGATAAATACAATGTTTACTTAGCCGTCACCAGCTGATATATTCTGATGTGTGACACATTTCACTTATAGAAATAATGATGAACATGTTACACATCACGTTAGACAAATGCAATGTTTACTTGACCGTCACCAGCTTCACCAAATTCACAAGTGAACAGAACGACGCTGTACGCATTCGAACCTACGACCTTCGACTCGCAAGGCACGAGCAGTTAAGGCTACATTGTCCTCAAAGAGAAACAATCGTATATGTCTTTATTTAAAGATGATAATTTTTAACACTTAGTCTTTATAGGTTGAAATATTTTAAATCGGATCTTGTATGGAGGTAAATAGCATTCGCGGCAGTCTCTAAATCATGTTTGAAAAGAACAGCACAGAAGATCTGAACAGTATACAAGCAAGGAAGCAGCCATATTTCAAGCAGCAAATATTTTAAGCAACTATGACCTAATCAAACATATATTTCCCCGTTTGTAATTAATCTTACTAAATGAAATAAACATAAGTTTCACCAGTAGTAGTCACTTTTACAGAAGTAAACAAAACATATTTCACCATTGGTAATCATTCTTTATGAAGCATACACACATACATTTCACCATTGGTAGTTACTGTTATAAAAGTAAACACATATATGTCACCATTGGTGAAACAAATAGTGAGTTTTAAGAGAAGTTCACAAATCCTGGATTTAAGGAGATAAGTCGCTACACTAATCCTGACGGTTTATTCGGAAAATTTACAGAAACATCATAGTTAGTTCTTTACTACTGGATGTAAAGCCAGTCATGCAATTCATAAAAGAACAACAGATTAAATGGTTTGCAAACCTGACAAAAATGCCCTGGTATCGCCTACCACAGAGAGAACACAGAAAAAATAATGATTACAAAACAAAAGAGGAAGACCACGCAAAAGATGGAGCAACGGCATCAAGAACAGCCTTACCAAAATGAATATCAGCGTACAAAGTGCCTTAAGCACACACAAGATCACTACGTCCCCCCAACACGTCTATAAAGAATAAAGAAGTAAATGGTGGAAGAGAAGAAGAAGAAGATATTTTGACAAACTTTCTTGTCCCATCGAGCGCCCTATTGACAACCTAATCAGAAAATGTGCAGACGTTGCTTTAGTGTTTTGTGGTGCAGACATAGACGAGTGACAAGTTAGACATCGATGAAATTATGAATATTTTTCATGACATTACAAACAGTGTGAAACTTTGTACTGAATTCATGATAAAGGAGGATGCAGTAAGTTTACACACTAAAATATAACCCCAGTACAAATCCAGGGCCTATTTCTGCCCAGTGTATCCTCATCAATCTATCAAACTTAGTAACATTATGAATCATGTCCAGTCCAGAACGTTGCTCTCATCATAATCCGACTGAAAAAAAGCACTTTCGGTTTCAAGCAATCCTCCCTGCTTCCTCCATCAAAACATATAAGGTTTCTTAAATTCCTGAACAACGTTGTCTATTTTTCTTCTGCTTCGTCTTTCAAAAACCATAGTTTCAATTACTGTTGTTTTTAAACTACTGAGAGCCCGTCTGCCCAGCGTGTTCGTAGCGCGTTGGACTACGGGTGACTATCCCTCTGTTGTGTGTGCGGGTTCAATTTCGCGGGATGGCAGAAAAAGCCAAAGATTCCCCAGATTTACGGTGTTCGTGGCACCGAACCGAAGGGTTACAATGTTCATGGCACCAAGTCGAAGAACTGAAAAGCTCAAGTGTTTCTGGATCGGAAAAAAAACCCCAAAAAACTACTTAGAAGTCTAATGTCACCAGCCTATTTCAGTTTCCGAGACTGAACATTGTTTATAAGACAATCTTTCTTGACGTTCAGATTTTGCAGGATGTCTATATTTTGTGTATATACTGGTGGTCTGGGTTCAGCTCCGCAATGCGCGTGGAATTTTTCCCGACCACGACGGCTCTCAGGTCGACCCAGCCTCAACTGGGTACCAGACATGCTCTGGGAAAGTAAAGGCGTCCGGCGTGATGGTGACCACATCACCCATTGTGTGCCGACGGTCAATGAAAAATACAGGCCTAACACTGTATTGACCTATATACCACGAGGTATGAAAGGGTTCCTTTACTATATTTTGTAATCTTCCTGGACATTCTAATAATTGTCATCCCTCCCTTTATTCCTATTGTGTTATTCTTCATGATTCACTTCCATGTATTGCAATATGAACAAAGTATATCCCTAGAAGTGTCACGTTTGCTTTCTTTGCCTTATGGTGTGCTAAATATTCATAATATGAATCCTCCTCCTCATTAACATGGCTAGTTTACCTCTGATTTATTGTGTATAAACTCCTCTCTTGCTAATTACTGAACCAATATATTGGAAATGTGTAACGTTTTCGTGTCCTCAAAATTTATGTTAGTGCTGTATTGATATTTGATTTGTCATTAGACATAATATATATTTCCTTAGTTTTAAGACAATATGTTGTGTTATTCACTGTGTCTCATTATCGTACACAATACGCTTTTTCTGTCCTTTGAAATGTGTCATTAGAACTGTGTCAACTGTGTATTTTAATTATGAAATCATATATACTCCACATTTAAACGGATCAGCAGACAGAACAGACACCATAGCGTGTCCTTGCAAGATTGTCCTCTCCTGTGTGAGCTGAGAAGAAATGTGTGGCCACACCCAGTTGACCTAAAACTAAGCTTTGGTGAAATCTGATCGACCTGTAACTTACTGCACAGTGTGTGGCCCGCACAGTAAATTAAGCGCATGTCCTGAGATCTTTGAAGAAGAAACGGATCAAAATGTCCGTACTATTGGTCTATCTCCACTTGTCATTAAGTGTTCCTCATCCATGTTAAATAAATATGGGTACAAAATACAACCTTGTCGATTGTAGTATACGAATATATGTCACCGTAGGTAGTCGTGTTACTAAACTATACGAATGTATATTACAAAACGTGTAATCAATATTACTGAAATATATTAATATATATCGTCTCATTATTAAACAGTATTACTCAAGTTTACAGACAAATGTTTCACCAATGGTAGTTTGTATTCTTTCTTTCTTTTGTGCTCTAATTTTTCGCCGTTAATCGTAGCATATTTAACTGATGATCGGTTTTCCAGATAGCGCACGCTCGGTTGCTTGATATGCTGTGGTATTGTGGAGTTTTAAGATGTATGTAACTCCATCAATCTGTAATACTGAAATAAATACATATACATTATCTCAATATTAAACAGAATTACTGAAACTACAGACAAATGTCTCACCAATGGTAATCTGTATTACTAATGTCTTAGAACGCATAACATATTTGTCAACAATTTGTTTTTCTGCAAAAGTTTTGACCTAGTTTAAAACACGTAAGTAAAAAAAGTATATTGGAATTGAATATAAAAATAAGATATACACATATAGATATATATATATATATATTCCAAGCAGGTATCTCCTTTGTTGCCTGTAAAAACAGTCACCGTCTGTAATTTAGTATCTGTTTTAACATACCCACACACTATAAAACACACACACATCACACACATACAGTTACACACACACGAGATAGGTAATTATATCCTGACGTACGATTTGATGTACCATATGTTAGACTTAAATACACATGTTATCATTCATGTTCATAGAACAACTGTAGATTATCCTAACAATATTGTACACATTTCATGCAAATATTCTAGACTAATGTCTAAATATTCATCATTATTTTGTCACTAGTTACATACACATACGATATAAGCTGTTAATATATAATTTTGCAACCGCAGAATCGCGCCAAAGGGTAAAAATAATGAGAAACCATTTTTTTTTTAATATTGATTTTCTTGTTTCTTTAGTCAGGAATAAGATTACTCTCTTCACGTCACATAACTAGGCACATAAACCTCATCTTTTTAACAATTATGGACGAGAAAACAATCGATCAATATATAACAACATCACACAAAAGCTATGAAACAGTACAATATTAAAAAAACCAACTAAATAATTATAGTTAGTAGCTTTAATTATCACGTTCTGCAAGTATACAATTAGATGTATTATTTTGATAGAAAAAAAAACAAGTTTCCATATGTTAGTAAAATGTTAATTATGTTATTTATCATGTACAATAATATAACGTGGATTCACTAAATGAAGCATATATACGTTATTATACACGTTTCATAACACATACTGCTAAAGATAAACATTTGACAAACAAGATTGTCATTGTGTGTCCGTATATATATGTATTACTACATACACATAGACTTATATACACATATAGAAAAATATATACATAGATATACTTATGTTGTCAGTTTTACGCAAATGATAACCTGTCTTAGTCTAAGTAAGCATACATTTTTAAAATAAAGTAATATCACAAACACGATATGTTGTTTTCAAATTGTTTTTTCAGCAAATATTTTCAAATAAGTTACACTTGGAAATGTTCTATCACTTGCAATATGAATAGGCTGTAAAGCAGCTGCCCTTGCAACATTCATAAAAATACAAACATAAGTTCAAACATTTTTAGTCTTCAAAATTACATTTGGCGACTCTCGCAAGGAGTTAGTTTACTGTCGCTGAGATATTCATGGGTAAGAAACATATGGGATCGAATATGATTAATTACCGAGGTGAGATGATGATGGTCTTACCAATCAATCATTCAATTTAGAATCCGATTTGAAAATTTCTTTAAAAAAAGCATTTTTCAAGCATGTATTACTATATTTGTGGTGTATGAACTATATAGAGTACATATTCTTTCTTTTTCCAAAATGCTAGCAAAATATCAGAAATGTTGGCACAATTTTTGAGAATCATATGCTTGCTGTTTTATTATTACTATACAACTATTTTCTGCTTTGCAACTGATGAGATGTGTCCTGTTAGAAAAACATTCATTTTTTTAAAACAAACAAACAGCGCAATTTAATCAATTTTGTGAATATTTGATTGTCATTAGTAAATGAACTGATATGCTTAATAATGTCCCATGGCAAAGTTAGAACTTTAATCCGAAACATCGTTGTGTAGGTCTGCTGAAGTATAACGTTGATATCAAGATTTGTATATGTTACTATCAAAGCTTGGGTCCTGTTACAAATATACAATCAATGGAGTCATTGATAAATTCATATGTTTTAAGAAAAGAGGTTGATAGGGTGTCGAATGATGTAGTTGAAAACAGAAGGATGACCGGTATTCTTAGTGACGACAACAGAGAAATATTTGAAATTGTTAACTTTGTATTTATTTGTAGCGTAATTTGTCTGTTTGGTATTGCAGCCAACATTATCAATATTATAATATTCTACAAACAAGGTTTCAAAAATACAGTTAACATATGCTTTTTTGCATTGGCTATTTCTGATCTCTGTTGTCTCGCAAGTTTGCAATGGGCATCCATTTGCATGAATAAACTGCTCATTTCATCCCGACTTCCATGGTTTTCATTGGAGGTCATGTACTTAACAGGGTCTTGGCCGCACATGTGTTTTTCTAGAATTACAAGTTTCATCACAGTCTACATAACAACAGAGAGATACCTCAGCATAGCATTTCCATTGAAAATCAAAAACATTATTACTTCAAAAAGAACGATGGTGATTCTGTGTTCGATCTACATGATTAATCTGATCTCCCTCATACCGGAGTACGCCACTTCGTATCTGGATTGGAGGTTTGTTGCTTCCAAAAACAAAACACTAATAGCTTTAATATTTACCAACAACAGAAGCGACGTGGAAGGTCTAGTGTACGCTCTTCACACAATTCTTGGCATGTCATCTTTCACTGGTTTGATTCTCTCAACTACTTTGTTGGTTACCAAATTAGGACAAAGTTCCAAATGGCGTAAGGAAATAACATCAATGTCTAGTCACTCTACATCTTTAACCAGTCGAGACCGTAAGACTATGAAGATGGTAGTTCTGATTGCCATTGTGCTGATCGCGTGCTATACTCCAGGTGTTATCATCTGCGTTGCCACGTTAATTATTGGTCCTGAATTCGACATTAGAGGAAGATACATCAATATTTGTGAGTCAATGTGGTCTGTGGCATTCTCGATCCAGTCCATAAATTCTAGCGTCAACATATTCCTTTACTATGTTATGAGTTCTACATATAGACAAACTTTTAATGATATGTTTGGAAAAATATCATGAGAACACTCAGATTGATACTAAATACATAATAAAATATCATTAGAACAGTCATATTGATACTAAATACATAATAAAATATCATGAGAACAGTCAGATTGATACTGAATATATAATAAAATATCATGAGAACAGTCAGATTGATACTAAATATATAATAAAATATAATGAGAACACTCAGATTGAAACTAAATACATAATAAGTTATATCTTTGGTACTTAAATGATGCCAAGAAAATAAATTAAATACACTATGATACAATTTATACAAAGTTTCAAGTAAGTTAATAAACCAACAACATATAGTTCAAATGAACACAGTAATATGTTACAACACGCATCATATAGTTCAAATGAACACATTAATATGTTACAACAGACGTCATATAGTTCAAATGAAAATATTAATATGTAACAACAACCATCAATTATATATCATATGAAAATATTAATATGTAATATATACCATCACAATAGGCCACATAATAATAATAGTAATAATAATTCCTCTCGTACCGGATACATTACATAAGGCCTGCAAGTAATTTCTCCATACCGCTCTATCCTGGGCAACTCACAGAATAGGCCACAGGGAATATTAAAATGTAACAAAACACCATTTCATAGGTCATCATCATCAAATATATTGTCCTTAGCAGAACGTTGTCACTCTTAAAACCAATTTGAATTTGTCCTCTCTCAGAGAATGTTCCATTCTCAACTATCCCGTCTCTGAAGCCATCATGCTCAAACCAACCGTTACAACTTTAATCCATTTTCTCCGCTATCTTCCTTTTCTTCTCTTTGCTGTGATACCTTCTTACAGTATCGTTTTTGCCAATATTTCGTGTTTGTATGTGTCCGAAATATTCCAACTTTCCCATTCATATTTGTAGACTCATCCAATTCTCTTTGATTTTTTATATATGTATGGCTATCTTTTTGTTCTCTTCTCTGTGGATGGTATACGTATAACTTTCTGTAACAGTTAAATTCATTCAGTGAAATTATACGTCATGAGAGCAATGTTATCTTTTTGTGGTGATTACAACGCTAAAGACAGATCATGTGTAAACATATTTTCCAACCTACAATATGCGGAGCTATTATGCACTTTAAGACCATATACCTCGTTTATATCAATAACATCTGTGCCACCATCATTTTTAGTCGACCAGGATGCGTGGAAAGGGACATTCGCTTTGCAGAAGCATTCTCTCTACTCGCTACTGTGTACAAATATTCAACATCAGAACCAAGATCTCAAGACTCAGGATCATGTGGCAGAAGGCACAGGTGAGATGAACCGGTCACTTTACTTTGATTCTTGATAAATACATCTCAAAATAGTTACTGTACGGTGAGCTTGAATGGGACAGAAGATGGTTGATGGACAATGTTACACACTCTTAAAGTTTCTCTAGAATGCTTCGATATAGACAGTCTGTGCTGAGAATCTCTTGCTCAAGATCGCCAAAAGTGGTGCTGTAACAATACAAGAGGAATTCGCATATATGAGAATCGTCGAACTGTTGAGGGACAGAGAAAGCTAGCTGCGCGAAAAAGGTTCACTGGTTAACCCGACTAAGACGACACGCTTCTCTCTCCGAATAACCGTATTGTCAATTCTCCAACACGAAATAAGGTTTTTGTGTTTTGGAAGGTGTTGTTGAGGTTACATTTCATTGAACTATTATGTTTGCAATAATAATTATGTTATATCAAAGACTTGATATTTTACAGAATTCAAAAACAATCTGGTAATAAGGTGAAGACAACGGCTGTGGAAAGAAGTGGGCAGAGGCATATATACCTCTTATGCAGGTATGGTACCGTTTGTGATTGGGTGTGCTCTGGCGACTCTGTCTCTCAGCAACACGCAGATTGAAAGACTGGAAAATGTTTAGTAAAAAGTTGTACACATCATACTTTGCTGCACTAAAGATGCATCGTGTCGGGCGCTTGTTACCTTTTGAATTTTTCATCCTTGGAAAACAGACCAAAGATTCGCCAAGCATGCACCTACCTTCAGAATCAACGCTGACACACAACATCTGAGATGCATGAAAATTAGGTGAGAAATTGGTTACAGGCTAAATCGAGATATGTTTGAATGGTGTGAACATGTCTGATCACTATAGGTAGTTAAGCCTGCTACAAAATGGCTACGAGTACCTGCAAGAAGTAATATATCCTACTCAGTACCAATCGTAATGGATAGCAAATGCAGGCAAAAAAAGGTGGTCTGGGTGGAGGGTGGAGTGTGAGAGAAGTACAGACGTTGATTTCTGAGAACTCGTCTAAGGACGTTGAGGTAATTTACACAGATTATTCTGATGATTTTCATAGATGAAACACACTGACTGTTCATTTAGCTAAGTTTACACACGAGATATCACACGAGATGGGTTTTTGTTCAAACCCCATTGATCAGGAATTGTGGGAATACTTAGAAGAAACGCGGTAACAACGCGTTCAAAGCAAACACACAATAACAAAGCCGGCGGAAGTAGCACCAACACAGAACACAGCAATACGTAAAACACCAGAGTTTAGGATAGCAACGTGATAAACAAAGAATGAAGTGGTTTGGCCACTTAATAAGAATGCATCCAAACTCCACAGTGTACAGAGTCTTCTACAACAGAACATCGGGAAAGAAGGCAAGAGGAAGACCACGGAAAAGATGGTTAGATGGCGTAGCAGAATCCTGTGAAGAGCAAAGATAACAATCACACAAGCCACCAGAACAGCGCAAGACAAAACAGAAAACCACGACACTGGGCAACAACCCGGTAGCAGTGTGACGTCAAAAGAAGAAGAAGAAGAAGATATCTCTCCTAGAAGTACATACTTACATCACATAAAATTTACACACGAGATATCTCTTCTCCTAGAAGTACATACTTACATCACATAAAATTGACACGATATCTTTCGAAGACATATACATCATAAATTCCAGTATCTTTCCTGAAGTACATACTTATATCACATAAAATTGACACATGAGATATCTATTCTCCTAGAAGTACATACTTACATCACATAAAATTTACACACGAGATATCTATTCTCCTAGAAGTACATACTTATATCACATACAATTTACACAGAGATATCTATTCTCCTAGAAGTACATACTTACATCACATAAAATTGACACATGAGATATCTATTCTCCTAGAAGTACATACTTACATCACATAAAATTGACACATGAGATATCTATTCTCCTAGAAGTACATACTTACATCACATAAAATTGACACACGAGATATCTCTTCTCCTAGAAGTACATACTTATATCACATAAAATTGACACATGAGATATCTCTTCTCCTAGAAGTACATACTTATATCACATTCAAGTAAATATTCTCTAGCACTTGAATCTCATCTTCGTTGAAGGTTCAATTAATTGAATGTTATGCTAATAGTATACTGTGTTCACAAATTAACATACATCTTGCCGGTTACGATATACCAGATGCATATCTAACATACATCTTGCCGGTTACGATATACCAGATGCATATCTAACATACATCTTGCCGGTTACGATATACCAGATGCATATCTAACATACATCTTGCCGGTTACGATATACCAGATGCATATCTAACATACATCTTGCCGGTTACGATATACCAGATGCATATCTAACATACATCTTGCCGGTTACGATATACCAGATGCATATCTAACATCACTATCCAATAGCTTGTACTAAGCATAATTTTGTCCCCCTAACAGTCTTTCGAAATTTCTCTCTGACATACGCCAGATGCTATCGCCATACTCAAATTATCAATAATACACTGAATACATCTTTTCCGCCGTCTTCTTTTTCTTCTCTTTGCCGTAATGTATGTCTTCATAATGGTCTTTTCCGTAGCTGCGTGTCAAAGTATTACATTTTTCTCATTATTATTTGTAATATCAGCTAGTTTTCTTTGGTTTTGTATTTCATTTGGATAAATCAATTTTTTTCCCGCGGTCTATTGTATATGTATGATTTTTCTGTAGCACTTATATTCAAAAGCACATATATGTTTTTTTACTGCTAGTTAAAAGTTTTTTTATTCACACACACATGTTACCACTGGGAATATGCAAACTCTTAGTATTGTGATCTTGCAAAGTATTCTTGCAAGTAATACCGTTTTACTGAGGTATACCAGACAGTGAGACATCAGACTGTTTGACCAAGAAAATTTGCTGATAAGAAGTTAGATATCACCCAAAACAATTGATTGAATCATTCAGAAATACACAGAACTAACACAGAGACAACTGCCAAATATGAGCAGATTTTAAAAAGTTGTAATTCTTCATCTCAGAACAGTCGATTCCCCAGTCACTTCTACACAAACTTCATGATTATCATTTACGCCATGTGTACATGTGAACACGCACTTCAGACTGCAGAGCACATACTTCAAAACTGTTCCAAATATGACAATCTGGGACTTGTCTAGTGAAACAACACTGTCAAGAAAACTACACGGATCTCTATGTAAGATACAAAAGACAGTACTCTCAGCTTGGGCCTACCAACTACAACTAGTCACACTTGATTCTTGTAACCTGAAAATCATTAGTATTCTTATGCAATATGTGTCTTAAATCAAGTGTGATCTGCATATATGCCTTTTTGTGCAATACTGTGACAGAAGCTTAGTGACAGAAGAATAGATCTTCTTCACATTGAAAATGCGTCTAGTGAAGCCGAGGACTATACGCAAAACTTTACTCTTAACATTTTCAAGAAGTTCACATTGTGATCGTGATATTGTGAGGATGTCAAGTCTCTAATCTATCACGGACATAACCAACTGATGGAACTAGAGAACAAATATTTGCACTTAAAAGTGTATGGCTACTATAACCTTGAAAACTGCAAGAACATAACTGCAACGCTTTATTCATTGCTCAACACGGTGTTTGAATGATATGACCACAATTACAGTTTATCCCAAGTTTGCGCAACCTGTATGAACACTCAATATGGGTATCGGCTATCGAATTATTCAATAACATACACATCGTATCAGGATTTACCTGGGAACGAGACTCCATAAATAATCTTCAGATGATATGCTTGAATATCATATACAATTTCTTTTTTTCTGATCTAGAATATATATTTCAATATTTCATATGTATTAGTGAATAACCGACCCATCCGTGTTGGTTAAATGTTACCTTTATTTGATGCGCAGATGTTGAGCAGCACCAGTGATAGTAGGGAATCATGTGGTGCTCAAGAGCAATACGTGTAGAGTCTGCCGCCCATACATCAAAACGTATTGCAAAGGTACGCACTACAAACGCATCAGATTTACAATTACATAGCCAATGATTGGTTACACATGTTAGCAAAGAGAGTATCATGACTGGAATGCTGAATATTTTACACGCATCCTCCAAGTCAACTTACCGCAGCAACAATCTACCTCGACTTGGTCCTACGCGACTTTCACGTGTGCGATGTACATACTTAGCAACCTATTTTACTTCATGACTTGAAACATTAATCATAATGTCTTGAAAAAAGTGTGTCTGAATAACATTGTGTATTAGCTTTTAGCATAGAACTTCAGTCAACACAGTTTTCCTGCTCTTGTAATCTTGCATATTTTATTACACCACTCTTGTGTACCCTAACCACATCCTAGTTTCACTAAAGAAAGTGTCGACAAATCAACAGATCTCTTTATATAAATAACACACATGTGCCGATTTTGCATTGAAAGACATGCTACCACGTGATTTTAATTTCCAATATGTAAAGCATGTAGTTTCAGTTGCAAGTAGTAACACTCTATTGTTTAGTTATCAGTGATCTAATGTATTCTACTAAATTATCATTTATAATTCAATGTGTATTAATTATGAAATAAGTATTAATTTGTATCATCTACCATTTCGTGGCCGCAGAGAAAACTTTCATCTAAACCAATCCACGCCAACTACTAGATTGCGAGAACTGGGTTTGAAGATTGGTGTGGCAAGAAAAGAACTGTACAACAGGTATACGAGTCGGCTCATCAATCAAAATAGAACTGGTACGGTCAGTCGTTGGACGCTGTTGGAGGTATTGCAAAGGAGATCGGAGCACCTATGGACATGTCCGGAGTGCAATGAAGATACTCCAAACTAAAACTGAAACATGACAAAACTACAACAGAACGACATTTTAATTCTGAATTGTAGGATCTCTCTCTTCGCACGATCACCGCCAAGACCGATGTACCAGATCTCCCCGTGCATTCTATTCATGTGGAAATCTGATTCATGTAGCCTCAGCATTGGTGTGTTTTATGTCACATCTTCAGTACTATTTAGAGTTCTGGTGCTTATCTTTCGGTGATGTGTCCGGTTTCAGCAAGCGTTTATTTGGTTCGCTCTCCTTCTGTAGCCATCTTGTGTGTTTTTTTACGATGAAGGGAAGCTAGCCCCACGCTCAACCTCCTTAGTCGCCTCCTACGACATGCGGGGCAGGTAACAGTGGATCTATTCTCTACACCCCAATTTAGGTCTCTGTAACCCCTGGGGCGGAATTGTAGAATCATTAATGTTCATTGAATAAAAGTCAAATGTGTGTGTGTGTTTCATCTGTACGGAAAGTGTATCTATAAGTTTGAAAAAAGTAATTAGTGCCACATTTCAAGAATAATCATAAAAACTTTAATAGTGAATAGTAAATTATAAATGTTCACTCAATCCTATTCATTTATCAACTTGCATCGAAAATGTTGTGTCAAATATTTCATACCATTTGTCGCTTCTTTTTATTATTTATTTTCAAAATAAACATCAAGTCATGATTCAGTTTTTATTTGTCCGTATTTTGTAATTAAATATTATTTGATTATTATTATTATTATGTGGGCTATATTAGTGCTAATATTAATATCGCAATCGGCGCCTACGTTTCCGCTGCCATCAGTTAGATGAGCTCAAATATTAATATCGCAATCGGCGCCTACGTTTCCGCTGCCATCAGTTAGATGAGCTCCAATTTAAAGAATAGTTGGACATGTCTATAAGCTTGTAATGGAAGCCTTTGAAAGCATCATAAGCAACATCCCCACTATTGTCCGAATTCCCTTTTTTTAATTGGTTGATAACTACCTAGAGTATCAGGATGAATGTGATATTTCACCAGTTGACACACTGCTTGTCTGTCCAGTATATTTATCAGGTACTGTGCACTTTGTGCGCGTATGTAGCTTAACTGATTGTCTTCTATGAGCCGCTGGCAGCGCCACTGTGTATTTCTTTTAAATCTGTTTTAAAGAAAAAGTATTTACCTACAAAACTGTATATTACTCATAAAAATCGGTTAATAATTAAGGAAACTGCAGCTGAATGTGTACATTCACCCGCAATGGGAAAATATATAAATTCAATTGAGCCACAACCAGTTTTTTTCAATTCGGTAGCCAATTAGTTAAACGGTAGGAAGCTCAATCACAACCCAAGTGTACCATGTTCAAACACCGCGGCGGGCAGTTTGGAAGAAAATTTATTTCCGTGGGATTTTTATGAAAAGTAAAAATAGACTTCACCGTTCAGAAAGCAATATTATACTACTGAATGTATAAGTGGTGCCTAGACAAAATCAAGGACTCGTTTACTGTGGTCGATGGATACGTCCTGTAAAGGATGTACCACGATTTTCGATTTCGACTTTGCAATATACGTTTTTTGCAACCACAAATTAGTAACATAATATATATATATATATATACATATATATATAATGTTCAGCTTCAAATGCTATTCTTCTCCCATCAAAACCATGCGGAGGACGAGTGCAGGCTATCTGAAACATAATATTCACACAACTGTTTTGCTGCATATTGGTTTCTTTATCTGAGCCTGTAGAATTTCATTGGATTCAAGTAGTAATTTATTTTTCTTCTTCGACGAACGTCCCATATCGACCACTTTCTAACAATTCTTTGTGAGTTTCTTTGTGAGTTTCTTTGTGAGTTTCGTTGTGAGTTTCTTTGTGAGTTTCTTTGTGAGTTATATGTGATCTGTAAGAGCGATGTTACGTTGTGCCAGCTATGCGCCTACAAGTAGGCCAGCATATTTGATTTCTGCGATGCTTTTTGTTTACTAGGGTAGCTTCTCTATGCCCTACTTCAGTCGCCTCTTACGACATGCTTTGTAGGTCGCAGTGGCACTATACTTTGTAGGTCGCAGTGGCACTATACTTTATAGGTCGCAGTGGCACTATACTTTGTAGGTCGCAGTGGCACTATACTTTGTAGGTCGCAGTGGCACTATACTTTGTAGGTCGCAGTGGTGACTATACTTTGTAGGTCGCAGTGGCACTATACTTTGTAGGTCGCAGTGGCACTATACTTTGTAGGTCGCAGTGGCACTATACTTTGTAGGTCGCAGTGGCACTATACTTTGTAGGTCGCAGTGGCACTATACTTTGCTTCCTTTGAGAGCCCCAACACCACGTGAACGAGGTAGTAATTCATGATCAGTCATGAGAAATGTGTAAAATGTGTCCATATCGACCAACTGATTATTGCATATAACTAGTTTTGTTTTAAAAACACAAACAATATGTAGGCACACAGTTTTTCATATCTCATAATTTGATCTTTCGATCGATGAACTTCAGTAGTTACTTAACATAGATAACACATCGAATTTACTCAGACTCTACTCAGTTCTGACTTGTCTATTTTAAATGACGGCCGCTGAAATCAATTAGCCTCCAGACCTGAGGACACATCAGATGATGCTATCAACATAAAACTCGTCTCTATGGTTGAATCCCCTCTAGCTCAGTTGAATCTTTACGGAGCAAAGTTAATTAATCATACACTTAATGATTTTTTCTTCATAAAAATGGCACAGACTTGAGATACAAAAATCTAAACCCTGTTTTCATTATACAGAATATAACAGTGATAATGAAAACCTATCATATTTATTGCAGTAGAATATCATATGTAGAGGGTCCTTTGACGTACAGGCTAGATGTTCGCCCCTCATTCCGATGCTACTTGGGTATGTCTCTCGTGAAGGCACCCGGATATTTATTCAGATATCCTGGGATCACAGTGTAGGTGAGAACGAGTCCCTAGTTCTATCGAAGACGGATGATAAAATGTAAGTCACGTGTTCAATTTGAGCACATGAAAGAATCATTGGCAGTTCAAAATCGAGAAGAGCAGGCTGGAAACTCACAGTTTGGACAACATTCATTATACAGATTTTTAAAAACTTCATAGAAAATATTTTCAAATATTAAAAAAACAGATGAGACTGCAGTAAAACTATTTAATTGGCAAAACACGTAATCACAAAGTACTGTAGTTTTACAAATTACAAAAACAATGACAAAATACAGCAACGTTTCGACCAACAAGGCCTTTATCAAGCAAATGAACAACAGGAGTGACAAATTAAAAAAACCAATGAACGACCAAAAACAAACGTTTCATGAAAAATAAAATATTTTCAGCATCTTCTAAATTACATTGGGAACACTTCCGCTGAGATCTTCTTGTGTACGAACACGATCGGAGTAACACATTGTTGATCACCGAAGTGCAATGTTGATGGTCATCTCAATCAATGGATCAGATATATAGTTAATTAATAGACAATAAGCAAGTATTAGTGTCTCTAGAAAAAATTAATAATTTACCAGACACAGGATTCGAACAACAAACTTTTATTTCTTAGGGCACACATTGCTTGGCCCTGCAGAAGAGCGTTTTTATAGCACAGAAACAAATAATCAAAGAATCACAAATGAGACAGTTAAATGGAAGGCAAAGGTTAAAGAAAAAAGGGCGACCTAGGGAAATCCTGTAACGAAATTGAATGATGCATGCCAGAAATATGGGACTCAATTTCAAAGAGGAAATTAAACAAATTTGTCACGATAGAAGCGTACAGAGAAATTACGTGCATGTCCTGTGTAACGTATTACGTTTCTAAATCAATATAATACATATATATATATATATATATATATATATATATATAATAGATAGATAGATAGATAGAGAGAGAGAGAGAGAGATAATTCGTGTAAGTGAAATTTATAGAACATGAATCATATTTAACTACAATATATTTTCAATAACCAAGCGTTTACTTAGTGAAATAAGAATGGAATAAAAACTAAAGCATTTAAGAACAAAAAACTGAAGGAATATATATGTATATCCCAAGCATATATCTCCTTTGTTGTCTGTAACGACAGTTACTACCTTTTTCGTAATGAGTATTCGTTACTCCAACCACACACGCATACAATTCCGCACACGAAAGAGGTAATGCTATACTGACATTCGATTTGATGTATCAGAGGTTAGATTTGAATACACATCTTATCATTAGTGTTCTCAGAATAATTATATAGTAACCTAACAATAGTGTACACATTTTACATGAGTATTCTACAGTAATTCCCAGCTATCTCTCGATCAGTTTGAGAATCACAACTGACAAGCTACAATAATCTTGAAATATCATTTGTGTTTAATCGCCGAAACATGACAAAAGATCAAGAGAATGAGAAGTTCTCAATGTTCTTTAACTCCTCACGTACTGGAATTATGTTTCCTGACATCATATAAGTAGACATATAAAACTCAGTTTTTATAATAATTACATATAAAATAGTCATCGATCAAACGATAACAATATCATACACTTGCTGTATAACACGAAACATAATATATTTTTTTTTCCTTTTATTATCACGTTTAACAAGTATGCAATTATGTGCCTTGTTACTGAGTGACAAAATGTCCTCGTCAGTCAGTATAATTCTAGTTATGTTTTTGTTCTCAAGTAAAATAATGAAACACTTCTTTATGAAATAAAACACATACAAGAAAGCATTTGTGATTTACAAACAGTTCTTCTAACTATAAGTACCAAACATGCCAGCTTGAAGTAGAGTACCATTCAGTTTCGTATATTTGTATTATATATATATATATATATATATATATATATATATAGAGAGAGAGAGAGATAGAGAGAGAAAGAGAGAGAGAGAATAAGGTATACACATAAATATATATAACTTTTTCTGTATTTTACAAATGTTAACTAGACAGACAGAAAGCTTATCATCAATATAATAAAGCGGCATTCATCATTTTTCGGGAATGTTATGAGGAGGGGAGGCTTAGAACACATTGTGACAACCGGCAAAATCGAGGGTAGGCGAGACAGAGGAAGACAGAGACAATTTCGGATACCTGACTACATGGCACGGTAGAGCGTCAACATCTGAATTGATAGCAAACACCAACGACAGAGATTTGAAGAGATCCATGATCGCCTACGCCAGCCGGCATGGCACCTGATGATGATGATGAACTAGATTTAGTTTAAATAAGCGTGTATTCAAAGAGACAAAATACCAAGAATATGACGACATTCTGATTTAAACAATTTGTTTTAGCAAATGTTTTCAGAGATTCTAAGATTGAAACGAATGTTTTCAGAGATGCTAAGATTGAAACAATTGTTTTCAGAGATGCTAAGATTGAAACAAATGTTTTCAGAGATGCTAAGATTGAAACAATTGTTTTCAGAGATGCTAAGATTGAAACAAATGTTTTCAGAGATGCTAAGATTGAAACAAATGTTTTCAGAGATGCTAAGATTGAAACAGTTCCTTTTTTAAAATTTGTATAGAAATAGGTTGTAGAACCACTACCTATCTGATATTCATTGAAAAAAAAACAAAAACAATTCATACACATTTTGATCCAATTCAATGAGCGTTGCTATAGCGCTAGTGAACTTGTCGCTGGGATTTTTCCGCGTAAGAAAGATTGCATATGATTACTCACCAAAGTGTGGTCAAGAGATTCCATTGATTACTAACCAAAGTGTGGTGATGATAGTCCTATCAAGCAAAAATCAACAATTTGTTCATTAAATTTGAAAATAAACTTACAGAAAATAAAAAACACCTTTAAGCATGTATTACAAGATCGCCTGTGTATACACTACATGTCATATATATTCTACATATGTGTGCTATTTTATAATTACTATACATACAAATTGTTGCTGCTTGGTAATTTATAAATTGTGTCCCGCTGAAAGACAAATTCATTATGTTCGTTAAATAAAACAACATCACAGTGTAATCTATTTTTTTGAATATTTGATATTCATTAGTATATTTACTGCTCTGCTAAATAATGTCACATGGCAAAGTGCGAACTATAAGCTGGAACAAATGTATAAGTCTGTTCCAATTCAATGTTTATATCAAGATTTGTTTGATTTTGCTGCCATCAAAGTTAAGAGACTTTTCATATCTTATGGTGTAAAGTTCCTGTCATTTCACAATTTTAGGACCATGTATGCCGGATCTAGTAGGTCATATTTATATCCTGACGCATGGAACTTTAAGTGAGGGTTTGAAGTCACACCCATCTTTTGTTAACATTATTGATAAATGTACAGACATATAGGATGATTCATCAACACATCTATTTCAAGAGAAGAGTTTAATATGGTGTCGAATGATGTAGTTGAAAACAGAAGGATGACCGGTATTCTTAGTGACGACAACAGAGAAATATTTGAAATTGTTAACTTTGTATTTATTTGTAGCGTAATTTGTCTGTTTGGTATCGCAGCCAACATTATCAATATTATAATATTCTACAAACAAGGTTTCAAAAATACAGTTAACATATGCTTTTTTGCACTGGCCATTTCGGATCTATGCTGCGTCACAAGTTTACAGTGGATTTCCATTTGCATGAATAAACTGCTCATTTCGTCCCGACTTCCATGGTTTTCATTGGAGGTCATGTACATAACAGGGTCATGGCCGCACATGTGTTTTTCTAGAATTACAAGTTTCATTACAGTCTACATAACAACAGAGAGATACCTCAGCATAGCATTTCCATTGAAAATCAAAAACATTATTACTTCAAAAAGAACGATGGTGATTCTGTGTTCGATCTACATGATTAATCTGATTTCCCTCATACCGGAGTACGCCACTTCATATCTGGATTGGAGGTTTGTTGCTTCCAAAAACAAAACACTAATAGCTTTAATATTTACCAGCAGCAGAAGCGACGTTGAAGATATTGTTTACTTTTTTCACACAATTCTTGGCATGACATCTTTCTCTGGTTTGATAATCTCAACTACTTTATTGGTTACCAAATTAGGACAAATTCCAAATTGCGTAAGGAAATAACATCAATGTCTAGTCACTCTACATCTTTAACCAATCGGGATCGTAAGACTATGAAGATGGTAGTTCTGATAGCCACTATTTTGATCGTATGCTACACACCAGCTGTTATCATCTGCATTGCTATGTTAATTGTTGGTCCAGAATTTGGTCTTAGGGGAAGGTACGTCAATATATGTGAGGCATTGTGGTCTGTTGCATTCTCAGTCCAGTCCATAAATTCCAGCGTCAACATATTCCTTTATTATGTTATGAGTTCTACATATAGAAAAGACTTTTAATGATATGTTTCGAAAGTTATTATGTGCGCTCTCAGATTGGAATTAAATACATAATTCGTTAGAGCTTGATATTCATATGACAATATATATATATATATATATATAATATAATATTTTTGTTAGTTAGTGATACTTAAGTATATACATATGTATTTACTTATTGTTAATCAGTGATACTCAAGTATATAAACATTTATTTTACCATTGCTAATCAGTGTTACTAACATATATATATAATTAACTAGCTAATTAATTAGTATATTATATTATATATATATATATATATATACTAGCTAATTAACACACAGGCAAGAGATATATTATCTCCGCCGCACAAAATATCATACCTAGGAAAGTATACAAGAAACAGGTTTACATAACTGAAAAACACTGAAAGCTAATTGAAGAAGAAGAAAGCTAAAGCAGACGGGTTAAAACGAAACAGCACTGAATATAAAAACTGCTCAAGAGAAGTCAAGAAAGAAATCCGAAAAGACAAGAAACAACACATAGTCACCTCATGCAATAAAATTGATGAATTAAGAAAACAAGGGAAAGAGAGAGAAATTTACAACGAAATTAATATAATGACACGTGACTTCAGCCCATCAATACAAGTCATAAACGATAACAATGGCAAAACATTAACAGAAAAGAAAGATGTACTAGAAAGATGGCGTGAGTACTGCAGAAACATGTATGAAGACACATCTAAAAATCCACATAAGATAATAACAGAAAGCGAAGAGACAGAACCAGAGACCATGTTGGATGAAGTACGCCTGGCCATCAAAAGCCTTAAGAGAGGGAAGTCACCAGGGTGCGATGATATACCAGCGGAATTGATTCAAGCAGGTGGGTAGGCCAGTGTTTGGGTATATCATAAATTGTGCACAAAGATATGGAATAGCTCTTCCTGGCCAAATGAATGGAAAAGATCAGTATTTATACCTATTCCAAAGAAGGAAACCTGAAACTATGCACCAACTACAGAACTATTGCAATCATAAGTCACACCAGCAAAATTCTACTCAAAATCATAATGAAGAGGATGGAACAATAATTACAAGATGAAATACACGAAGCACAAGCAGATTTCAGAAGAGGTAGAGACACTAGAGAACATATTTGTAGCACGAGACTCATTATCGAGAAATGCAGAGAATACAACATAGACCTACATGCATGTTTCAAAGACTACAGCTAGGCTTTCGACCATATACAACACCAGAAAATGTGGAGCATCATGAAAGACATGCACTTTCCAACATACATAATACAACTCATAGAATCTTTATACCACGAGCAACAGGCAACCATTAAAATAGGAGGTGAAATAGCTGAATGGTTCGAGATTCAAAAGGGTTATACGACAGGGATGTATTGTGTCACCATACTTATTCAACATATATGCAGGGAACATCATGAGGAATGTAAAAGACAATGCCAACTATGTGAATTACGACCCTCTCACTTTAGGTGGCAAATGCATATCAAGCTTGATACGCAGACGATACAGTATTATTATCCACCAGCAAAAAGGTTTAGAAAACATAATCATGACGAATAAAGAAACATAGTGAAGACCAACATCTATATTTGAATACACAAAAACAAAAATCATGTCAACTCACAAAAACAACAAAAGGTTCACCTAACATCCAAGTAATCAATGAAGAACTCCAATGTGTAGTGAGCTACGAATATCTGGGCCCAATAATTAACAATAACGGTGACTGCTCCAAAGAGATCTCAAGAAGATTGGCAATAGCAATCAATAAGTTAAACACAATGAAGAACATGTGGCAAAGCACCTACAAAATACTAAAATTAAAAATATTGAGAGCATGCATTTTCGCAGGGCTACTTATGAGTTGTGAATCATGGATTATTACAAAGAAATTAAGAACGAAAAAAAAGAAAGAACACTGATGTCCTGAAAGAACTAAATGTTAAAGAGATTGGCTGATAAACAACATACTATACAGATAAATTACCTACTCTGGTCACATCAAGCGTCACGATGACCTGGAAAGAACAATACTAGAGTGCAGGGTCCTAGGATGCAGAGGCAGAGGCAGACCAAGAAGAAGATGGCTACAAGATATTAAAGAAACCATGAACATGACCATCGACGAAGTGGGTGAACTGGCAAGAGACAGGGTGAGTTTCAGATTTGCTGCAAAGAGAGCAACGTCCTATAAAGGATACGCACCTTGATGATGAGCTAATTAACCCGGCTCCGGATGGGTAAAAGTTGTTATTAATCCTTGATGAGGAATAGTATAAGCCTTTCCAAAAACTGTCATCTAATAGCATGAATTGTATTCTCTCTTATTTTTTTTAGAAGTGGTTTGAATCGGCTATGTCGTCGTTAAACGATTTTAAACGTTCGAGTGGTTTTTGTAATGCTTAACGTCTAATCAAAGTAGCGTCTTCGCATCATTCCTAATTATTTTAAAATTTCTATAGTGTAATTTTAAACAGAGAAGTGAAACTGTAATGACATGAAAATTATACATTCTGCGCAAATCAACGCAAACGGAAAAACGCAACGCAATTAATGGTGTATTTTTTGTAAATAAGATCGGCATTAGAAAGATAAAAAAAAGATCGCGTGTTTATTATACGATGCAAAGGAACGACCTCACCACATGCACAAAACGGCGGGAAATCCGTTAGAGAAGTAGAACTTCACTAAATGTCACTGGCTTCACGGTGTGTCGTTCGGACTACAGGTCTTCTGAAAAAATAGTTTTAAACTGAAAGATAAACTTAAAAAGACATGAGAATTAAACAACTTGCGCAAGTAAACGCAAACGCAGGCATCATGGCTAACACCTGAAATCACAGCAAAGATCGCAAAGAAGAAGTAAATGTCTAAGAAGTGAGGGGACATAATCAATTTGACAGAGACCAAGTTGTCATTTTAGTGATCCCGTTGACCATTTGGCAAATGTGACCTTTCTTTAGGTAGAGCACGCAGTAATACTGAATTAGGAATCGCTAATTTGATTTTATTTATTATTAATACTAATATTGATTCGATTTCGAAAATTGTTTGTTTTACTGATCTAAACTTTTGATGATAAAATTTTGCAGAAAAAATGGTGAATATTGGATGTAAACTGAGGCGATGTATACCCGGACACACATCGAACACTAAGATTTATATATGGAGATTTGCATTTCATTATTGCTAATCTGCGCTAATTAAGTTTATATATATTTATTTCAATATTTTCTAATCATCGTTGCTTCAGTATATGAAGATATTTGGTACACAGTGCTAATCAGTGCTACTGAAATGATTGCTTGTTTATTTCTGTCGACTTATTCTTCTTCTTCTTCTGCTAACATTCTTCACGGCCAATTTGATCATTCTTATTGTGATGTATAATTGGTCCACTGGCAAGAACGGAGTGATCTACGTCGGACGATTGTGCGCCCATGGTGACTAGGCCCGCCCGTCCGTTTTCAGCCAGCTTTTGATTTACTAGGGTGAGCTTTCCTAGGTACGATCCTTTCGGATCTACGCCTTTTCGATCAACTTTGCCGTATATTTGGGCTTTGTGATCTACGCCAAGACAGTGAGTTACGCTGCTTTACCCGTTCTGACTGATAAATATTTCTCGGGCTTGTCAGCTTGTCCTCGGACGGCGTCTTACTCGTATAAAACACCGTGTAAAGTATCGGCCTTCGCCAATGTTCAGGACCCGGGCTTCCTGTTTGATCCGTACATTGTCGGCCTTGCTTTACCGTACTTTTTGAGTTTGATCCGGGGAGGAACATTCTCAGCCTTTTCTAGACGCGTATCGGTACGTGGCAATTTGCAATTTACCTCGAAAGCACTGGCATGGGGCCGAGTACAAGCAATGTAGAGGGTCGTTTCAGTGGGCACTATAAGCGTAACTGAGGATTTTGCGCTCGCCGCCATCACCCGCCCCAGTTATTCCGGGGATGTTAGTTACGACTGCAATCGAACCTTGCCCAGTTGCCCAAGGCTGGCAGTTCCGTTAGGCATCACCAACCTCAGTTCTTCCGGGGATGTTAATTTTAATCGCACAGTACCTTGCACGGTTTTCCCAGGGCGGGTAGTTTCGTTATGCACTAAACGCAACTTGTTCTTTTGCGCTCGGCAAACCTTGCCCAGTACATGTATCTGCACCAGGCTACCAATGCGGGGTCAGCTGCAATCTTCTCTCGCACCAACACGAGGGTAGACTTTCATTCGTTACGGTCCTGTCTTATTTATTCTTGCCGACGGGCTGGCAATGTTTGCCCTCTCCTCAGGGCTTCGAGCTTCGCTCTACGTGGGCATACGTTTGGTCACTGGATGCACCTCTCATCCATGTCTGAGACGTTTCGTTGCTGTTTCTTTGTGTTCACGGACTTGGGCAATATCTTGTTGGACATCGGTCAGGAGAATTGTGCATTTTATTTGTATGTATCTTTATCGTATTTCCGTAATTGCACTGCTACCACTACCAGTAGTTTCCTCTCCCGATCCCTGCCCCTCTTAGCCAGACCAGAACCAGAGTCTGTTTCCAGGGTCACCGCGTGGAGGTTAGGGGCAGGGTCTTGGTTAGCGCGCCCCTCGCTAACCCTGGCTCATGTTACCACCATGACCTCATGAGCCTTTGACCCCTGTCGACTTTTTCGTTGTGCATCAGCTATCAACATGTGTCTTCCACTCACTTTGAAGGACAAATCATTTACTGAAGTATCTTCACCATTCAATTCAACATCGTAGGTTGGCTACAATGGACCTCCAACATGTCCAGTCTCTTGTATTTTTGTTGCAAGCTGCCAGGTTCTAATTTGTACATCACGTGACGTTTCCCCAATCTTGTGTGTAAGTCTTTTTACTTGTCGTCCGTTAACTTCCTATTTTTTTTTTTTCCGACCCAGAAGCACTTGAGTTTTCAGCTCTTCGGCTCGGTGCCATGGACATCGTAACCCTTCGGTTCGGTGTCACAAACACCGTAAATTTGGAGAACCTGTCGCTTTTCTGTCAGCCCGCAGAATTGAACCGCACTCACAGGAGTGTGTCACCCGTCGTCCAACGCTCTACGAACACGCTGGGCAGGCTGGCTTATTTCCTATCTATAACGGGTTTGATCTGTGTGTTATGTCTCAAATATTGTAAAAATTTGATTTTATTTCCTGTATTAATTCTTTCTTTGTTACTAGTTGTTTTGTAATACTGCTGTCTTTCATTATATCATTATTTCGATTTCTCTCTGCACTTCTGACAGTTTCCTTATTACTATTATTAATACTACTTCACTATTGATACTTTTACTAGTGTTAATTTTGCAAACGCAGAACGGAGCCAACGTCTCCACATGCATCAGTTAGATGTGACACATAAACGTAGAAAGCACTTCTTCTTCTCTTCCAACATTTACATCTTTTTAGAAGTGTTGAGGATTGGGGGAAAGTGGTGGGGCAGTTTTATTTAATTTCTATGTAAACATTAGTAATTAATAGCAAGGGTCATAGGCGCATGGGGACAGCGCCACGCCAGGATTAGTGAGCTGGCACTAATCAAGATCCTGTCCCACCTCCTCGTGGTGACCCTGGAAACAGACGGTGGTTCCGGTCTGACGTAGCGAGCAGGGATCGAGGAAGGGCTACTCTGGTATAAATAGTGTTGCAGACGTAGTCATGCTGGATGACATCCGCTCGCAAAGCACGCGATCGGAATCCCAGAGTGAATATTTATGCACGTCTCTCTAGGTCGAAGCAAAAAGCTGAACGGATAAACATGAATGGATGAGGGGTGCACACAGTTAAGTGAGTTTGACCCGCGTAGAGTAGAACGTGGGCCCAAGACAAAGTGCACGTGAGCCAATATAAGGCGAAATTGGGAGCTCTGAAGAAAGGTCCCGAGTTGAGCTTTGTGTCCGGACAAACTAGAGGCATTGTGGAGGTGTGATCGGTGGGAAACAACAGAAACGCAAGAAACAATAATCGTCTGTGAAGGAATCCCAACTTTCACGGAGTAAAAGGTCGCGAACAAATTGCCAGCTGTGGGGCAAGAATAAATAAGAACGATGCGTAACGAATAAAAAGTCTCGGCAAGTGTCTTGGAAAAACAAAATAACGCAGAATCGTTACGATACATGGGAAGGTTGCGGTAAACTCCGTCATGAGGCCAAGCGCAGAGAAGCTTATTGGGTAAAGTGTCTAACGAATCCGCCCTCCCTGGGACAAAGGCAGGGTACTATTGCAATAACAACTAACATCCCCGGAAGAAATAAGGTGGGTGATGTTGGCGAGCGCAAAATTTCAGTTGCATTTGCTAGCGGCGATTGAAACGACTCTCTAGAATATCTGTGCGTGGTCCCAAACCAGTGTTTCCCGGAGACAGGGAAAATGCAGAGTAAAATCCTTGCAAATTGCCATGTAGCGACACCGCGCCCTGAAACGGCTCAGAATACTTGTACTCAGGAACAAACTCACCGTGGATAGAAGAGTGGCCGATAATGCAAACACTTGACTGGTACAAATCCAAACATTGGCAAAGGACAATACGTTTCAGACGCCGATCATACTACACAGATGCCGTCCAAACAACATGGCTCAGATCACATAAAGGCTAAGCATACAGCCAACATCAACATATGATCTTTGTTTGACAAAGACATGTGTCTCCAATGACTGAGAATGTTCCTAATCCAGAAGGATCTCATATAGTCAGAAAGATCGCAGATTGTAGACATACTCTTTGGCGAAGATCAAAACGCCAAAATATAAGGCAAAAATGATGGTAAAAGAGCAATGAATACAAGGAAGGTGACAATTCCTTTGACTAGCCCTAGAAGGGTCAAGATCTCTCGGGTCTTTACCTTAGAGACATCACCCAGTCAGCGCATGTAAGCTAATGGTCTTTGGCGTAGATCTAAGCCCAAAATGTATGGAACTAAAAGAGCATTAAAGTGGGTTTATCTTACGATGAGTATGGAACGACCTCACCAAAGGCAGGAAAGCCGATAGAGAAGTCACCCGTTATGCCTTCATTAAAACTAACTCTGTCCGAGAAAGAGTTACAAGGACAACAATTCTTCTGCAACGATCATTCTTGAAGGATCTAAGATTCAAGTACTTGGGAAGTCGGCGAGGCTGTCCATATGGTTGAGGGATGCCTGTAAAAGGATAATATAGGCCCACACAAAAAACAGTCAGAAGCGAAATACCAGGCGTCATGACTTTTCGCCTGAATTAACAGCAGGCGTAGGAGAGAAGAAGAAGAAGAATTAATAGCATACATTGGTTTGTTTAGTTACTATGTTCTGGTGTGTTATTGTACAGATTTACGGTTGTCTGCTTATCGCCATTGTCTTTGTTGTTATTATATTTATTCTCATGCTGTACCCCTTCCCCTTGATGTTAACTAAACACAAATATTTTTGGAGAGGTTCTTCGTTTTCTGCAATCAGTACTTGGTCGTCTGCGAAGAAATGTTCTGAAATATTATTTTATTTCTCTTTCAATGCTTCTCTACTTATGGTGTCCATGTCTGTTATAAACAGCAGTGGGGAAAGCCCACATCCCTGTCTTACTCCAGAATTTACTATGAAGAGTTTTGATGTTTTAGCTTTTCCTACTATATTATAATAGAATCATAAACAATGAATTGTCCATTGTCAGTAATGTCCAAACACGCCTTTATTAGTAGATAGCTATTCAAAATGTGGAACATCATGAAGAACATGCATAATGCGACTCATAGAATCTCTATACCACGAACAACAGGCAGCCATTAAAATAGGAGGTGAAATAGCTGAATGGTTCAAGATTCAAAAGTGGGTTGGACAGTGATGTATTATGTCCCCATACTTATTCAACATATATGCAGAGGATGCATATGCATATCATGAGGAATGTAAAATACGATGCCAACTATGTGAATTACGACCCTCTCACTATATGCGGCAAATGCATACCAGAGCTTAGATACGAAGACGATACAGTATTATTATCCACCAGCAAAGAAGGTTTAGAAAACATAATCATGACGACCAAGAAACATAGTGAAGACAAACATCTATATTTGAATACACAAAAACAAAAATCATGTCAACTGACAAAGCAAAAGACACATCTAACACAAATAAACAATGAAGAAATCCAATATGTAGAAAGCTACAAATATCTGGGCTCAATAGTCAACAATACCGGCGACAGCTCCAAAGAGATCTCAAAAAGATTAGCAATAGCAATCAAGAAGTTAAACACTATGAAGAACATGTGGCAAAGCTCCAGCAAAGTATAAAAATTAAAAATACTGAGAGCATGCTTTTTTTCCAGTGGCATTTCCATAATGCTTTTCTTTTGTTTTTTTTAAAAACTTTTCGCAATCAGCACTTGTGAAATGCACTGCCTGCGAAAGGTTACCAGCAAGACCAGAAAAGACAGAGTCACCAACATCAGCGTAAGAAAGAAAGTTGGCACAAAACCCTTTGCTTGAATTACGCTGAGAAACAAATAATGAAGGGTTTGACCACTTAGTAAGAATGCATCCAAACTCCACAGTATACAAAGTCTTCTACAACAGAACATCAGGAAAGAAGGCAAGAGGAAGACCACGAAAAAGATGGTTAGATGGCATAGCAGAATCCTGTCAAAGAACTAAAATAACAATCACCCAAGCCACCAGAACAGCGCAAGACAAAAACAGAAAACCAAAACACTGGGCAACAGCCCGGTATCAGTGTGACAACACAATAAGAAGAAGATTCTCCAGAATGATGAGAATCCCATAGACTGCTAAAATCACTAATGCTGAGATGTTGAATGGGGTCAAGACACAGAGAAGACTTACTTTTAATATAAGAAAGAGATAGTCATCATTTTTCGGGCGTGTGATGAGGAGGAGGTGGTTAGAACACATTGTAACAACTGGTAAAATCGAGGGTAGACGAGAGAGAGAGGAATACAGAGAGAGACAATTTTGGATATCCTGACTTCATGGCACGACAGAGCGTCAACATCTGAGATGTTAACAAGCACCAAACACAGCGAATTGTGGATATCCATGATCGTCTACGCCAGCCGACACGGCACCTGATGATGATGAAATTTTTACAACCACAAATTTGAAATAAAAGTATAGATATTCAATTGTCCAGCTTCAAATTTGTTTCCACTCCCAGTGAGCAAGGTTAACGACGAGTGCAGTACATTGTTATTTGGTGTTTCTAATGTATATAAATATATATTGTCCCACTGGTATTGTGTATTTCTAATGTATATAAATATATACTGTACACTTGGTAATTGGTGTTTCTAACGTATATAAATATATAATGCATCATTAGTAATAGGTGTTTCTAATGAATATAATGATATATTACCCAATGGTATTCTCTGTGACTCAAGAAAATAAATATATATTACAACAGTTAATATTAAGTAGTAAACACATATAAAGTATTCTCTGTGACTCAAGAAAATAAATATATATTACAACAGTTAATGTTAAGTAGTAAACACATATAAAGTATTCTCTGTGACTCAAGAAAATAAATATATATTACAACAGTTAATGTTAAGTAGTAAACACATATAAGTATTTCTGTGACTCAGAAAATAAATATATTACAACAGTTATTAGTAGTAACAATATAAAGTTCACTAAGATGGTACTCAGTTTTGCCGATGTACGAGTATCTAAAATCTAAATGCGAAGGTTGACTTCATTGTACCGGGTTTTCTAAAATGTCTCTGCCACTTTCAGCAGATAGAAACCTGTCAAGAGTGTTGCTAAATCCATGAACTCCGTAGCTCCAGCAACAAGCCTAGAGATATCCAGAAAAAAGGGACGTGAGTTGAACGACTCCCTCCGGATGAGAAATTTCAGAGCGCAAAGATAATCGTCTTAACCACTTTGTCAAAGAGAACCAACTTCTAACCGTTACTGAATTGTGCACACACATATATATATATATATACCACTCTTAATGATTTATGCAAACATATATTTCATTATTTGTAGTCAGAGCTACTTTAGTATATGTACACACACACATATATACACCACTATTTGTAATAACATTTACATAAGTATATAAACACATCTCTAATGATTATCAGTGTTACTAGTGTACACACATATACCCCTATTTGTAATAACGTTTACATAAGTATATAAACACATCTCTAATGATTATCAGTATTACTAACATGAAGAACAAACAATTATTCATTGATAGTCAGTGCTGTGGGCGTCTGTAGCTTAAGCTGTAGTTAGCTCGATAACATCCTAAGTGTACCTGGTTCAACATTTCCTGCTGGCAGTTTGGAAGCAAAATCGTTCCCGTGGATTTTTACGTTGACATCAACGTTCAGAAAGCAATGTCATACTACTGAACGCAGAAGTGGTGTCTAGAAAATCGACGATTCATTTACTGTGGTTAATGGAGACGTCATGTAAAGGATATGCCAAGATTTTCATTTAATGTTACTACATAAAGACATTTCCTGAATTGCTAAACCTGGGAGGTACACTATCGAAGGGAGATAATTCGTGAAAATAAATCATTGGAAAACAAAAGAAAGATTGTTAAACTTTCACTATGCTCAACCAGATCTAGGAAGTCAAATATTAAATATTAAAACAAAACGAGAAGCCGTATATACTGCGTGCATTATAACGCAGTAGTTATTGTTAAATCAACATACAAAAGACCGAGACCATGAAAATCAGTAGAATACCAAACTAAGCAAACATACATATGTACAATACCAGAGTAAAGCAAGTTTCTGTATGCAAATATTTAGCAAGCATTTTCACAGAGGACGAAAACTAGATAGATAAATCGAGACAAGATGACGAAAACAAATGCATTGACCTACCAGCTGACACCATTACTATAACAAATGCATTGACCTACCAACTGACACCATTACTACAACAAATGCATTGACCTACCAGCTGACACCATTACTATAGCACCACTGCACAAATATCAAGATGGGAGTGATAAGACAGATGATAAAAGTATTGTTTTTCAAACACTTTGATACCAATGCCTAACATGGTCTCTGACAGCAACACATCACAGAAAGCTCACAACGTGTGAAATCTTCTTCTTTTCGAACGTTCTTCATGGCCAATTTTATCATTATTTTTGTGATATATAATTGGTATTTGACAAGAACGGAGTGATCTACGATAGGTCGATTATGCGCCTATGGTGACTAGGCCCGCCCATCCAGTTTAAGCCAGCTTTTGATTTACTAGGGTGAGCTTTCCCTAGGGACCACGTGTAAAATGAAATGCTTGAGAAAGGCGGTGGGAATCACCATGAGAGATAGAGTACGAAACAAGGACACCATAAACAGGGTGGCATAACTTCATGCACCGAATACATTGAAAGATAACAAATTCAGTGGTTTGGACATTTAATGAGAATGAAATACAACCAACCACCAATAACAATAAAAGGAGAGCAGGTACTAGAGCCAATGGATGACCAAAAAAAAAGATGGATAGACAATATCAAGACCACACTAAATAAACATGGATATAATACAACAAAGGCGACTAATCTGGTCCTAGAACGTAAATTAAAGCTCCACACCTAAACTACGAAAAGAGTGGACAACCAATTCTATCATTCACCTGGGGAAAGACAATATACATTAGTAGAAAGGCGACACTTCAACGAATTTTGGGAACACTTCAACCAATTTTGGGAACACTTCAACCAATTTTGGGAACACTTCAACCAATTTTGGGAACACTTAAACGAATTTTGGGAACACTTCAACCAATTTTGGGAACACTTCAACCAATTTTGGGAACACTTCAACGAATTTCATTTTTCAGACGATCAGGTAATCATATCAACAACAGAAGAACAGCTACAGCAACACATTAACAGACTCTAGTTAACATGTAATGAATACAATATGAGAAAAACACATCGGCAAAACCGAAGTAATGACATTTGCTAGAGAGGAAAACACTACCAATATCTGCATCGACAATCACCCATTAAAACCAGTCAAACACTTTATATATCTAGGGAGCATTTTTTCAATAAACGGAAGAATAACTAATGAAATCCAACGCAGATGCAACAACGCAAGTCAAATGATAGAACAAATGGCGCCAATTTTAAAGTGCAAACATGTCACTATGAACACAAAAAGTGCAATGTTCAACACAATCTTTCTCCCCACATTATGCTATCTGTGCCAAACCTGGACGCTGACATCAAATGATAGAAAAAACTAGTCACGACAGAGATGAAGTGTCTACGCAGAATGCTGGGTGTAACAAGAAGAGATCGGTTGAGAAATGAAGACATCAAGAAAAAAGTGGGTACAACATTAGTACTAAACCATCAGGAAACAACAAATTAAGTGGTTCAGCCACGTAAGCAGATTACCAGCAAACAGTGCACCTCAAAGAGCGATGTTGCTACAATACAATAGATACAAAGTAGAAGACCGGTCACGCAAAAGATAGATCTCAGAGATAAAAAAGCGACGAAAGATAATATTTATGAAGCACACACAAAAGCCCGTTCTAGAAACCTCTTCTTATCATGTGAGGCAAAACAGGACTAGAGAAAAGAAGCAAGAAAGGCGACATACCAGCAACAATGGAAAGCTCTTGCGGAAGACATGTTAACATGGGTGGACAGGACAAACGGTTGCTAACTTCCTTATTTCTCAGTCAAATGAAATATTGTTTATCAGGTAGTACTAGGGACGGTCTGGTATGAAATATTATATAACGTTTAATTTAATTACTTGTCGGGTTGCCATGGTAATGGCGGCCATGTTGGATTATAAACAATGACGTAAAGTAGGTAAGTACTCACAACTAGTTCATATTATTCTTTTTTAAAATTGACATACTTACATAAGCCATAGTTCTAGACAGCTAGCAACTTTAAATTGTTCTGGGACAGATAACAAGCAGATAGAAGTGCAACGAATAAGACATACAATTTTTACCCAAAAAATAGGAACCTATGGTTACTAAAAATATTGTGTTTAAAAATATATTTCTCAAAACTTATATTTCTATATCTGACTGCCCTCAGTATTGATAGATCTATATGTATGCCAAATTTCATATTGATATCTTAAATGGTTACTGAGATTAACCTACTGAACACTTCCTAAATTAGTGAAAATCACAATTGTGAGAAAACTGCAATTTAAAAATATTTTTGGTGAAATATGAAAAGATCTTTAACTTACCAAAGAATTTCCACACAAATCGCTTATATGATTGACAGAACATCCGTCCCGTATGGTTATATGTTAAATTCACCTGTATTATATGTGCCTCCTTCCTTCTGAGATATCTCATGCTCTTTGATGTGGAGCATGGGAGAACTACTATTTTTTAATATAGGCAAATATTGACGTAGACTAATGAGATAACGTTTTTAGCTATGCGATTGAAAAAATCTACTTTGACAATTTGAATATCATTGTTGAAAGATGTATTTGTCTCTACAAAAGCTTTGGTATCTCCATCACAGAGCAACTGGGAATAAACAAGTTGTCTCTTTCTCACTGACCTGGCAAAATAAGCTTGGCAGCTTCAGCTTCCATAGAATTGGATGAACTCTCACAATTTTCTCACACTGGCACTTTACAATGATATATTATTCGATATGTCTTATAGAATAGAGATCCCCATCACTAAGTACCAACCAGACGGTATTTCTAGATATTACCTCTTAAGAAATACGTTTAATTTCCGAGAGGGTGGGCTGTTTAAAATCTCATTTTCAAATTTAAAAAAAAAATTCAATTTTATTTTACTGATTTCGATTCTAGAGATATAAAACTAACAGAATAAAACATATTTGGAAAATCGATATTTTAAAGAAAATATGTCATTTAGTGAGTATTGAGACCCTTAAACAGAACACGAAGACGATCTAGATCAACATAGATAAGCAGTGTTAATGAAGTTTACGTAACAAATATAATTATTAGACAACAATTGGTGTTTCTATCAACAGTTGAATGACTAGAGTAAAATACATACAATATTAATCAGAAATTGAAGTAAAATATACCAAGATATATATTTAAATATATATAAATATATAGATATGTGTGTGTATTTCTAATCATATATTCTAAACAGATATCTTCTTTCTTGTCTGTAACGTCATTTACCTTCTGACTCGTAATGTCTACCCATTCATGCACACATAATCACACATTCACACACCACACCACGCACACATATGAAATGTAATTATATCTTGACGTGGAGTTTGATTTACCATACGTTACACTTGAACATATATTTTACCATTCTATATTGTCAACACAATTGCAGACTATGGTAATAATATAACACACATTTCAACTAAATATTCTAGAAAATGTTCCCTATATTTCTCGAACAAATTGACACTAATTACATACACGCGTTCTATAAACCTTCATATACAATTTGTTTAACAAGCGAAACGTGACTAAAGTGTATAGTTGCTTTACTCATTTCATTATCACGTTCAGCAAGATTGCAATTATGCGTATTTTGTTTCTCTTTTTTTTTAAAAATGTTTGTGGGAGGCAATTCATTTCTCATTATGTTATTTATCAAGTAGCAAAAGGTAACACTTCTTCATGAGATAAAACACTTACACGTAAGCATTTTTGATTCACAACAAGTCATGCTAAGAAAGAACACCTAACATACTAGTTCATTGTAAAGTGTTATTAGTGTTATCGTGGGCGCATATAGATATATTATTTTACATATATTATACACATATATTTTTATTTATTTTTCAAATCACAAATTGTCTTAGTCTTGTAGTAACAAATAACACAATACCAAGAAAAGGACGGCATGCTGGTTTCAACATGGTTTTCAGAAATTGTATTTCACATATATTGAAAGCTTTCTTCTAATTTCAATTTTAAAATTTAAAAAAAACAAGTTCTAGAACCTCTACTCGGTGACAGTATTTGCAGAAATAAATTCGTCTATATTTTCACCGTGTTTACACTTACAATGGGGAACCGTGCTGTTGCTATAGAGTTCCTTGCTGCACTACAACTGAGATTGTTCTAGAACGTCAGAAAGAGATTAGGCAGCATCTGATTATTCATTAAAGTGCAATGACGATTGTCCTATTGATCAACTGTTCATTAAGGCACCAAATTTAACAATTGCTATGATAAAATGATAACACTATCGGATGTGTATATATTTACATATAATACATATTCAATATATCTTCAACATTCTAGCCAATTAATATAGATAACTGCTACCAAGAGTTATCAAAAACATGTTCTAGGTATTCTCTTATTACTATACATATAAAACATTGATGATATGTAAAATGTGTCACGATGAACGACAAATTCATTATTTTATTAAAACAAAACAAAAACAGAACAATTTAACATATACATTAATATGTCATTGTCATTAGTATATGTACTGATATGCCAAATAAATAATGTCCATGTCAAAGTGAGAAATATAAGCCGAAACATCATTGTATAGGTATGAAGCAGTTGGACGTTTATATCACGATTAGTTTCTGCTAACTTCAAGATTAAAGCCTTGATACATACATGTCCATTCAAAACACATCCATTTCAAGAGAAGAGGTCAATATGGCGTCGAATTATGGAGATGAAAACAGAATTACCACCGGTATACATAGTGACGAAAAAAGAGAAATGTTTGAAATTGTTAACTTTGCGTTCATATGTGCCATAATTTGTCTGTTTGGTATTGCAGCCAACATTATCAATATTATAATATTCTACAAACAAGGTTTCAAAAATACTGTTAATATATGTTTTTTTGCACTGGCCATTTCTGATCTCTGCTGTGTCACAAGTTTGCAGTGGATTTCCATTTGCATGAATAAATTTTTTATTTCGTCCCGAGTTCCATGGTTTCCATTGGAGGTCATGTATATTTCAGGGTCTTGGCCGCATATGTGTTTTTCTAGAATTACAAGTTTCATCACAGCTTATATAACAACAGAGAGATACCTCAGCATAGCATTGCCACTGAAAATCAAACACATTATCACTTCAAAGAAAACGATAGTAATTCTATGTTCGATCTACCTGGTTAATCTCATCTCCCTAATACCTGAGTACACAACTTCTTATCTAGACTGGAGGTTTGTTGCTGCAAGGAACAAAACACTTATAGCTTTAATATTTACAAGCAACAGAAGCGAAATTGAAGTTATTGTGTATTTGTTTCACACATTTCTTGGCATGTCATCTTTTACAGGTTTGATAATCTCAACTACTTTGTTGGTTACCAAATTAGGGCAAACTTCCAAATGGCGCAAAGAAATAACTTCAATGTCTAGTCACTCTACATCTTTAACCAATCGTGATCGTAAGACAATGAAGATGGTAGTTCTGATAGCCACTATTTTGATCGTATGCTACACACCAGGCGTTATCATCTGCATTGCTATGTTAATTGTTGGTCCAGATCTCGGTCTTAGTGGAAAATACGTCAATATCTGTGAATCAGTGTGGTCTGTTGCATTCTCAGTCCAGTCCATAAATTCCAGCGTCAACATATTTCTGTATTATGTTATGAGTTCTACATATAGACAAAATTTTAATTATATGTTTCGAAAGATATCATAGAAACTATGAGATTTGAATTAAATATATAATGCGATAGATCTTTGATATTCCTATAACATCAAATCAATCAGTCAATCAATCAAATACAACATGATAATAATAGCCGTCCATCGCAAGCGATGATGACAACAATCTCAGACGTGTACTGTTGCACCTCTCTGGTGTGTGCGGAGGTGACTGTAGAGTCCAATCCTAGAACAGAATCCCCGACCACAGGTGGGGCATACATGATCAAGGTTAGACATGTGCGTGTTGTGTGCTCTGTCTTTTCGCGCTGCTCGTTTTCTCTGTGACTCAACAATACGATGATTCTCAGCTATTCGGGTTCCTCTTTGTTGTTACAGCGCCACATTTGGCGATCTTGCGCAAGGATTCCCAGCACGTATTGTCTATATCGAAGCATTTCAGAGACACTTTAAGAGTGTCTTTAAAGCTTTTTTCTGTCCACCAGCTAAACGTCTGCCCCTTCAAGCTCGCCATACATCAACTGTTTTGGGATGCGTTTATCAGGCATTCGAGCAACGTGACCGACCCATCTCAGTTGGGCCTTCTGCAACAGGGTGTTGACGCTTGGGATCTTTGCTCTTGTGAGGACTTCGCTGTCTGGAATTTTGTCCTGCCAGTTTATTTTTAGTATTCTGCGTAGACAGCTTGTGTGGAAATGGTTTAATTTTCTTCCGTGTCTGCTATACACTGTCCATGTCTCGCTTGCGTACAGCAGCGTGGTTAGCACTATGGCCTGGTAAACTTTCAGCTTTGTGACTATGCTTATCCCCTTCCGTTCCAACACAGTGACACGTAACCTTCCGAACGCAGCACTGGCTTTGGATATCCTATTGTTGACCTCAGAATCTATGTTTGCCGATCTGGATAGAAGGCTGCCAAGATAAGCAAAGTTGTCCGTTGACTGGAGACGCTGGTGTTTAATGTTGATGACTGGATCGTAATACTGTTCTCTAGGGGCGGGCTGGAACATGACCTCTGTTTTTTGGTGTTAATGGTGAGGCCAAACCTATCACAGGCCATTGAGAACTTGTCCATGTAAGTCTGCATTTCTTCCTCAGAGTTGGTAGGGAGGGCACAGTCATCAGCAAACAACAGGTTTGAGATAGTTGATTCTTTTACCTTGGTGGAGGATTTTAACCTCCGAAGATTGAATAGGTTACCGTCTGTCCTGTATCTAATCTTTACCCCATGTTCGTAACCTTCCCAACTATTATAAAACTATCAACAAAAAAACACAATACTATACATGTTATAACCAGGTGATACATTCTTTGCAGAACGTCACACTCATCGCAGTATGTCTAAAAGACTCAGTACCAAGTAAGATTCGCCTCGCGCAACTACATGTTCAATTTTCCTTTGATTTTTTATTGCCCCCACCCCCCTCCACCCCGTCCCTTCCGTGTCGGTGATTATTCTTTGTCTCGTCTCCCAGATGAATCATACATGTTACAAAGAGATATTATTGACCAGCAATACAACATCATATAAGTAACATAAGAAAGAAAACAACAACATATCCAAGTGCATATAATGTTGTTAGTAAACAACAATGCTATATCACAGAGGCAGCCGAGTATGTATCACATTGACTTCTTGTTGTGCCTCATATGTCTGAAAGGTGTAATGGCAACGAATTGACTTCATTGTATCGGATTTCCTCATATGGCTCCGATCCTGTAGGCAGAAACGACACATCACCTGTCTGCACGTGCACAAAACATGAACGTCTAAGTTTCAGCAACAACTCTAGGGAACTCAGACACAAATTGCGTATGTAACTCGGTCTGGACTCGAACACACAACCATCAGAACGACTGACAAAAGTCCTAACCACTTCCCCATAGAGACCTCGATATTAGTAAGTAACAATGGTAGCATCGAACATATTCGACAGTACACATAAAAATATCAATAAAGAAAAAAAGAACATTACACATGTAACATCTAATATATTGCAGTACATCATTATTAAATGTGAGATTAAACTTCTAGATATGTAAATGTATTACTATAGTATATTCCTCACGTACCATTATACATTACTTAGAACTTGCAAGCAATTGTCCATACCGATCTATACTGGACAACTAGTTCAATATATGTGTACGTGAATCAGATATTTTTCACAACTCTCAGTAACGTTTATCTCAGATTTTCCCTAGGTCAAGGTTTCTTTGTGATTATGTGATTATGCCTGTTTTCTGATTATGTGATCCTTTCTTTTTATTCAGAGTGTGTCCAACCACGGCTCCTGACAACATCTACGGTCCAACATAGCTGTATCTTTACTTTGTTTTATAACATTTGTTTTTATTGGTAGATCAGATATATTTCTGATTTCATCACTTTTCATGAATTCGCCCAATTTATGTTCATTATTTATCCAGATATATTTTAATAAGGTTATATTTCACGAGTCTATTGTTGCTGCAACGCTTAAGTTGGAGTATGGATAACAATAACTTCCAACACACCACGTTCTCGAAGATGCACTTGAAACCACATGCCTCGGTTGCATCTATAGTGGATATATCATCAAAACTAGACAAACACATGCGATAATCTTATCTTGCTTGTATGTAGACACTGTTTGATCGAAAGGGATCTGGTTATTCTGTGTCTAACAAAACGAAGCGTTTGTGAAAGACACACCTGAGTAAAGCTATTTTTTAAAAATAACTCGCTGTTGTGTTCGTAAAAACACTCGTATTGCTGAACTAGAAGGGTGCCGTAAGAAATGGTAGTATGTGGTTTGGGTCCTGTTTTTGGTGGTTTTTTTAGGATCCTAACACTTGTACACTGTCTATTTATTGATTCATTGATTCCTTTGTTTTCCCTGGGGTCCTTGAAACTTCATATTCTCATCATATGAGAGACAGGCTATACCGAGAACTATGTTTGTACAATAATGAACACTTTGAACGCTCGTTGCTTTATAATGATGTTTGTAGACATGGAAATGTCTTCATTGTTTTTTATTACCGTTTGCGATACAGTTGTAAAATTCTTTTTTTTTTTTTTTGTCCGATCCAAAAGCACTTGAGCTTTTCAGCTCTTCGGCTTGGTGCCATGGACATCGTAACCCTTCGGTTCGGTGCCACGAACACCGTAAATCTGGGGAATCTGTGGCGTTTTTTTCTGCCATCCCGCGGAATTGAACCCGCACACACAGAGGGATAGTCACCCGTAGTCCAACGCGCTACGAACACGTTGGGCAGACGGGCGTAAAATTATTTAAAGACAAGCTTGCTCCTCCCCGCGTTCAATTTAAAGAGATTATGCCTGACATTGCTTATTTATCATATCTATTTACAAGTCTAGTGACCTGAATTTGCATATACAAGAAAATGAGGCCGTTCTTAGAAAGGTTAAATCAGTTGTTTGCACATATATTACAAAGTTAACTCTTTTCAAACGCAACATCGAACAACGGGAATCATTCCAATTTTACAGTCTGTTGTAGATAGAGCAGACAAATAGTTACAAGAAGCCTTCCAGTTTATTGTGAATATTTGGGTATACTCCAAAAGATATGTCAAAGCGATTAACCGAACTTCTATTAATAAAAATTCAAGACTTGTTGATAAATCCATTTTCAGACACTGAAGAATTTCACCACCGAGCGGTGGAGGAAGAACTAATTAGATTTACAAAGGATATGAAGATAAAAGCGAAGTTCACTAGTTTTAGCTACGGAAGGAAATCTCTAATTGATACTCTGCACTATGGGCAATAATTATGTTTTTTAAAATGGTGTTGCATTTCCCACATCATATTTGTTGGAACGCGGTTTTAGTGTAGTACTTCTTCTTCTTCTTCTTTGCGTTCGTTCTTTACGACCAATTTTAATCACTCTTTGTGATATGTTTGATCTTTGCCAAGAACGTGTATACGTTGCACATTGGTTTGGTAGGCCCCTAAACGCATAGACTTCTACACGTTTAAGACATGTGCATCCGATTTCAGCCAAAGTGTAGTACTAAGACTGTTGTTGTCTTTGAGCTCTCATTCCTGCCTTCTAGTATCGTTACTAAGGCGGTGTAGGACAGGTGGGACGTGACTGTAGTATTGTTACTAGGACGGTGTAGGACAGGAGGGACGTGACTGTAGTATTGTTACTAGGACGATGTAGGACAGGAGGGACGTGACTGTAGTATCGTTACTAGGGCGGTGTAGGACAGGAGGGACGTGACTGTAGTATTGTTACTAGGGCGGTGTAGGACATTAGAGACATGACTGTAGTATCGTTACTAGGACGGTGTAGGACATGAGGGACGTGACTGTAGTATTGTTACTAGGGCGGTGTAGGACATGAGGAACGTGACTGTATTATCGTTACTAGGACGGTGTAGGACATGAGGGACGTCACTGTAGTATTGTTACTAGGGCGGTGTAGGACCTGAGGGACGTGACTGTAGTATTGTTACTAGGGTGGTGTAGGACATTAGAGACATGACTGTAGTATCGTTACTAGGACGGTGTAGGACATGAGGGACGTGACTGTAATATTGTTACTAGGACGGTGTAGGACATGAGGGACGGGACTGTAGTATCATTACTAGGACGGTGTAGGACATGAGGGACGTGACTGTAGTATAATTACTAGGACGGTGTAGGACATGAGGGACGAGACTGTAGTATCGTTACTAGGACGGTGTAGGACATGAGGTACGTGACTGTAGTATCGTTACTAGGACGGTGTAGGACAGGAGGGACGTGACTGTAGTATCGTTACTAGGACGTTGTAGGACATGAGGGACGTGACTGTAGTATTGTTACTAGGACGGTGTAGGACATGAGGGACGTGACTGTAGTATCGTTACTAGGGCGGTGTAGGACAGGAGGGACGTGACTGTAGTATTGTTACTAGGACGGTGTAGGACATGAGGGACGTGACACTAGTATCATTACTAGGACGGTGTAGGACATGAGGGACGTGACTGTAGTATCGTTACTAGGACGGTGTAGGACATGAGGGACGTGACTGTAGTATCATTACTAGGACGGTGTAGGACAGGAGGGACGAGAGACAGCAAAATGTAATGGCCGCATGGCTGGTGCAGTCGACGGGAAATTTTTCAGATTAACAATTTCTTGTATGCCCCCGACTAAAAATGCCAATGTACTTAACGTAGATTGAGCAATGGTCTCCTTCATGGGAGCCGCTCTCTAATCAATTCGACTGTGCGCAGTCCTAGTTTAGTGTATCCCGGGACGGGGAAAATGCAGAGTAAACACTTGCAAATTGGCAAGTGCCGACACGCAGAACGCGCCCCGAAATGGCAGAGAATGCTCCTACTCAGGATAAACTCACAGTGGATATAAAAGTAAAACCGATAATGCAAAGGCTTGACCCATACATTGACTAAGTGCAATACTTTTCGAATGCCGATCATACTACATAGAGTGAGATGACGTCCAAACACCATTGCTCAGATCAGATAAATCCTACAGAAAAAATTGATAGAAAAGTGCAGATCCGGGCCGAAATATACGGCAGAATGGATCGTACATTAAGGCTAGCTACCCTAGTAAATAAACAGCTGGTTGAAACCGAACACACCACAGAAGGATAAGCACATGAGCTCCAATTGGTACTGAAGGTTTTGTGCACGTACACCTGTTCTTGATGTTTGGCTGTTTATATATCACATTAGAATGATAACACCGACCGAAAAGAACGAACGACGCCTGAGTGGTTACCAGGGCCCAAATTTGGGTGTAAAGAATAGAACCACTGTTACTTGCCATGCATGTCGTAAGAAGCGACTAAGGAGGTTTGGCTAAAATTGGATGCATGTGTCCTAAACGTGTAGAAGTCTATGCGTTTAGAGACCTACCAAACCAATGTGCAACGTATACACGTTCTTGGCAAAGATCAAACATATCACAAAGAGTGATTAAAATTGGTCATAAAGAGCGAGCGCAAAAGAAGAAGAAGAAGAACGAACTAGAGAAGAAAAAGATTGGCGCTAACCGTTTGATTTGCAAGTCATTGGAAAGTTAACTTCACTTTCACAAAGATCATGTTTCGCACATAGCGAACACACTAAACATTGATGTTACTAAAAGTTACCTATAAGGTCAATGTTAGGTCATTAACATTAATTGTATCTCATTATATCATACTTAGTAAAATAGATACAGTCAAAATCATACTGTAGCTTACTTTTGTGCTTTTGGCTTATTTTTGCGTTACTTCGTCATTGATTTTCATTTTGTCTTTAGAGGGTGTGACGATTGTATTAAAGCTAAGGGTTCAAGGAGAAAGGGCCATGAAAAGGTTTGGGAAAAACTACTTTGAACACATTACATATTTTAAAGAGCTTTCCATGTTGGCAGTGTGAGGTTCCCAAACGTTTTGGAAAGCAGATCTGTCATTTCTACAGGCTGGATTCAGATGCACAAGACTACGAATATAACGTAGCAAAGTAAACTCAAATCATGAAAGGATGTAATTAATAAAAACTATCATCCACAGCTTCATATGAATATAGAACCTTAAAGTAGGGCACATCCAGAAACAGTACACTCAAATGAACAGTGTAGTTTTGCTTTTCTTACTATATTTCTGTATGGTTTGTTTTCCTCAATTTAATCTCAAGCTAGATTTATGTGAGCGTCTGTAACCTAAGCGGTAGTGAGCTTCATCACCATCCAAGCGTACCTGGTTCAAACTCTGCGACAGGCAGTTTGGAACCAAATCGTTTCCGTGGGATTTTTACGAAAGCTAAAAATATAGACTACACCATTCAGAAAGCAATGGCAAGCTACTGAACGTATAAGTGATGCATAGAAAATCAACGACTCATTTACTGTGGTTGATGGGTACGTCTTGTAATGGATATGCCACAATTTTAATGTCATATTTATGTGTGGTCACTTCCACAATTCTGTACTATTTGATGTTACCCTGAAGTCAACTACAGACATCAGAGACATGTATTGATGATTGAATGCAGTTTTAATACGAACTTTGAGCCATACAACAGGACAAACTTTGCACATGATCTGACAGGTCTGAACTTACTTCAGACAGAGAAAGCAGTGTTTTTCCATAGTGGACAAGAGCTGAATGCAAACATTCTCTCACATTAACATCATGTTTTGTCTCTTCATATTTGCTTATATTGCTGCTCAAATAAATATTAATGTATTCTTCTCTGATTGTTTTGTCATCAATAAACGCTGGGTAATTTTGTGTGATTCTAACTGTTTTTATTTTGTTCATATGTTACTTATACGTTGTCCAAAACAAACAATGACTGCAGTAGTGTTAATTATGAGCTGTAATTATTAGGAGTGACGATGTATGGGTGTGAAACATGGACATTATTGAACAAGACAGTTGAAAAGCACATATGTGCTATTGAATATAAGTGTTACAGAAGAGTCATGAGAATGGAATGGACAGATAATAGATAACAGATGAAACATCTTATCTGACACCTAAAACAAATATTAGCAAAATAATAAGTTTATAGTAAGATTCCAACTCATACTCAATCTGCTGTAAACTGAACATGAACCAGTCCAATACATAAATTCTGTGCAACAAAACAAAAACAAACTCTCAAGTTCACTTTTACTATTTGCTATCAATAGTCTGACCCGTAGATCGCACTGAAAGTTAGAAACCACGAAACGTTACTGTCATTACTGTCTGTAATACCGTTTTTAGGACAGTGTAGGACAGGGAAGGGGACGAGAGCCTGATAAATTTAATGGCGGAATCGCTAGTGCAGTCGTCGTGAAACTGTTCAAGTTAGGATTTTTATTTTATGTCCTTTGCAGAAAAATATCCTTGGTCTTATCATGGTTTGAACACGGGTCTCCCGCATGGTAGCAACGCTTTAATCCATTCGACCAGACCCTTCTCAAAGGACGAGGAAATAATGAAAGAAGAAACTGAAATAAAAAACAAACAATAATGTTTTATATATGCACTATAGTGCGTTTCAAATTGATTTTCCGCGGGGAAAATTTAATATCTCTGCAACCGCTTGACCGTAATTGTTGTAACTTTGCATATGATCTAATGATCGTAATGTCCCGAGGTTGATATTTTGTTACTCAATAACAAACGTATGGTTTAAAATTTTCTTTATGTAAAGTATATAAAAGTGACCATCTCCTTGGCCAACCATATAAAGAGAAGTATTACCCCTTCATATTTGTGAGATGTTGCAAGTTCCACGACTTGCACGTTTTTCACGTGGTTTTCCGATTTTAATCGCTTTATCGCACTTTAAAAAAATGTATAATGATCTTTCCGGTGTGTTCAGTTACAATTTACCGTTTGTGTTTTCAGAGCATAGGTGTATTACAAAATATTAGGCTCATCAAAGTGAGTAAACACTTTATATGAATTATATAATATGAGTTATCTCACTCTCCAAAATTCGAATTGTACATACGTCTATGCCGAAAATATGTGATTTTTTAAATTTACGGAAAATTAATTTCTTCCAGCACCAGATAATTACTAGGTTTGAAAAGATCAAAGGAATTCGCCGTTGCAAGAAAAGTACACTACCTGCAATATTGAATTTGAGAGAATCGTTGGGACATCGGAAATACAACACCACATGCAAAAATCACGTTCATCCATGCAATGAATATGGAGATATTTGAGGTAAATCGTTGACCGAACGTTTTGAAACGCACTATAGCAGTGTTTAATGAACTTGTCCGGAGTGCTATGTTGATAGTACTCTGATAGAGCTATGATGATAGTACTATGATTGAATTATGATGATAGTACTCTGATAGAGCTGTGATGATAGTACTCTGATAGTGCTATGATGATAGTACTCTGATAGAGCTATGATGATAGTACTCTGATAGAGCTATGATGATAGTACTCTGATATAGCTATGATGATAGTACTCTGATAGAACTATGATGATAGTACTCTGATAGAGCTATGATGATAGTACTCTGATAGAGCTGTGATGATAGTACTCTGATAGAGCTATGATGATAGTACTCTGATAGAACTATGATGATAGTACTCTGATAGAGTTATGATGATAGTACTCTGATAGAGCTATGATGTTAGTACTCTGATAGAGATATGATGATAGTACTCTGATAGAGCTTGATGATAGTACTTGATATAGCTATAATGATAGTACTCTGATAGAACTATGATGATAGTACTCTGATAGAACTATGATGATAGTACTCTGATAGAGTTATGATGATAGTACTCTGATAGGGCTATGATGATAGTACTCTGATAGAGCTATGATGATAGTACTCTGATAGAGCTATGATGATAGTACTCTGATAGAGCTATGATGATAGTACTCTGATAACTGATAACTAGCATTGGTTGCCTCACTTGTAACGATACGAATTACAGATCAGAGAGAATGATTCTATTGTCCATAAAAATTGTAATACTACGTGGTTTATTCAACAGAACTAGTCCTGGAAAATAAGATGTGATAACTAACAAATACACATTGAAGATAAACACAGACTCACACAAGTAAAACTTATAACAGGTTAACAAAAATGTAACATGAGATTTGTTAGACAACATACAAGTATATCACATGAAATCATCAACAAGCGCAATAGAAAAACACGCGATTCTTTCAGACTGGACATACCTCTACAGAATTTAACAGCTAGTTATTTTTTACAGTTAAATTCAGAATATTTTTATGTGTGTAATTTCTATGTTTTTGAAATGCAAGGAGAACGTATAATAAAAGTGTCGAATGCAAAAGAACGTTACAGAACTTAAAACGCTGTGAACAGTACTATTCAAATACAAACAATACACTAGAGACATATGATTGAGTGGTAGGATCATCATTATTGTAACACTGTGATTAACTATGAGGGATCCTATCTCTTTCGTTCACAGGAAAACCACATTGAAAGTGCACGACCTACGTAAAACAACGAAGGTTTTCAATGTAATTTTGAGAATAGTCAAGGAGCAAAAAAAATTAATTAGTTTTTACAATTTTAAAGTATTTTGTCCACGCAGCGTCTATTTATGTTACTTTTGTCAATGTTCAGCTGACAAATATGGGTTTGCAAGAATCTTTTCTTTACATAAATAGCAGAGTACAATTTTAATAAACAAAGGTCTTTTAGAAAAGTTTCTACGCTAAGTCTTGAGCAAAAGTGGGATGCGTACTATTACAGTTGTTGTTCATAATGTATATGTTGCCTCTGCAATGGTTTTATCTCCACTTGATGTTGGCCGAATTTCAATTACGACCTTTTGGTCGGCACCGCGTAAGCGACAGTGCCAATCTTTCTCTACCTAGCGTGCAGCTTCTTATCTGAGTAGGACATCAGAGCATTGCGCGCAACTTGCAAACACCCCGTCGCTGGAACTGTAAAACACACAGTTCATAAAGGATTTGTGCAATATTTTTATGAACTAGAGAATGTCTACTGTCATTAAGATTGATGATTATATTATGTATAATTCAGAATCATGAATTGAATGTAATGGATAAAATAGAGTGAAAATAGGGAGTGCTGCAATGTTGCAGTGTCTATACACGAGCAGCTACTGGGTGTCAAAGAAATATGTTTGATTATTGAGGACATGTCAACTGACGTTAATAAACATGACATGTATTTTTTACAACGTATTAGGAGATGTCGATAATTGAAAAAAAGATAAATGGACAAATCAATGAATAACATTATCGTTAAGAAGTCACTTTCCTTTAATTTATCAAAGATATTGAATAACATAAATTTAGCTGGTAACATCCATGTTACTCAAACTTTCGTGTAACTTAAATATTTGGTCAATTGTAAGTCAGGTATCAGCAATAAGCAATATTTTCTTATCCAATGCTTATACGTTGTTATCCTGACATGTCTCAAAGAAGTATATCACATATACCTGGTTGTAAAAGGTTAAGCGATGACATACGACGTTTATGGATTCACCGTTCAGAAAGCAAAGGCAAACTACTGAACGTATAAGTGACGCCTAGAAAATGGACGACTGGCTTACTGTTGTTGATGGCTATGTCCTGTAAAGGATATGCCACAATTTTCATTTTTTTCATTTGACATGTTGAGGAAAACACTGACGCTCCAAGAGTAAAAAATAGTTTACTCGTAGATCCGTTTCACGATCATACCATCCCCACCATCATCCTAATCCACACCAACCTGACAACCTGTCCCTCAAATCCATTCATTTCAAACTTGCCGACAGCATACAACAAACATCATACAAAATACATCATTCAACATACAGAATAGATCTATAAATCGATAGTTTTAATAACAATGTGAATGTAGATATTTCTAATCTCTTTTAATGATGGGCATGCATCATTATGGAGATAGAATATCATTAGGTTTTGTTCTGTGTAATTAATGATCGAAACATAGTATACTCGAATGTGTCAAGCACAATTTAGTGTCTCATTTGATTCCGATCTTGTATGACTAATGCATTCTCAGTTTATGGTTATAATATAAGAATATACAAATATATCATTATCTTGATAGGTCTAATCACGAATTATTTAACTTGATATATTTCTTCACAATGAGAAATCTTAGATATTATTGTGTTATATTTAAACGCACGTTTAGATAATGCAATAATTATGTAGACTAGCAAGAAAAATGACAATAACAAAGTAATGAGTCATTATTTTCATATAATTAATGTGAATACATGGATATTTCTATAAACAATAGACAAAGTATGTAAATTTCTATAAAAAAGACATAATGAAATATTTATATTTTATTCCAGCAGCATACAATACATTCCTTGTATCTTATCTCAACGTGTTCTTTAATAATGATTGAATTACACGAGATATCAAGATAATGTTTCACATCTATTAATACATTATTGTTGGCATTGTCTGCCTATACAAAGAGCCTGTATACATTCATAAATATGTTTATATTCAGACTTATTCACACACTACATTCATGTATTATGTCTAAGCAGATTGGTATAAAGAACTTGATATGCAAAATGTAAAACTAACTTAAATTGCAATTTGTTTCTGCAAGATATATCAGAATATTCAAATGATTGAGTCATTTGAAAGTAATAAAACAATTATCGTGTATCACATATGGATGCTAAAATGAAGATTACCAGTTAGTGACAGACTTATCTCTCTACACAATTTCCAGTGTTAAAGAACATTTACACAAAAGATCAAAAACAAACAAAAATTATGTCAAAGAATCAATAAAAAGCAACAGGTGAAAAAAATCATCGAGAAAAATATGACTAAGGTTCTTAGTGACGAGGGGAGAAGGATATTTGAAATTGTGAATTTTGCAATCATTTGCACTTCTGTTAGCATTTTTGGAATCACAGCTAACACTATCAACATTATTATATTCTATAGACAAGGTTTCAAAAATACTGTTAACATTGGATTTTTTGCACTGGCCATTTCTGATATGATTTGTCTTGCATCTTTAGAATGGGCATCCATAAGCATGAATCCTTTGTTTGCAGTATCTGGTGTCCCATGGTATCCATTGGAAGTCATGTACCTTACAGCGGCGTGGCCACATATTTGTTTCTCAAGAATTACAGGCTTCATTACAGTTTATATAACAGCCGAGAGGTACCTCAGTATAGCGCTGCCTATGAAAGTCAAACACATCATCACTCCAAAGAAAACAACGGTAATTCTGTGTCTGATCTACATGGTCAACCTGATGACTCTAGTTCCAGAGTATGCGACATCATTTCTTGGATGGAGATTCGTTCCATCTAGGAACAAGACACTTATTGCTCTTATATTTACAAGCAGTCGAGACAATGTTGAGGGTGTGGTGTTTGTTCTTCACTCAATTTTAGGTATACTTTCCTTTGTTGGTGTGATTGTCTTCACTTCATTATTGGTGAGCAAATTAGGACAAAGTTCACAATGGCGCGAGGGAGTAACTTCTAACCAAAGTAAAGCTGCAGCTATATCTCAAAGAGATAAGAAAACTGTAAAACTGGTTGTATTAATAGCTATTGTGTTAATTGTGTGTTATACACCTGGTGCGGTTATAGCATTAGCAACATTTATTGTAGGACCTGAGTTTAACATTAGAGGCAAGTACATCAATATATGTGATGCAATGTGGTCTTTAGCGCTCGATTTTCAGGCTATAAACTCTAGTGCCAACATATTTCTGTATTACTCAATGAGTTCCAAATACAGAAATACTTTCGACGATTTATTCTTAACACACAAGTAGTCTTTCAAAGCTGAAAAGTGTTATGTTACATGTCAGATAAAAAGTGTTATGTTACATGTCAGATAATCTGATTTCCCGGAATAGCGATGCTCTCTGCCAAAAAATAAAGCTGCTATATTTTGCTAAAATGTGTGTATAAAACTACGTTTTTAAACTCATAGGAACCCTTTCATACCTCGTGGTATATAGGTCAATACAGTGTTAGGCCTGTATTTTCATTGACCGTCGGCACACGATGGGTGATGTGGTCGGCATCACGCCGGCCGCCTTTACTTTCCCAGAGCATGTCTGGTACCCAGTTGAGGCTGGGTCGACCTGAGATCCGTCGCGGTCGGGAAAAATTCCCGACATTGCGGAGCTGAACCCAGACCACCAGCCTTGCGAAGCGAGTTCACTAACAACTACGCTACAGCGGTTCTAAATTGATCTTACTTTCACTTTAATTTAATATTAAGGTGTAACCTCTTCTTCTTCAGCGTTATCTAATCATGTGTTGAATCCACTGTTGTCCACAAACTGAGTAGTCAGCTACAGGTCTGTCAGGTTTTCAAAACAAATTAGTTTCCACGTTGACTTACATGTTGCTTTTCAGCTCATCTAGAAGAGAACAGTCTTGCAGAACATGTTTAAATGTCTACTCCGCCTATTGACATTGGCAGAGGACTGTTCGACGTAGTTCTGTTAGATGTACATGTCTAATTAGTCTGCAGTGGCCAATACGTAGACACATATAATAACCAGGTATGTTCATCAGATTTCTTTGAAGACTTTTTTTCTATATTATATCACGTTTTTGTCTCCCCAGTCTACTGCCCATTTCTTCTTTCTTAGAATTTTGACTTTTTGAAATGAACGCTGTAGATTTTTTCTTTGGCAATGTTTTCCTTAGACAATGCATCGGCACTCTCATTACCTGCAATGTCACAGAGAGGTGGAATCCATTGCAGGTGAATTTCTGCATGTTTTGAACAGCCCAGAAGATTATTTTTCTGAGTTCTGTACCATGCTGTAAGTGGATTTAGCCTCCGTGACTTTTATGGCTGACAGTTAGTCTTTAACAAATACCATCTGCATTGGCTTGCAGCTTATTCATGTGATGTGATGCTATCAAGAGGGCTGAGTGTCCAAAAGATGAAAAGAGAGATACCATGATATGTTTGAATGATTTCAACGCAATATTTGAAACTAAATGAACAGAAGAAACTAATGATCGAAGACCATTGTATGGCATAGGTATTTTTTAAAATTTATTTGCTAATCCAGAAGCACTTGAGGTTTTAGCTCTTCGGCTCGGTGCCATGGACATCGTAACCCTTCGGTTCGGTGCCACGAACACCGCAAATCTGGCGAATCTGTGGCTTTTTCTGCCATCCCAAGGAATTGAACCGAACACAAGGGATAATCACCCGTAGTCAACGCGCTACGAACACACTGGGCAACGGGCTGGGCATAGGTATAAAAACTATCAAAGATAAAGAAATGTATTCTACTTAACAATAAACAACTTTTCAGTTACAAACATCATATTTTTAAAGTAACCCATGAAATTATATTCACAGAAAGACCATAAATCAAATAGAATATATACAAATCTAATATAGTAACGATAGCAACCATGGGTATCATTCATAAAGACACTTCCTGGAAAAGAATGCTATCGATATCAGCACCAGCTAGATACGGATTTTAGAATAAAACTGGATAAAGTGGTCAAAGAAGCACGACCAACTCGTTTCAGTTTAAAACGCACTACTACTCGACAATAAAGTAACATCAAAGTAGTGATTTGAAGTGATGATGATTTTGCAAGAGCACGACATCTGTTCAAGTAGCACAACATACAAAAACATGTTCTCGACATCACAAAATGGCGTTCGGGGTCATAGGAGCTTCGGGACATCGCTGCGCCAGGATTAGTGATCCGGCACTAATCAAGACCCTAACCCCACCTCCTTGGGGTGACCCTGGTAACATACCTTTTATTCCGGTCTGGCTAAGAGGGTAGGGATCGAGAGAGAGCTACTCTGGTGTATGTGGAGATGAAGAGATAGTCACGCTGAATGGGATCCGCTTGCAACAAAGACAAGCGGAATCCCAGAGTGACTACTAATGATCGTCTCTCCCGGCCGATGGGAAACGCCGGAAGGATAAACATCAACGGATCGCCCGGGTGGTTACCGGGGCCCAAATTTGGTAGAAAGAATAGAACCACTGTTGCCTGCCATGCATGTCGAAGAGGCGAATAAGGAGGTTTGGCTGAAATCGGATGCATGTGTCCTAAAGTGTAGAAGTCTATGCCTTTAGGGCCTACCGAACCAATGTGCAATGTATACCGTTCTTGGCAGATCAACATACCACAAAGAGTGATTGAAATTGGTCGTAAGAACGAACGCAAAGAAGAAGGAAGAACATCAAGGGATGAGGGTGCATCCCGAATGAGAAGAATTCCCACGGAGCGAAACTCAGAGCCCTATGCACGAGTCGTGCTGCGTTTCAGGGCAGTCCCGAGGTACGCTCTAAACTTACTTCAGACAGAGAAAGTAATGTTTTTCCATAGTGGACAAGAGCTGAATGCAAACATTCTCTCACATTAACATCTTATTTTGTCTCTTCATATTTGCTAATATTGCTGCTCAAATAAATATAAATGTATTCTTCTTTGATTGTTTTGTCATCAATAAACGCTGGGTAATTTTGTGTGATTCTAATTGTTTTTATTTTGTTCATATGTTACTTATACGTTGTCCAAAACAAACAATGACTGTAGTAGTGTTAATTATGAGCTGTAATTATTAGGAGTGACGATGTATGGGTGTGAAACATGGACATTATTGAACAAGACAGTTGAAAAGCACATATGTGCTATTGAATATAAGTGTTACAGAAGAGTCATGAGAATGGAATGGCAGATCGCCAGTGGTTACCGGGGCCCAAATATGGGGTATAAAGAATAGAACCACTGTTACCTGCCACGCATGTCGTAAGGAGGTTTGGCTGAAATCGGATGGACTTGTCCTAAATATGTAGAAGTCTGTATTTAGGGGCCTACCAAACCAATGTGCAACGTATACACGTTCTTGGCAAAGATCAAACATATCACAAAGAGGGATTAATATTGATCTTATAGAACGAACGCAAAGAAGAAGAAGAAGAATGGACAGATAAAAGATAACAGATGAAACATCTTATCTGTCACATAAACAAATATTAGCAAAATAATAAGTTTATAGTAAGATTCCAACTCATACTCAATCTGCTGTAAACTGAACATGAACCAGTCCAATACATAAATTCTGTGCAACAAAACAAAAACAAACTCCTCAAGTTCACTTTTACTATTTGCTATCATTAGTCTGACCATCAGATCGCACTGAAAGTTAGAAACCACGAAACGTTACTGTCATTACTGTCTGTAATACCGTTTTAGGACGATGTAGGACAGGGAAGGGGACGAGAGCCTGATAAATTTAATGGCGGAATCGCTAGTGCAGTCGTCGTGAAACTGTTGCAAGTAGGATTTTTATTTTATGTCCTTTGCAGAAAAATATCCTTGGCCTTATCATGGTTTGAACACAGATCTCCCGCATGGTAGCCGCGCTTTAGTCCATTTGGCCAGACCCTTCTCAAAGTACGAGCCCAAATCACAGTGAAAGTGTACAAACAACGTAACACAACGAGGGTTTTCAATGTAATTTTGAGAATTGCCAAGGAGCAAATAAAACACATTCGATTTTACAATTTTAAAGTAATTTTGTCCTCGCAGCGACTATTCAGTTATTTTTGGCAATGGTCAGCTGTCAAAGATGGGTTTGTTAAAATCTCTACCAAAAAAAAGTACAATTGAATAAACAAAGGTTTTGTAGAAAAGTTTCTACTTTAAGTCTGGGGCAAAATTATGATGCGTACTACCACAGTTGTTGTTCATAATGTATATGTTGCCTCTGCAATGGTTTGACCTCACTTGATGTTGGCCGAATTTCATTACGCCCTTTTGGTCGACGCCGCGTAAGCTACAGTGCTGATCTTTCTCTACCTAGCGTGCAGTTTCTTATCTGAGTCGGATATCTGAGCATGCGCGCAACATGCAAACACCGCGTCCAGGAACTGTAAAACACACAGTTCATAAAGGATGTGAGCAATATTTTTAGAACTAGAGAATATCTACTGTCATTAAGATTGATGATTATATTATGTATAATTCAGAATCATGAAATTGAATGTTATGGATAAAATAGAGTGAGAATAGGGAGTGCTGCAATGTCGCAGTGTCTATACACGAGCAGCTAATGGGTGTCAAAGAAATATGTTTGATTATTGAGGACATGTTAACTGACGTTAATAAACATAACATGTATTTTTTACAACGTATTAGGAGATGTCGACAATTGAAAAAAATATAAAATCGACAAATCAAGGTGAATAACATGATGAGATCATTTGTATAGGACCTTCATTTACGATTTGTTCTCTCTCTCCTGATCGTTCTAAAGCCATTTTTATCATTCTATTGTGATATATAAACAGCCAAACATCAGAACGTAATGTACACCTTGGTATGCCGCCCGTTCAGGTTTGTTTACAGTTTGCTCCGCTAGCCTTTGATTGTCCCCAATCAATTACAAGGCAACAGTAGTTTTCTGCGAGCGGAAACGAGCACTGGCTTTACCTCTGCTGGACTTTCCATTTGTTTTGCACATTTGGGTGGGACCACGGCCTTCTCTATAATGGCCGCAGCGCTGACGGCAATATTGCCATGTGACGTCACAGGCTGAGGCGGTGTATTCTCACAGACTTACTATTGCCTGTTACTATTGGGAAACGCAGATCTAGACAATACATTTTGCAGATGTTAGAAACTTGCTGTTGGATGCATGTGTGTATTACAGAAGAAGTTTTATGATGAGTAGCTATAGTTGTTGCTCTCACATACTATTTTAGTTTAATTTTATACAGAATATTTTAGAGTGAGGAGTAATTTTATACAGAATGAGGAGTAATTTATATATGATTACTAGTGTACTTACATCAGCTTATGGTAGTCTCTCATCATTTATCCATGAATAAGTAAACACATGTTTGCACAACACCACAGATTGATTAGCACATAAACTAACATCACTTATCAGTAATCCATGAATAAGTCAGTCACAAGTTTGCACATCACTACAGCTTGATTAGCGCATAAACTAAACAGTATTACACAAATATATTTATCTACTACTGAATTTTGCTCCTTCCTTTTTTGTGAAGAAGCAGCTTGCTGAACATTGCTTTGATCATTGCAGATTTTTATATAATTTTTGAGGAAAATGTTGGAACCGCAGACAATAAAATATTTCTTTTTGGAGCTCAGCAGACACATACAGTACTGTCTAATGAGAATATCATGTAACTGGTAATTACAATTTGTATGACAATCTCCTTATGGCTTATCGTGGCTAAGAACTTATCTTCATATCCAGATGATATGAGGACAGATCAGGTTCAATTTAATATATGTCATAAATGCAAGACACTGAGTGTTATTGCTATATTATTTTCTGTTATCTGGAGTTCTGACCAGATGCAACTGCTCAGCGAGGAATTGGAGTGTTTCTCTGGCACAAAACTAGTGCTTGTTGTTGTGGATGATAAACGAATTGCTTCAACCAGATTATCATATGCCATTGTCATGTAATAATCAATAGTTGGTGCTTTTCTAAATCTTTGCATGATTTGCATGGACAAGAGGTTCTCAACATGAAACCATCTCTCAATTTTCCACTATTTGACAGCCAGTTAAAAGAACTCTTATCTATGGAAACTTTCTTTAGGTGAACAGTAAAAGACATGTCTTGATCTATTTTAATACTGAATCTTATAGCTGGTGCTTTCAATAATTATACAATAGAACCGCCTGAGTGGTTACCGGGGCCCAAATTTGGGGTGTAAAGAATAGAACCACTGTACCTGCCACACATGTCGTAAGAGGCGACTAAGGAGGTTTGGTGAAATCGGATGCACATGTCCTAAACGTATAGAAGTCTGTGTTTAGGGCCTACCAAACCAATGTGCAACGTATACACGTTCTTGACAAAGATCAAACATATCACAAAGAGTGATTAAAATTGGTCGTAAAGAACGAACGCAAAGAAGAAGAAGATACAATAGAACATATTCCTTGTCTACATTTCGGTACACAACACTTTCAACGCAGTGTTATTTTATTGTTTATTAAAGAAGGTAATTGTTAAATTATACACATATTATTATAATCGTAATTTGATCTACATTTTGGTACACATTACTTACTAGCTAGGCATCGTTATGTTGTTATGTTTACAACACTGACAACAGTTATGTTTACTGAAGAAAGTACTTGTTAAATTAACTTATATTATACATTTATAATTACAATCGTTATTTTGTTGTTAAGGAAGATAATTATTAAATTATAACTATTTAATTATAATTATACAATAATTAACAGACTAACTAATCCAATAGTAGTAATACAGGAGAATAATAATTTGCTTTCCTCGGTAGCCGTGCCGGCCTGCCCCTCGATGGGGCCCACTATGGCTTTTCATTTATGGTGCGCGCACGCTCTGCCCTGGAGCCTACCTCACCATTTCCGTCAATTCCCACTGGGCTGTCCGACTTCGGGGGGGAATCGAGTTTTGCCCCATGATACCCACGTGCAACTTAACTCGACTCCCAGCATACTCATCGGCTCTAGAGTAGTGCCTCAAGAGAGAGCATGCTTGGGCTCCGAATTTCGCCACACGTGGGTCAACGTCCCTTCGATTGCTTTGGGTCGTGCTCCCATCTCTGTGATGGGGCCAGTGCCTTGATCTATGTGGTCCAGCTTGCGGAAAACTCGGCACCCAGTATACTCACCGGCTCTAGGGTCGTGGTCCAAGAGAGAACATGCATGGGCTTCGAATTTCTCCACACGCGGGTCAACGTCCCTTCGATGGTTTTATTCAGATTTTTGACCCATGTGGCAATCGCCGGCCTAACTCATCACCCAGCATACTCATCGGCTTAAGAGAAGTGCATCAAGAGAGAGAATGCGGGGGCTCCGAGTTCCACCCCGCGAGGTTCCACATGTATCGTTCTAGCTTTTCCTATCGTCCGGGAGAGGCGAGCATTAATAGTCACTCTGGGAGTTTGCTCGTCTGTGTTGCGAGCGGATCCCATCAAGCATGACTACCTTTGCATCTCTACTTGCCCCAGAGTAGCTCTCCCACGGCACCTGCCATCTTAGCCAGACCGGAACTACCGTCTGTTACCAGGGTGACCACTTGGAGGGGAGTGCAGGGGATTAGAGCCATCTTTCTAATCCTGGCGCGACGCTTCCTTTCGCCTTTGACCCCCGATTTGTCCTATGTGACTATGCTGCAAATGTTGCTAGAATCATTACTCAACATTATCAACGTCATGTCCTTACATCTGTAGAAGTCTTCAAGAACTATTTAAAATATAACTCATGTCTCTGCGGATAATGTGTGAAGTGGATGAACAACATACGTGTGCTTTGCTTGAGTATTGTTTTGTAAAGAAGTACATATATGACTTGAAAGAAATCTAAAATATTAAATGCACCATTCCATATGGCTTAGTTTGTCTGCACATAAATTTCACATCACCTGCCTAGAGTATTGCAGAAAGAGTGAACTTTGTAGTTCAGGGATTTCCGTAAAAAATACACTCGTAAACAGAACGATTCTGTCCGGATTCGAATCATCAACGTTTGTAACGCAAGGCAATGGCTTAACCACTCAGGTTCAAAGACGCCGAAATTTCGCGCATGACAAGAAACAATAGGAAGAAATACCTTACCCTTCAATGTTTATTTGCCACAATGTGTGAGTAACGAAACCGTCCCATTAGATATGTTGCACCTCATGTAAGTCACAAATGTCAATGCTTCTGTAAAATAGATTATCCTTAAAGGAAAAGTCACCACTTTCCTTTATTTAATCAAAGATATTGAATAATCTCGTACATACATTTAGCTGGTAACATCCATTCAAAAGTTGGACTGCAGATAAGCTATGAGAAAACAAATATAATGAAAACACCTATGGCAAGTAATGCAGATATCACACTGGAATCTAAAATGATAAAAATAACAGAACAGTTCACCTATTTAGGTAGCAATTTTGATTTTAACAGGAAATGTTAAAAAGAAATTATGATACGAATTGGCAAAGCAACATCAGCTTTTAAAAGTCTAAATAAAATATGGAACTACAAGTTATATAGTATTAAAACTAAATTACGAATTTTCAATTAAAATGTTGTATCAATCCTAACATAAACCAGCGAGAGTTGGAAAATGACTATAGATATAGAAAGCAAGTTGGATGCATTTGAAAATAGATGTCTGCGAAAAATAATGAATATAAAATGGAACGAATTCAGGAGAAGTGATGAAATCAGAGACATGTCTGGTCAACCACTAGTGACAACTGTTATATGAAAGAAAAGATGGAGATATTTTGGGCACACCTTGAGGAGAAATGATCAAAGAATATCAAAGCAGGCATTGTAGTGGGATGCAAAGGGTTCAAGAAAGAGAGGACGACCCAAGGAGACCCTGAAACGAACTTTTCTGAGAGACGCAGGAGATATCGGTCTCCTTCAGTTCCATGGAGGAAATTGAGCGAGTTGTTCAGGATAGAGCGGTATGGAGAAATTACTTGCAGGCCCTATGTAACCTATAACGGTACAAGAGGAATTATTATTATTATCCATGTTACACTAACTTTCATGTAACTTTAATATTTGATCAATTGTAAGTCAGGTATCAGTAATATTTTTATATCCAATGTTCATACGTTGTTATTCTGACATGTTTCAAAGAAGTATATCACATATACCAGGTTGTAAGAGGTTAAACAATCACATACGACGCTAATGGATTCACCGTTCAGAAAGCAAAGGCAAACTACTGAACGTATAAGTGATGCCTAGAACATCGACGACTGGCTTACTGTTGTTGACGACTACATATAACAGACTAGCTGGTACAAGGTCCCAGAAATATAAAGAGACAAAAAATAGCATCTACCACTAAGTCCGACACCTGACAATCGACTACATTAAATTCACACAAGACTGTCTAAACAACTTATACAAGTTTATTGGTATCTATATATTTTGTATATCTAAACTGGTAAACGTACATACATACTCTCTCAACTGATATGAGACCAAAAGTACATAAATAACTTTCCTGAAAATCAATTGTGTAATCATTAAGTGCACTTCTCTACAATTAACAGAAAGTTCAAGGAACCCTCTGTCGGTTTTTTCCCACATCTATCACAACCTATAAATCAAATACACTAGTTCAGCATCTCCACTAATTATGCAAAGTTCAAGAAATGTTCAGTTGTGGGTTCTTACGTCTATCACAACTTATAAATCAAATAACATTAGTTCAGCTTCTCTCTATTAACGAAAAGTTCAAGAGATCCTCTGTTGTGGGTTCTCACATCCATCACAACTTATAAATCAAATAACACTTCAAAGAATCCTCCGTTGTGGGTTCCCACATCTATCACAACTTATAATCAAAATAACACTTCAAAGAATCCTCAGTTGTGGGTTCTCACAACTATCACAACTTATAAATCAAATAACACTTCAAAGAATCCTCCGTTGTGGGTTCCCACATCTATCACAACTTATAATCAAAATAACACTACAAAGAATCCTCCGTTGTGGGTTCTCACATCCATCACAACTTATAAGTTAAATAACACTTCAAAGAATCCTCAGTTGTGGGTTCTCACAACTATCACAACTTATAAATCAAATAACACTTCAAAGAGTCCTCAGTTGTGGGTTCTCACAACTATCACAACTTATAAATCAAATAACATTTCATAGAATCCTCAGTTGTGGGTTCTCACATCCATCACAACTTATAAATCAAATAACACTTCAAAGAATCCTCAGTTGTGGGTTCTCACATCCATCACAACTTGTAAATCAAATAACATTAGTTCAGCTTCTCTCTATTAACGAAAAGTTTAACTTACACGCTCAAGTGTTCAAAACTAGTCTTCTCCGCTCAAGAGATTTTTGCTTCCCGTTCCGCTGCTCTGTTCTAACTATTCTCTCTATTACCGAAACTAAAAAAAATAATCTGTCCGTCCTCCACAACTTCTCTAGAGTAACTGTTTTACTGTCCAAACCAAAAGCTCCCAACTGTCCCTTCTCTGGTTCAAGATCCTCGATTTTACGGGAGTCCTCGCCTACCTCAGGCTAGAACCTATTTCATGAATTTAACACTCTACTGGCAGCAAGTTGGGACTGGTAAACACATTTATTTACTACTAACTTGGTCAAGGACGCCAAGTACAATAAGGGGTGTTCTTTTCTCTGTTGACCCCCCGTCCATAACCTAGTTAGCATAACAGTGAAACTGTTACATACATACTGTAAAGGATATGTCACGATTTTCATTTTTTTTCATTTGACTTGTTGAGGGAAAACACGGGCACGCCCACATTACCAGAAATAGTTTACTCGTAGATCCGTTTCGCTCTCATACCATCACCATCATCATCCTAGTCCACACCGACCTGACGACATGTCCCACAAATCCACACCTTTCAAACTTTGCCGACAACATACAACATAGATCTATAAATCGATATCTTTAATAACAGTGTGAATGTAGATATTTCTAATGTCTTCTCTTTTAATGACGTGGCATGCATCATTATGAGAGATATAATATTATTACTTTCAGTACGGTATAATTAATGGTCAACAAATAATAAATTAACATATATCAAGCACAATTTATTGTCTAATTTTCTTCGAACGTGTAGGCCTATTGCATTCTCGATATATGGTTATACTTTAAGTATCTAACAATATATTATTATCGTACTATGTCTAATGACCATTAATTTAACTTGATATCTTTCTTCACAATGAGAAATCTTAGATGGTCTTATATTATATTAAAATCCACGTTCAGATAATACAATAATTATGTAGACTAGCAAGAAAAATGACAATAACACAGTAATGAGTCACAATTTCATATAATTAATGTGAATACATGGGTATTTCTATAAACAATAGACAAAGTATGTAATTCTATAATAAGACATAAAGAAATATTTATATTTTATTCCAGCAGCATACAATACATTCCGTGTATCTTATCTCGACGTGTTCATTAATAATGATTGAATTACACGAGATATCAAGATAATGTTTAACATCTATTAATACATTATTGTTGGCATTGTCTGCCTATACAAAGCGTCTGTATGCATTTATAAATATGTTTATACTCAGACTTATTCACACACTACATTCATGTATTGTGTCTAAGCAGATTGGTATAGAGAACTTGATATGCAAGATGTAAGACGAATTTGAATTACAATTTGTGTCTGCTAAACATATCAGAATATTCAAATGATTGAGTCATTTGAAAGTAATAAAACAATTATCGTGTATCACATATGGATGTTAAAAAGTAGATTACAAGTCAGAGATACATTTATCTCTCTACACAATTTCCAGTGTTAAAGAACATTTACGAAAAAATCAAAACAAACAAAACGTATGTCAAACAATCAATAAAAAGCAACAGGTGAAAAAAATCATCGAGAAAAAAATGACTAAGGTTCTTAGTGACGAGGGGAGAAAGATATTTGAAATTGTGAATTTTGCAATCATTTGCACTTCTGTTAGCATTTTTGGAATCACAGCTAACACTATCAACATTATTATATTCTACAGACAAGGTTTCAAAAATACTGTTAACATTGGATTTTTTGCACTGGCCATTTCTGATATGATTTGTCTTGCAACTTTAGAATGGGCATCCATAAGCATGAATCCTTTATTTGCAGTATCTGGTGTCCCATGGTATCCATTGGAAGTCATGTACCTTACAGCGGGGTGGCCACATGTTTGTTTCTCAAGAATTACAGGCTTCATCACAGTTTATATAACAGCCGAGAGGTACATCAGTATAGCGCTGCCTCTGAAAGTCAAACACATCATCACTCCAAAGAAAACTACAATAATTCTGGGTCTGATCTACATGGTTAACCTGATAACTCTTGTTCCAGAGTATGCCACATCTTCTCTTGGATGGAGATTTGTACCATCTAGGAACAAGACACTTATTGCTCTTATATTTACAAGCAGTCGAGACAATGTTGAGGGAATTACTTTTGTTCTTCACTCAATTTTAGGTATACTTTCCTTTGTCGGTGTGATTGTCTTCACTTCATTATTGGTTACCAAATTAGGACAAAGTTCACAATGGCGCGAGGGAGTAACTTCTAGCCAAAGTAAAGCTGCAGCTATATCTCAAAGAGATAAGAAAACTGTGAAACTCGTTGTATTAATAGCTATTATGTTAATTGTGTGTTATACACCTGGTGCGGTTATAGCATTAGCAACATTTATTGTAGGATCTGAGTTTAACATTAGTGGCAAGTACATCAATATATGTGAGGCAATGTGGTCATTGGCTTACACTTTTCAGGCTATAAACTCCAGTGCTAATATTTTTCTGTATTACTCAATGAGCTCCAAATACAGAAATACTTTCGACGATTTATTCGTAACACACAAGTAGTCTTTCAAAGCTGAAAAGTGTTATGTTACATGTAAGATAAAAAGTGTTATGTTACATGTCAGATAAAAAGTGTTATGTTACATCTCAGATAATCTGATTTCCATGACTAACGATGCTCTCTGCAAAAAAATAAAGCTGATATATTTTGCTAAAATGTGTGTATAAATCTAAATTTTTTTTACTCACAATCGATCTGATTTACATTTTAATTTAATATTAAGGTGTAACCTCTTCTTCTTCAACGTTATCTAATCATGTGTTGAATCCACTGTTGTCCACAAACTGAGTAGTCAGCTACAGGTCTGTCAGGTTTTCAAAACAAATTAGCTTCTATGTTGACTCACATGTTGCTTTGCAGCTCATCTAGAAGAGAACAGTCTGGAAGAACATGTTTAAGTGTCTGATCCGCCTATAGACGTTGGCAGAGAACTGTTCGATGTAGTCCTAGTCGATGTACATGTCTAATTAGTCTGAAGTGACCAATACGTAGACAGAGTATAATGTATAATGCAGGTATGTTCTGCTCATTTATATCCATATTATATTAAGATTTTGTCTTCCAGTCTATTGCCAATTTCTTCTTTCTTAGAATTTTGACATCTTGAAAAGACCGCTGTAGATTTGTTCTTTGACACTGTCTTCCTTAGATAATACATCGGCACTCTCATTACCTGCAATGTCACAGAGAGATGAAATGCACTGCAGGTGAATTTCTGAATTTTTTGAACAGCCGAGAAAATTCTTTTTTTAAGTTCTGTACCATACTGTAAGTGGGTTTAGCCTCCGTGACTTGTTTTACTGACAGTGAGTCTTTAAGAAATACCATCTGCGTTGGCTTGCAGCTTATTCATATGATGTGCTGCCATCAAGAGGGCTGAGAGTCTAAAATAAGAAACAATAGATGAAATTATATGTGTGAATGATTTCAATGCGAATATTTGAAACTGGATGAACAGAAGAAACTGATGATTGAAGACCATTGGGCATAGGTATAAAAACTATCAAAAATGAGAAAGACATTCTACTTATAAAATAAACAACTTTTCAGTTTCAAACACCATATATGTAAAGTAACCCATGAAATTATATTCACAGAAAGACCAGAAATCAAATAGCATATATACAAATCTAATACAGTAACGATAGCAACCATGGGTATCGTCCATAAGGACACTTCCTAGAAAAGAATGCGATTGATATCAGCACCAGCTAGATACGGATTTTAGAATAACACTGGAAAAAGTGGTCAAAGAAACACGACCAACTCGCTTCAGTTTAAACGCACTACTACTCGACAATACAGTAACATCAAAGTCTAACATAATTTGAAGTAATCATATTTGTGTAAGAGCACGACATCTGCTAAAGTAGCACAACATAAAAAACATGTGCTCGACGTCACAAAATGTTGTTTCTAGAAAAGTATGCAAGAAACGGAGTTAGATCATTAAGTAAATAATAACGATCATATAAGACATACGATCATTAAACCTTAGATGGAGTTAACGCAGCAATGCTAAATACAGAAACTGCACAAGAGGCCGCAGAAAAGAGATTAGAACAGATAGGGAACATAATTTAATAAGCAGTTGCAATATAGCAGTCGCTCTAAGAAACAATATTATTTAAAGAACACTTGAACACGACTATGGAAGGAACTACAGAACAGCCTAGAGGTAGTTCGCCAGACGGACATTGATAAGAGTGACGTTCTGCAATAAACACATTACAGAAGTGAATTTTATCTAACATTTTTTGTTCATACACAAGCTTAATCTGATATGTTATATCCTTGCTATCACACTGAACAGCAGGTAGCCAAATACTTGAGTGTGGATAATGTTTCCGTGTTTGACCTTGGGTACAGCTTTTTTTCTGTGTTGGAAATAAAACCGATTACCTGCACACGCGCGGTGACAGCTTCGACAAGCGGCTTTAATTCCTCTGCTCCATACAGTAATACAGAATCGCTCTGAGATTGAGCGAATGGCCCAGGTTAGAGCGGATAGGGAGTATCTGTGGCTAAGATGTTAAGACCATGTCTTGCGTTCCGAAGGTTGTGGGTACGAAATCATACTATGCCGTTCTATTTAGGTGTTCTTTTCCAGAGACCCCAGGAATTTTACAGGAACTACGGAGTTCGTGCTTTGAGTCATATGGAGTAGCACCTGGAACAATGATTTCAATCTTTTGGATTTAGACTCTAGAGCGATGTTGAAAAATGACCTTCAGACCGTATAAGAGTACTAGAGAAAAATAATAATAATCCAATCATAGAGCGTAGTGGCAGAAATGAGAAGAAAAAACCCACAGTAAAATCAATTATGGCAGTGCAACAAATTGTGATATGTTCCGCTGATGATAACAACGATATTTCTTATGTTTTTGTTCTAAACGTTATTACACTGTTCTGCAAGTGTACATGTACATGCTATCACTTTCAATCGTTGTTACTAACATTTTAGTCATTTCAAATTCAGAAGTAGAAGAACAATTGCTGAACGGGACAGCCAGAAAACCAAATGCATAATGATATTTGAAAATACATGTATACAAATGCTTCTGCAAAATAGTGGGTTATAGACTAAAGATAACACATTTATAATGGGACACCGTTTCGAGAAACACATTTCTGATGATTGATTGATGATTGATAGGACCATGATCATTGTATTTTAGTGAACTGTCACGTATGTTCCGATCTCTTTCTTATACAGGAAGATCTCAGCGGCAGTGCATGAACCAACTGCGAAAGTCCTGAGTGTAAATATGAAGATGGTGAAGTTGTTTTGAAATTTTATTTTAATATTTTCATTAATTTTGTCAATTTTAAATGACACTATGTGAGTGTTAAGAGAGAACAATGTCACAGAAGCCTTTGCTGGGTTCACATTCGCTTCGAACTTGTTGCACCAGTCACCAATCCAATTCAGTTCACATTAATGCAGATGCGATTTCATTTCGTCTGAAAATATGATATCAATGTAAATGTTAGCACCCTGTATCTCTAATATGTTAATATCATTTTATCACACTCAGATTTCTAATACATGATCATACCAGTTAATTCTATGTAGTATAACCGTTATTTAATTCTATCATGTTATTCACTATTAATTCTCACATTATATACTGTCTCACACACTATATCACACTTTATATCATCTATTCTCTCAAATAATGCAAGATGTTTTTTTCATAGATTTCTGTTCTAAACTCGACATGGCTCTTCAACCTAAATCACGTTTTGTGTGGTTATATAGAAAAAGGCTTTAACATAAATTCAATTGAAATTAGTAACAACTTGAAATCCCAGAACATATTTGAGTAAAATTAAATTAAGAAAAGCATTCGTCCATTTGGTCTAGGAACCATTGTTATCAATATATTTCTATCAACATCATAATAACGGTAAAGTCTCATATTCCACCATGATACAATTTTATCTGATAACACTTGATCGATGATGGAGTCAAAATAGATTTGAGAAACAAGAAGAAGATATGAAACCTTTAATTCCATTGTGTCTGTGTACCTGAAGCTATGCTGATCTGAGATTTTATGTGAACATATACAGCTTTGGTATTTATATATATATATATATATATATATTATACATATATATATGTTATTTCTGCCACATTTAATAATTTCATACTGTCGATGACGGTAAACTTATTTATAAAGACGATTCAGTCTTGTGTCGTGAAGAAGAACATCTTCAACCTCAAATAATCAATACTGCATTTGACCACTTTTGCATGCAGGAATGTTAACTAAACCACTTGTTAATCTTACAGCTCTTCGTACGACATTTAAATATACAGGTTATACATGCATTGTGTTAGTCACTGCGAATATCTGTAGAAGCATACATAGGCTACACTTATTAACTGTGTTTCTAGTCTTCTTCTTCGTCCACATTTTTCAATACTTAACAATCTACGTATTTGTTTCGAAGTAACTGTATCAGAAAATAGTGTGTTCTGTAAATCACTGTTTTAGACATCATCTGATGTTGAGTTGCGTGTTTGATCTGTTTGGGATTACATTACATTACATGGAACAACATCTACAAGGATCACGCTCATTAATCACTGTCGAACTTAAGTCAGTAGCTTGCAAGTGACATATTTCATGGCTCAGCTTTGCTGCTGTCATTCTGTCTTTTAAGATGTTCTATTATTACTAAACGTTCTTGTTCCTAGTGCATCTTGGGCTTCAAATGTGACTATCCACCGAATTCTAGTTTAGGTTGTCTATATTAGTTTCGTTCCATGACCCCGAACGCACTAATTTCCTCTATCCCAGTCCTTCTCCAAGTAGTGTTTGGTATCACCACTACTTTATTTCTATGTTGGTTCTAGTCAAGTACATATCTGGTTATGTTGCTTAATTGTTTAGCTGAGGGTGTGTCCAAACCACCATCAGTATCACCTTTTAACATCCAGATGTACTGACCTAACCTGTTCTATGTGAAATTAGGAATGTGTTATAACTTCTGACGAGATGAAAGAATATGTTGGTGAATATCTACAGTTTGATTATAATATTCGTAATCACATCATGACTCAGAGTGATTGAGCAGGACACATTTTACACTACTATTAAACATTTAAACGTATGCCCCACTTTGAAAATTGTATATCTCCATAAAGAACGGATATAATTGAACGTAAACCTAGCTTGGCCAAGTCTAGCACTTATATCTTTGTCTGTTGTTTTTACATCGTTGCTAAAGGACACTATATTTTAAAACGTCTCTTTGCCCTCATGTTACACATATCACGCTTATATATGATGATTAAACTTTTTGTTTTACTTAAGTCTACCAATATGCACATATAACTATTAAATTATGTCCACAGAAAATGTCGTTTTTGCTAAATTTTAACATTTATGACATACGTTTTGGAGATTGTGTATAAATATTACTACTCTTGTCTGTCGTATATTTGATAAAGAAACAAGTGTCAAGATAGTTTATTTTTACAAAGTATGCTATAGTATTAATATCAACATCGCAAAAAGGTTTGAGAAAATAGTAATGGAAATGCAAGAGAAATGCGAACAACAAAATCGATATTTCAATGTTGAATAAATAAAAATAATCACAACTGATAAATCAAGCATGGCAACACATACTTTTATCAATAGAGAAAAAAATAAACAAATGTAAACAGTTTTGAATATATCTGTTGACTGTCAGCAAGAGTTGGAAATGTGATGAAGGACATTAAAAGGAGAACAAACATAGCTTTACAAACAAATTGAGCAGCTTGAAACGGGATGGTACTAATAGGAAAACAAAGATAAGAATACTAAGAGCATGCATATTCCCAGTGTTAACATATGGGTGTACAACATGGCTATTTAATAAGACAATTCGAAAGCATATATGTGCTTTTTTAATTTCAATGTTGCAAACGTGTGCTTCGTATTCCATTGGCAGCGAAGAAAATAAATCCAGAAAGAACTCAAAATCAAAGTAAACTATTTGGTGCTACAAAAAAGAATTAGAAAACTGAAGAATTTTGGACATGTAAAAGTACAGATGAGGGCGGCTGTAGCTTAAGAAGTAGTGAGTTCGATACCAACCCAAGCGTACCTAGTTCAAACTCCGCTGCAGGCAGTGTGGAAGCAAATTTGTTCGGCGTGGATTTTTACACAAGGTAAAACTAGATTCAGCAGTTCAGAAAGCAATGGTAAACTGCTGAACGTATAACTACGACTAGTTTACTATGGTTGATGGCAAAGCTCTATAAAGGATATGCCATGATTTTTATTCATTTAAAAAAAAACAGAAATGGTTCGAGGAGATCATTATGAAAAGAAGCATCCTGGTAAAAAGACATAAATGGTTCGAGTAGATCATTATGAAAAGAAGCATCCTGGTAAAAAGACATAAATGGTTCGAGTAGATCATTATGAAAAGAAGCATCCTGGTAAAACGAAGAGGAAACCAACGAGAAGATCGATTTATTATCTTACTGATGATTTGAGAGTGACAGCTGCAAAGGAGGGACATCTGACCGACGAGAGAGAGAGAGATAGAGAAATCCGAACCACTGTTAGTGTGATAAAGTTGTACTATGTACAAACTATTTGATGATGATGAGGATGTATAATACTCAACGATAAGCTCATCATTTACCATTGACATGCATATCTGTTATCTACAAACTCAGCTTCTAATACACAGTTGACAGACATTTGATAAATCACGCATGAGAATAAATCGACTCACTCTCTATCTATTAAATGTGACTTTACTATACTTAACAGATCTTAGACAATGCCATCCTGTTATGAAGTATATGTTTTATATTCAATAATAATTACATCCTTTTGCTACTTTCATGACTACAATTTTCTAATAGAACTTGCTTAGCGCCACAGTTTACTATAGACTTGTGATATCGTAAAAATTGTGAAAAACTATGTTTTCAATATTGATATTGATATATTTAATATGCACATAGTCATATATATATATATATATATATATATATATATATATATATATATATATATATATAAAGGAATATATACATTCAAAGAAAATAGTTCTAGTGTCATCTCTTTCAATGACAGACTTACAACATTAAGTGTGACACTATATCATTATGTAACAAAATATGTATAGTACAGTATATTTAACCATCAAAACATAGCATCCCATCATTTTTTTCATTGGGCATTCTAGTGATCTCATTTTCTAAAATCGTGTTGTATTGTCTCAATATATGGTTATACTCTAGCATATCTAGAGATATGTCACGATCTTGCGCATGCTAGTTACGAATTAATATAAAATGATATCTTAGCTGATAATAACAAATCTTAATGTTCGAATGTCGTTTTAAAAATGCACGTTTAGAATTGATAAGTATGTCCACGTGCAAGAATACTGAAAAATATCAAAGTACCTCGTATTGTATAATTAAAATAATTTGCATGTATGAATATGTTGGTATACAAAAAACAAAGTATTTGACTATCTAATAAGACATGACTAAGTGGGTATATTTTCTTCCAGCATATATATTACATCAATGTTCTCTTCTATTAATGTTTGATTAAATAATTATTGCATCCTTATAAATCAAATTAGTGGTTCGTATCTATTAATACATTATCCTTTGCCATGCATTGTAGACATAACAGATTTGTAGATAAACCATATATATATGTTGATATGCTGAATGCTTCAAACTCTACATGCATTTATTGTGAGTAATCATATATGTCCAGCGAACTTTAAATACAACCTTTTTAAACAAACTCGAAATTGTATTTTGCTGTTGAGCATACAGAACTTAAACCAGAAAAGCTAAAAGAACTTTCATTTGAAACAAACAGAACAATTTACAAGTAACAAAAACATATTCTAAAAAGTATATTACAAGTCAATGACAGATTCATCTCCATCCAACAATTGGCATTGATCAAAGTCATATTCTAATATTTTGTAAAAATAATAAAATTAAGCACGACAATTAATATAAATTATCGAGCAACAGATGATCGTGAAGAAAATGACGAAAGTTCTTAATGATGAGGGTAAATTGATATTTGAAATTGTGAATTATTCAATAATTTGTGGAACTTTTAGTCTTTTTGGAATCACAGCTAACACTGTCAACATTATTATATTCTACAGACAAGGTTTCAAAAATACTGTTAACATCGGATTTTTTGCACTTGCTATCTCTGATATGACTTGTCTCGTAACTTTAGAATGTACATCTATAGGAATGAATCCTTTGTTTATAATGTCAGGTGTGCTATGGTATCCAGTGGACGTTATGTATTTATCAACGGCGTGGCCTCACGTTTGTTTCTCAAGAATTACAAGTTATATTACAGTTTACATAACAGCAGAGAGGTACATCAGTATAGCGCTGCCTCTGAAAGTCAAGCACATCATCACTCCAAAGAAAACGACAGTAATACTTTGTCTCATCTACATAGTCAATCTGATGACACTTGTTCCAGAGTATGTCACAACGTATCTTGGATGGAGATTTGTTCCAGCTAGGAACAAAACACTTATTGCTCTTATATTTACAAGTAGTCGACACAAAGTTGAGGGTATGGTGTTTGTTATTCACTCAACATTGGGTATACTTTCCTTCGTCGGTGTGATTATTTTCACGTCCCTATTGGTGACCAAATTGGGACAAAGTTCACAGTGGCGCGCGGAAATAACTTCTAGCCAAAACAACAGTACAACTAGATCTCTAAAGATAGAAAAACTGTGAAAATGATTGTACTAATAGCTATTATTTTAATCGCGTGCTATACACCTGGGGCGGTCATATCTTTGACAACATTTATTGTAGGACCTGAATTTAACATTGGCGGCAAGTACCTCAATATATTTCAGTCAATATGGGCCGTGGCGTTCGCTTGTCAGGCTATCAACTCCAGTGCCAATATATTTCTGTATTACTCAATGAGCACCAAATACAGACAAACGTTCGACGAACTAATCTTGAGACGTAAGAAATAGTCATTAAATTATGTAAGGTGTTCTATTCTGTTTATATTAACCTGATTTCCAAAGTCTGAAGTCGATCTCATTGGAAAACAAATTTGCTACATACAACAAATACCTATACATGACATTCGTAATGTTCGCTATATCGATAAGACTTATACATATTATTGGAAACAGATAACTGTGTTTTTATAACAATAGAATAGTTTTCATTATATAAGAAGGATTGTTTTTATTTCGTAGATTTCAGTCCACTCTGGACGACTCATAATTCATCGTTCATCCACAGAGAATGTATGTTTATTTGGATGTACATTAAAGCTTACTGTTAATCACATTTCGTATTCTTTCACTTATGTGCACTGTCATACTCCAGACACCATAGATGTAACATTATCTCAATCCCAGTATCGCTTCGTCAACAAGTATCATCATACAAGTGTATTATATCCTTCCAATGTATCTTCACTAACCCAATAACAAGATGATAAACGCTTGTGTGCAGTCTTATTACATAGAACGTGAGCATGCCCTAGACATTAGACTTATGTAAGATATTGACTATTGAAAGAATATATAAATGTTATCCATCCATAGCGTCATAACCTGCTTTGGATCTTTCGAATCATACAATGGAGTCGGATACAATAATACCTAATACTTGAATCACATAGAGCCAATGGAGTTCATTAATAGTGGCCTCAGTCTTTTTCACATACAGGAAAAATGTGTTCTGTAAATTTCATTTGGCCTATAGACGACCCTGCTATCTTCGCTTGTTAGAAAACCGTATTGTACATCAATCAGATTGTTCAGATTGTGTACATCAATCATAAACTCATGTATGTATGCGTACAACAACAATATCATCACCAGTGTTAGTTATTATAGATTAGTTTATTTAAATGGTTGTTTTCAAATTGCTCAAACTTCTACATTCTCTTTTAGAACTAATTGTAACGTTATGGACGACTATCGTGGTCACATTATTCAACATTTAAATCAATGTACAATTAACTAAATCTATTAGAACTATTAGATATGACAAAATATATTTCCCAGTGCAACATATGGGTGTGAAGCATGGACATTTAACAAGGCAGTGGAAAAACTTATATGTATTTTGAATATACGAGTTACAGAAGAATCATCTGCATATCATGGATATGCTGGAAGCAGGCAATCCCGGCTAAAAGTAGAATAGGAAGACCAAGGAGAAGATGGATTCAGGATTTAATTTATGGTATGAGCATGACGGCGACAGAGAGAGGAAATCTGGCCTATGTGAGAGATAGAGTAATTCCGAAAGACTGTTAATGTGTAAAGCTCTGCTCAAGACAAGCTATTTTATGATGATGAATAGTACTGTAATCTGACGACTACCTGATGATTAGCGAAAACCCAGAGACGGTACACCAGATTGCTATAACATTTCCTGATCATGTTTACACATTCAAGCTTTCTTTAACATTGTCCGTTCGTTTTGACACCACGCCACCCATTTGTCTCCAAAATAGTGTTTTCACTTTATAATACTCTAGTTTATTGGAATAGTTTGTTCTATTTTCACAACACTTCAGTTTTCTTCATATGCTTCTTTTCAAAACAATACCCAGACATACTACATTTTTATGCACGTACAGTTTCATATTCATACACTCTGCTTTCGCTTGTGCTATTCTTTTCTTTATCTCCTTTGTACATCTTAGATATGATGTAACGAATGTTCCCAGATATTTGAATCGATGACCTTGCTTCAATGTTGTGTTGTTTATTTTGATATTTCATTATCGTGTTTGCTGTTTTTTTTAGAAATACACATTGCCTCTGTTGTCTTTATATTCATACCAATTCGTTTATTTTCACTTTCTCCCACTATTATGTTTATAAAGACGTGTAGATTTTGTTCATTTGTCGACATGGGAATTGTGTGATCAGCGTATTTTACATTGTTCTCGAATTGTCCATCGACTGTTATTCCTATCTTTTCTTCAGTATGCCGCATGATGTATTTACTGTATATATTGAATAGATCTGGTGAGAGTACGCATTTATGTATTACTCCTAATTGTAACTCTTGATAGATTCCTCTTTGATTCTCTAATTTTATAGTTTCTCTTGATATATTCCAATTTGATTCTCTATAGTTTCTCTTGATAGATTCCACTTTTATTCTCTAATTTTATAGTTTCTCTCTTGATAGATTCCTCTTTGATTCTCGAATTTTATAGTTTCTCTCTTGATAGATTCCAATTTGATTCTCTATAGTTTCTCTTGATAGATTACACTTTGATTCTCTAATTTTATAGTTTCTCTTGATAGATTCCACTTGGATTCTCAAATTCTATAGTATCTTTTGATAGATTCCACTTGGATTCTCAAATTCTATAGTTTCTCTAGATAGATTACACTTTGATACTCTAATTTTATAGTTTCTCTTGATAGATTACTTTTTGATGCTCTAATTTTATAGTTCTACTTGATAGATTACCCACTTTGATGCTCTAATTTTATAGTTTATATTTGTTACTCATACATATTTTATTATAAAGAGTTGAAATTAAGTATTACAAAACGCAGCAATTAAAAATATGTTAAATTAAAATGTATAAAGGATCATATAAATTTGGACAACGGATGTGATGTCTCTTATTTTGGAAGAAGGATAATCACATTTAACAGTTCAACATCTGCAGTTAGTGTTTTGCATTTTTCCAGGCGTTGACTTAGGTAGAGATAAGAAAATAGTATGTGTTAGATTATATAATTTGAAAGGTTTACATTTTACTTTATACTAATCTGGAACCAGATCTAGATCGGAATTTTATAGTATATTAGTTAAAATATTCATACGATGTAGACCAGCGCTAGGCACGCGGGCAGAAACAAACACCCCAAACAATTTGGACCAGACTCAATTGTGAGTCATATTTTACGAAATGTACTGGTCTCTGAAATAAACAACATTAATTTAGGACAAGCACATACGCTCCTATAAAAATCATTCTTTATAAAACAACGAAAGCAAAATAAATAAATATAATATTGAAATGTTAAACAGGACTTTTAAAAACATTTCTTCAAATATCTGAGCGCAACAGTAGAACAAATGTTGGTAATGGGATGGTGGGGCTGTGCAAACCAAGTTAGCAGCTATGCACAACTCGTCGGTTGGTGTCTTTGATAACGAGAAAAGATCAGTATCTTCTACGGTCTGTGAGATCAAACAAGTGATATTGTTTTGTCTAAGTACACGTTACAGAGAAGACATTGTACTGATGAATGTGGATTGTATGAACATAGGCAAACCGTTAGTAGATGTTTGTCACAATTTACATAATAACAATTGTAATCAATAAACAAAAAGTGAACAAAGAATATTGAACTTTTCGGGAAACTTGAACAGCTGATTATCTTTCTATAATGTACCTCAATATTCAAGTGTGTTTAATTTGTGATGGTAAATGTTTGTTGTAAATGAATACAACATCAAACTTTATTGTTTATGCAAACATGAAAGATACAGTTTACTTGAAGTACTGGACAGCTAGGATAAATTTGCTAAATTTTAAAAAAATCGTTAAATAGCATAATATGTTTTTCAATGTAACTTAACGTTTGGAGAATGCGATTTTATAAAATCTTTACTCATTTATACTTTATTATTCATTACTTTTTCTCTCTCCCTTTAACAATTCCCTACTCTCACTCTACATCTCTCCATCCTGTTCTCTTTTTATCCTCATTATGATTCCTAAATTGTATTAGCTTGAGCGTACACCTTAAGTAATTTCTACAAGGTTTTCAATATGTGAGAGTATTCGGTCCTCTGCAGCCTCAAATGTTTTAGATCAGACTCCTGGCATATAAAAGTTTACTCCTGGTAGACTACAAGGAATGAGATTAGACAGTAAAACCAGATACTCTAAATTGTAATTACAGAGTTACTCAAAAATAAGGATATCTATACACAACAAGAAATAGCTAAATAAGTATTATAATCAGACGTACTGAGCATGACTGATATAGAAAATTGTAACTAGATTAGACCACTAGAAGTACTTGTATTTTATATGTATCATCATCATATAACTATTGCACGTTTCACAAGTCATGTAATCTACGAAATAAAACACATATTTCCTTTGTCTACTTACGTTGTGTTATCTACTTGTGTGAGTGAAAGGAAACAGTTACACACTATAGAAAATAACAGTTACTAAAAATGTTATCTTATAAAGACCTGGTCAGACCACTATTGCGTGTCCACTATACTGAAATTGCTTTAAAGACGCACTGCTTCAACTACCAGGAGTAATGACAATGCTACACACATCATTCCTAACCAGAAAGTTGCATTTGCGAAGATGACACTGTTACGAACGGACACACTTTAGGAATTTACGTTCTTCTAGATACACAATCATCGCATACTTTCATATTTACATGTAAAGGTTTCAATGGATACAGCGGAAATTGTTTTCTTGTGATTTGAAATACATCTACATCACTACTTGGTGACGTTCAGTCAGTGACATTTTTCTATGAAATTAAGGAAAACTAAAAACAACACCAGTTATATACGTCTACGAGCTAATCTACAGTAGACGGTAATGGAATTGATAATTTTTATTACAAATTGCATACAAAATGTGAAACATTTGATGTTTTTTTCAGCGGTCTCTGATAATGCGTTTAATCCGCTGTTTGTCCACATACTTGGTAGTCAGCTCCAGGTTAGTCAGGTTTCCCGAATCGTAACTTTCAGGTAGACTGGCTGTGGATAAATGTTGTTTCTCATCTCAACAAGCAGAGGACAGTCTGGCAGGGCATGTTTGACGATCTGTCCCGCATATTGAAATTGGCAGAGAGCTGTTTGCTGTATTCCTAGTCTGTGTCAATGTCTAATTAGTCTGCAAGTTGCCAGTACGATGACAAAAATTAATAACCTGATATGTACTGAAGAAGTCTTTGAGAAAGTCAGCTTCATAATTATATCAAATTTTTGTCTACAAGTTTCTACTGACTATTTTGTTCCTGATGAGAGTTTTGACCTATTGAAATTGAAATTGATCACTGTAGATTTGTTCGATGACACTGTCTTCCTAGCCAAGAGATCGGCACTCTCATTACTTGCAATGTCACTGTGATATGGAATCAACTGCATCTGAATAGATACTATTTCTTGACAGCCAAGAAAAGTATAGTTCTAGGATCAGTACCATGCAGTAATGGGTTGCTCATGCAGGACCTGTCGGGCTGAAATTGAGTCTGTAAGAAAGACCATCTGCATGTGTGTGTTGCCTATTCATGTGGTACCATGCAGTAATCGGTTGCTCATCCAGGACCTGTCGGGCTGAAATTGAGTCTGTAAGAAAGACCATCTGCATGTGTGTGTTGCCTATTCATGTGGTACCATGCAGTAATGGGTTGCTCATGCAGGACCTGTCGGGCTGAAATTGAGTCTGTAAGAAAGACCATCTGCATGTGTGTGTTGCCTATTCATGTGGTACCATGCAGTAATCGGTTGCTCATGCAGGACCTGTCGGGCTGAAATTGAGTCTGTAAGAAAGACCATCTGCATGTGTGTGTTGCCTATTCATGTGGTACCATGCAGTAATCGGTTGCTCATCCAGGACCTGTCGGGCTGAAATTGAGTCTGTAAGAAAGACCATCTGCATGTGTGTGTTGCCTATTCATGGGTACCATGCAGTAATCGTTGCTCATGCAGGACCTGTCGGGCTGAAATTGAGTCTGTAAGAAAGACCATCTGCATGTGTGTTTGCTCTATTCATGTGGTACCATGCAGTAATCGGTTGCTCATGCAGGACCTGTCGGGCTGAAATTGAGTCTGTAAGAAAGACCATCTGCATGTGTGGTTGCTATTCATGTGGTACCATGCAGTAATCGGTTGCTCATGCAGGACCTGTCGGGCTGAAATTGAGTCTGTAAGAAAGACCATCTGCATGGGGTGTTGCCTATTCATGTGTACCATGCAGTAATCGGTTGCTCATGCAGGACCTGTCGGGCTGAAATTGAGTCTGTAAGAAAGACCATCTGCATGTGTGTGTTGCCTATTCATGTGGTACCATGCAGTAATGGGTTGCTCATCCAGGACCTGTCGGGCTGAAATTGAGTCTGTAAGAAAGACCATCTGCATGTGTGTGTTGCCTATTCATGTGGTACCATGCAGAATCGGTTGCTCATGCAGGACCTGTCAGGCTGAAATTGAGTCTGTAAGAAAGACCATCTGCAGTGTGTGTTGCCTATTCATGTGGTACCATGCAGTAATGGGTTGCTCATCCAGGACCTGTCGGGCTGAAATTGAGTCTGTAAGAAAGACCATCTGCATGTGTAAGGTTCTATTCATGTGGTACCATGCAGTAATCGGTTGCTCATGCAGGACCTGTCGGGCTGAAATTGAGTCTGTAAGAAAGACCATCTGCATGTGTGTGTTGCCTATTCATGTGGTACCATGCAGTAATCGGTTGCTCATCCAGGACCTGTCGGGCTGAAATTGAGTCTGTAAGAAAGACCATCTGCATGTGTGTGTTGCCTATTCATGTGGTACCATGCAGTAATCGGTTGCTCATGCAGGACCTGTCGGGCTGAAATTGAGTCTGTAAGAAAGACCATCTGCATGTGTGTGTTGCCTATTCATGTGGTACCATGCAGTAATCGGTTGCTCATGCAGGACCTGTCGGGCTGAAATTGAGTCTGTAAGAAAGACCATCTGCATGTGTGTGTTGCCTATTCATGTGGTACCATGCAGTAATCGGTTGCTCATCCAGGACCTGTCGGGCTGAAATTGAGTCTGTAAGAAAGACCATCTGCATGTGTGTGTTGCCTATTCATGTGGTACCATGCAGTAATCGGTTGCTCATGCAGGACCTGTCGGGCTGAAATTGAGTCTGTAAGAAAGACCATCTGCATGTGTGTGTTGCCTATTCATGTGGTACCATGCAGTAATCGGTTGCTCATGCAGGACCTGTCGGGCTGAAATTGAGTCTGTAAGAAAGACCATCTGCATGTGTGTGTTGCCTATTCATGTGGTACCATGCAGTAATCGGTTGCTCATCCAGGACCTGTCGGGCTGAAATTGAGTCTGTAAGAAAGACCATCTGCATGTGTGTGTTGCCTATTCATGTGGTACCATGCAGTAATCGGTTGCTCATCCAGGACCTGTCGGGCTGAAATTGAGTCTGTAAGAAAGACCATCTGCATGTGTGTGTTGCCTATTCATGTGGTACCATGCAGTAATCGGTTGCTCATCCAGGACCTGTCGGGCTGAAATTGAGTCTGTAAGAAAGACCATCTGCATGTGTGTGTTGCCTATTCATGTGGTACCATGCAGTAATGGGTTGCTCATGCAGGACCTGTCGGGCTGAAATTGAGTCTGTAAGAAAGACCATCTGCATGTGTGTGTCTATTCATGTGGTACCATGCAGTAATCGGTTGCTCATCCAGGACCTGTCGGGCTGAAATTGAGTCTGTAAGAAAGACCATCTGCATGTGTGTGTTGCCTATTCATGTGGTACCATGCAGTAATGGGTTGCTCATGCAGGACCTGTCGGGCTGAAATTGAGTCTGTAAGAAAGACCATCTGCATGTGTGTGTTGCCTATTCATGTGGTACCATGCAGTAATCGGTTGCTCATGCAGGACCTGTCGGGCTGAAATTGAGTCTGTAAGAAAGACCATCTGCATGTGTGTGTTGCCTATTCATGTGGTACCATGCAGTAATGGGTTGCTCATCCAGGACCTGTCGGGCTGAAATTGAGTCTGTAAGAAAGACCATCTGCATGTGTGTGTTGCCTATTCATGTGGTACCATGCAGTAATCGGTTGCTCATCCAGGACCTGTCGGGCTGAAATTGAGTCTGTAAGAAAGACCATCTGCATGTGTGTGTTGCCTATTCATGTGGTACCATGCAGTAATCGGTTGCTCATGCAGGACCTGTCGGGCTGAAATTGAGTCTGTAAGAAAGACCATCTGCATGTGTGTGTTGCCTATTCATGTGGTACCATGCAGTAATGGGTTGCTCATCCAGGACCTGTCGGGCTGAAATTGAGTCTGTAAGAAAGACCATCTGCATGTGTGTGTTGCCTATTCATGTGGTACCATGCAGTAATCGGTTGCTCATGCAGGACCTGTCGGGCTGAAATTGAGTCTGTAAGAAAGACCATCTGCATGTGTGTGTTGCCTATTCATGGGTACCATGCAGTAATCGGTTGCTCATCCAGGACCTGTCGGGCTGAAATTGAGTCTGTAAGAAAGACCATCTGCATGTGTGTGTTGCCTATTCATGTGGTACCATGCAGTAATCGGTTGCTCATGCAGGACCTGTCGGGCTGAAATTGAGTCTGTAAGAAAGACCATCTGCATGTGTGTGTTGCCTATTCATGTGGTACCATGCAGTAATCGGTTGCTCATGCAGGACCTGTCGGGCTGAAATTGAGTCTGTAAGAAAGACCATCTGCATGTGTGTGTTGCCTATTCATGTGGTACCATGCAGTAATCGGTTGCTCATGCAGGACCTGTCGGGCTGAAATTGAGTCTGTAAGAAAGACCATCTGCATGTGTGTGTTGCCTATTCATGTGGTACCATGCAGTAATCGGTTGCTCATCCAGGACCTGTCGGGCTGAAATTGAGTCTGTAAGAAAGACCATCTGCATGTGTGTGTTGCCTATTCATGTGGTACCATGCAGTAATCGGTTGCTCATCCAGGACCTGTCGGGCTGAAATTGAGTCTGTAAGAAAGACCATCTGCATGTGTGGTTGCCTATTCATGTGGTACCATGCAGTAATCGGTTGCTCATCCAGGACCTGTCGGGCTGAAATTGAGTCTGTAAGAAAGACCATCTGCATATGTGTGTTGCCTATTCATGTGGTACCATGCAGTAATCGGTTGCTCATCCAGGACCTGTCGGGCTGAAATTGAGTCTGTAAGAAAGACCATCTGCATATGTGTGTTGCCTATTCATGTGGTACCATGCAGTAATCGGTTGCTCATCCAGGACCTGTCGGGCTGAAATTGAGTCTGTAAGAAAGACCATCTGCATGTGTGTGTTGCCTATTCATGTGGTACCATGCAGTAATCGGTTGCTCATGCAGGACCTTTCGGGCTGAAATTGAGTCTGTAAGAAAGACCATCTGCATGTGTGTGTTGCCTATTCATGTGGTACCATGCAGTAATCGGTTGCTCATCCAGGACCTGTCGGGCTGAAATTGAGTCTGTAAGAAAGACCATCTGCATGTGTGTGTTGCCTATTCATGTGGTACCATGCAGTAATCGTTGCTTCATGCAGGACCTGTCGGGCTGAAATTGAGTCTGTAAGAAAGACCATCTGCATGTGTGTGTTGCCTATTCATGTGGTACCATGCAGTAATCGGTTGCTCATCCAGGACCTGTCGGGCTGAAATTGAGTCTGTAAGAAAGACCATCTGCATGTGTGTGTTGCCTATTCATGTGGTACCATGCAGTAATCGGTTGCTCATCCAGGACCTGTCGGGCTGAAATTGAGTCTGTAAGAAAGACCATCTGCATGTGTGTGTTGCCTATTCATGTGGTACCATGCAGTAATGGGTTGCTCATCCAGGACCTGTCGGGCTGAAATTGAGTCTGTAAGAAAGACCATCTGCATGTGTGTGTTGCCTATTCATGTGGTACCATGCAGTAATGGGTTGCTCATCCAGGACCTGTCGGGCTGAAATTGAGTCTGTAAGAAAGACCATCTGCATGTGTGTGTTGCCTATTCATGGTACCATGCAGTAATCGGTTGCTCATGCAGGACCTGTCGGGCTGAAATTGAGTCTGTAAGAAAGACCATCTGCATGTGTGTGTTGCCTATTCATGTGGTACCATGCAGTAATGGGTTGCTCATCCAGGACCTGTCGGGCTGAAATTGAGTCTGTAAGAAAGACCATCTGCATGTGTGTGTTGCCTATTCATGTGCTGTGCTGACATCAGGAAGACATCGAGTTATAAAGCTGAAACAAGAGATGCCATGAGAATTATGAACGATTTTCATTCACAAGTTTTAACTGAAAGATCAGAATAAGATAATCATAGAAGATCATTGTGTATAGACATAAAAACGATAATGGATAAACATGAAATTATGTCTTAATTAAACACTTTTCAATTACAAACAGCATATTTTAAAAGTAGCTCAATAAATCATATTCACAGAAAGACAAGAAATAGATTATACAACAATGTAATACAGTAACGATATAAACTGGCAAGTATAATCTATAAAGATACTTCTGAAAATAAATAATTATTGATATCAATACCAGCACATAGATATGATTTTAGAATGGATATGAAAAAGTAATAAATAGAAGTACGACAAACTTCGTTCTATTTAAATTTTAATAATACTGACCATACAAATATCAAAGTATAAAGTACAATTTAATAGTGAATGATGAACGTCTGATGAACTTATGGATTTTAGGAACAATTATAAAGATGATCTTGACAGCACAAAATGAAATTCCTAGAAAGTACAAGAATGGCTTTACATCATTGATTAAACAACAACAAGCTTTTTATGAGAAAATAAGACAGGTATATCAAACCGGACTGATTCTGATAAACAATACACATGGGTGATGACACATTACTGCAAAGAAATGCTCAAAGCGGTTGATGATACAATTGTTAGCCAGAAAAAGGAACGACACAAAAAGTATGGGAAGAAGAAACTGTTGGTAGATCAATGGAAGAAGGGAATACTGTTAAGATCTCCTAAAAAGGATTCTAAAGATTGCAACAACTGAAGAGGATCACCACATCAGTAACACCAAGATTCTCTGCAAAATCATTCTACAGATTCAAAGGAGCAAAGGACACACCTCTGAGAGAAGAACAAGCTGGTTTTAGACCTGGGAGAGTTGCTGTGACCAAATAATTACCTACGACTAATTTTTTTGGAGGAAACATATTGAGTAAAGCAAATACTACTCATAATAAATTTCCTTACTGATTTTAAAAGCCTTTGATAGTCTATATAAAGAACTTCTGAGAATATTCTGAGATGCTATGTGAAATACCAGACAAAAGACAAGAAACATTATTAAGAGCCTCATGATGGTTCACATTGTGCACTGTACTGATGTAGGACACAAAGCGACTGGTTTATGTTGGAAACTGAGTAAAACAAGGCCGTATTCTATTCCGCCATTGTTTGAGTGATATTGACTGGTGTGATGCGAAAATGCTTGCAGGGCGAAACTGGCACTGATTGCAGAAAATAGACAATCAGAAGATTTGATTTTATAGATATTGTTTACTAAGCAGAAACAACTAAGATATATAATAAAAACAGACAGACCCTGTCATCTATCAGGTGTTGACTGAGAGATAAGCTACAGAAAACAAATATAATAAGAGCAATTTATGCATGGCAATGCAGATATCACACTGAATCTAAAACATAAAAATAACAGTATAAATTACCTATTTAGTAGCAATTCTGATTGGCACAGGAAAATGTTAATAGAAACACAGGATAACTAAATGGCACGTGTATTAATAATATTTCTTTCATTTAATTTGTAATATTCATTATATATATATATATATTATATATATATATATATATATATATATATATATATAATAATCATAAATACATATCAAAACATCATTTTGCATATCACAATCTAAGCTATTCTATTTTCTGAATCGTGTCAGAATTAGAAAACAAAATATATAGTTATATGTGAATTTATGGATATATAAAATATCTGCATGTACATGTCACGATATTGCCATTGGTAATTAGAATTTATAAAATGATATCATAGTTTATAATGACAATCTTAGATGAGTTTGTTTCGTATTTAAATATACTTATTGATGTGATTAGCATGTCAAGTTGCAATAATACTGAAAATAGCCACAATTTCGTACTGGTATAATCATGATAATTTGTAAGGAAGTTACATTCAGATATTAATAAATTAAAAGAAGACAAAGCATTATATATTTCAAGACATAAATAATGAGTATATTTTCCATATTATAGATACATATATTACATCTTATTATGTTTTTTACTTCTATTGAATAATTACGCTTCCTTAGATATCAAAATAGGCCAGTCCTTACCTATTAATTACATTATCGTTTGCAATACATTGTAAAGTATAATATAATTTTTGGATACAGTTTTGATGTAGTACACAAACGTAGATTTGTTGATACTTAAAATATTTGTAAACAAAACATATATATCTGATATGTTGATTGAGTCAAAGTTCATGTGCATTTATTGTGTCTAATGTTACCGTCATATACTTTATCTGCAACTCACTACAAACCAATATTTTATCGTGATGCTGAAACATAAGAATGCATAAAAGATAAAAGAGTTACAACACTAGAAAGAAACATTACAATTTACAAATATGTTAAAGCTCAGTATAGATGACAATGCATATATTTGCCATGTTGGCAATGTCTATTGAGAACAGAAACAATTAAAATAATAATACATTATTGCTACACAAGACAAAATAATAATAATCTTGAGGTAATCAATACGTGAAGAGAAAATTTATCGAAAGTTTTAGTGTGATGAGGAAAATTGAGATGCAGCCATAGAATTATCTAATAATTTAGAACTTTATCTGTCACAATCCTAACAACACTGTCAACATAATTATATTCTACAGCCAAGGCTCAAAATACCGTTAATACTTGATTTTTTGCACTGACCATTCTGATATGATTTTCCTTAACTTGTTAATGCGCACCCATAGACTGAACTTTTGTTCATATTTTTGTCAGGTGGTATTTTTTTGGAAGTCAAGTTTCATATATCAGTGTTGGAATCACGCTTGTTTTCGGTTAATTACAGGTTTCAATACAGTTTATATAACAGCAGAGATAAAGAACGTTATAGCGCGTTTCTAAAAGTCAAAACACACTATCACCCAAAGAAACCACACACTGGTGTCTGATTCACATAGTCAACCTGATGGCTCTTGTTCCAGAGCATGCCATCTTTTCTTGGATGAGATTTGTTCCATCTAGTGATCAGACACTTATTGCTCAGATTTACTTAGGCAGCTCTGAGTCAAAGTGAGGCATGGCCTTTGTTCTTCACTCAACATTGGGTATACTTTCTTCGTCTGTATATTATTTTCATCATTGATAACTAAATTGGGACAAAGTTCACTAGTATGGAAATACTCTCAGCCAGCAATAATACAATTCAGATCTCAAAGATAGAAAACTGCGAAACTGGCTATATTAATAGCTACTATTTTAACTAAGCTTGTTATACACCAGGTGTGGCTGTATTTTGACATCATTTATTGCAGGACCTGAATATGGTATTGGTAGGCATGTAAATATATTTCCATCAATGTATCTGTATGTTCTGTTTGTCATTATCAACCAGGTATGTCAATATATTTCAGTATTACCCAATGAGTACCAAATACAGACAACGTCTGACGAGGCTAATCTAGGACGTAAGTAAGTATCAATAAATCTTACAAGTGCTCTTGCTTACGATTACCTGATTTCCCAAATTCTAAAGACGATCTCATTGGAAACAAATTTAGTACAGGTAATCGGGTCATATGGTTTATGGTTGAAAACCGAGTAAAGCAATATTGTAATCTATTCACTATTAGTTGGAGGAATACACACACTGTGATGCAAAATGTTGCAGGCGAAAGTGGAATACTGAATGTAGAAAATAGACAACTAGAAGATTGATTTTGCAGATGATATTGCCTTGTTGGCGCAGAAATAAATTCAAGATATGCAAAAGAAAACAGACAACTTGTCATCTATAGACTGCAAAGTTGGACTGCAGATATTATGAAAAAATAAATATAATGAAGACACTCTATGGCAAGTAATAAGATATCACACTGAATGAAATGATAAAATAACAGAGCAGTTCTAACTATTTAGGCAGCAATTTTTATACAGGGAAAATTAAAAAAGAAATTATGATAATGAATTAAAACAACACCAGCTTTTAAAAGTCTAAATAAAACATGAATCATGAGAATATATATATTAAACTGAATTACGAATTTTCAATTCAATGTTAATGATCCTAACATATATAAAAAGAAGGAGAGTTGGGAAAATGACTAAAATATATAGAAAGTGTTGAATGCATCTGAAAATAGATGTCTGCGAAAATAACTGAATACAAAAATGGAACGAATTCAGAGAAGTGGGATGCAATCAGAGACATGTTCACAACTACTAGTACAACTGCTATAAGAGAGAAGATGGAGATATGTTAGTACACTTGATGAGAAATTATCAACGAACAAAGCAAAGCTACAGCATTAGCTGGAGGTATGTCTATAAAAGAGATATCGACCTAAGGAGACCCGGAATGAACTTTGTTAAGAAAGACAGGAAAGATTTGTCGAAGTTCCACATGGAGAATTATTATTGCCCAGGATAGAGTTGGAGATGGAGAAATTATTTACAGGCCTTACAAAAATGTACAACGGTACGAGAGAATTATTACGTATCATACTGGGAACAATTTAGCAATACAAATACAGAAACTGCACAAGAGACACTGGAAGAATGATATTGTTAGAAAGAAAAAAGAACAACAGAATTTATTGAGCAATATAAAAGATGCTCTACAGAACAAGACTTGCAAGAATCCTTTTGAACACGACTGAACTACTCACATTAACTGAGCCTGTAGGAAGCAGTTTCTTACAAGACTTTGAAGAACCTCTTGGAATACGACTCATGAACCACCACCCAGTCATCTGAAATGTAGGAAGTGCTTCAAGCGTAGATCCAAGACAAAATACATACTTGCATTAACGGATCATTAAAGAGCAGCCCATCATATGATGCAGAAGGAATGTCGACTTAATAGAAAGGTTGTAGGCAAAAAGGCTCTTTATGTAGATCCAAACCAAAGACATGGTCTAACTGGACTGTTAGAGATGAACTTCTTTCTGAGGCAAGCTATATACCATAGTCAATAAAAATGCAGACACTAAATCAGACGCTATCTTGTCACCATAGGCGTACAATTGGCATAACGTGAAACCGTTCTTGGCACAGGCTATTTATATATCGCAGTAGACTATCAAAGAATGATGAAATGAACGATCGAAGAAGAAGAAGACGAACATGACCAGAGGGAGCGAATGACATGAAGAGACCAGATAGTTGTTCAGATGGACAGGTGATGAGACTGCTGTCTCATAAATGATGCGGCAGAGATATATGTCGGTAAATGTTTGCATTTGATTATTATCTGATAATCTGGTCAGAACCTGAGTGATATAGGCAGAAACAAATGTACATTTCTTACTGAAGAATCAAACAGGTGTCCTACATTTTAAAAATGGTTTATAGATTTTCATACGGACAAGAGGTACTGAGGCAAACCCAGTTTGCCAAGTCTAACAATTTTTATATCTTTGTGTGCTATTCCTCACTTACTAATGAACAAGACGTTTTTGAAAAGCCTAAGATATACTCAATATATTGCGCCACATGATTATCATATGTTGCTGACTAAGTCTAGCACTTTGCATACGTATGAAATTATATCCACATGAAATGTTTATTCAAAGTTTTAGTGGATTTACTGTTTGGGATTGCATAAAACATTACTGCTCTTGGTCTGTCGTATATCAGGAAAAGAGAAATGTGCCAAAGATAAAATAATTTTGACAACTTTTGTTACAATATCGTTAATAACATCACAGAAAACAGAAACTAATAGAGGTAGAGTTAATAATGAAGGGAAAACAGAAGGCAATATCAAGATCTATATTTTATTGTGTAAAACAATGCATTATTGACAACTGATCAAAACATATTTATTTTTTTATTTAAACAGAAAGAAAATAGAAGATATGAGGTTTTGAAATATCCTTGAATTACTGTAAACAAAGAGATGGAAAATGAGATGACTAGAAATTAATGAAAACAACATGCACAAAATAGACAATAAACAACAGTATGTACTTTGAAACTGATAGGAAAACAAAGGGCAAAACTAAGATGGTAGATATTACTAGCGTCAACATTTTAGGTATGAAGTATGGACATTTAATAAGGCAGTGTAAGTATATGAATGGATATATGGCAGAAGAAAATATTCCTCTGCAGTCTATAGACAGATAATATAGGCTGTGGATATATATCTAGTAAGAATTCAAATCATTGTAGAATTGAAAGTGATGCTACCACCATTAAGAAATTGGTAGAAGTATTTTTTTAGATATATCAAAGAAAAAGTAAGAATGGCTTTGTAGAATACTATTATGAAAGTAGATAATCCTGACGAAATGTAGAGTGAAGATCACAGAAGTGATTGATTTGATGATGTTACTATTGATGATTTGAGCGGATGCAGACATCTGATCACTGTGATAAGAGAGAGAATATTTTAGAACATTGTTAGTGTGATAAAGCTCACTTAGACAACTATTTATGATAATGATGTGCATATTAATCTACGATAACTTTAGCACTAACATGATGTTTTCAATTGTTATTTCATAACATCATTTCTTTACGCAAAGTCTACAGACATTTTATAAATCACACATGAGAATAACTGATTCATTTTTTCCCATTAAAATGTGCTCTTTATGTTCGATGTACTTATCAGGTCTTTTTCTAGACAATGCTACTCTTCTAAAGTATATAGTTATATATTCACAATAATGATCTAATTTACTTGTCGTTAAGCATTATTTTCAATAGAATTGCTTTGGTGCTACAATTCTACTATATGCTTGGTGATACCCCAAACTATAAAAGATGTATTAAATATTTGCTATAATAAATATTTCTCAGTAAAATATTTATTATACAAAAACACATATATACATTTATACATTTTAGCATACAATGGTAATGACATTCTTCTATATGACGGGATTATAGACCATTATGCTTAAAAGTATATCATTGTGTGAAAAATATTATGTACATACCACGCTTGATCACAACACAACATACCAATATTTAACATAGAACAATCTAGTGATCTCATTTTCTCAAATCGTGTTGTGCTGTCTCAATATATGATTATACACAGAGCATATCTACAGATGTCACGATCTTGCTATTACTAATTACAAATGATGTAAGATAATATCTTAGTTCACAATGACAAATATTAGTGTACAATGTCGTATTTAATGCATGTATAGATCTAAATGAATCTTGTAAGAATAATGACAATAATAAGCTATAGTGTTATCCATATAACTCAGATAATTGTCGTATAAATATTCTGGTACAAAAACAAAGTATGTTATTATATAATAAAACATAGATAAATTGATATATTTTTCCATGATATTAGAGATTTATTTGTCGTCTATTAATCTCATTAAAATTATTATCAGTATCGTTAGATATCACAATATTAATACATTATCCTTCGCAATGCCTTGTTGACATAATATATGTGTAGAAAAAACTTAGTTACACAAACATATATAAGATGACATTTTCTTCTGAATAATTAACTGACATATATTTATTGAAAAGATAAAGATATATCTACAGTGCACTTTATCTGCAAACCTGTTAAACAAAACTTCAGAATAAAAATATCAATTCAAAAAGAACTAAATTTGAAGGTAATAAAAACAGTTTACGATTATCAAACATAGATTCTCAAAAGTAATATTGCTAAGTCAGTGACAGATCTATCTCCTTACACAATTCTTCAGTGACAAAAAGTCAAATTTAAAATATTTCAATTATAGAAAATTTACGCATGATGGAATTGACAAAATTATCTTTAATCATCGAGACAGAAATGACTAAAATTCTTAGTGACGAATGCAGATGGGTATTTGACGTGAATTTGCAATAATTTGCGAAATTTGTAGTTCGGGAATCACAGCTAACACTATCAATATTATTATATCTCATAGACAAGGTTTCAAAAATATCATAACATCGGATTTTGCACTAAGCATTCTGATATGACTATTCAAACTTTAGAATGTACATCTAGAATGAATCATTATTTTTTAATGTCATGAACGCTATGGTTTCCGCTGAGAGATTATAGATTCATTATCTATGTGGCTCAATGTTTGTTTCTCAAGAATTACAGGATATAGCTACAGCTTACATAATTGTGTCGAGAGTACATCATATAGCGCTGCTCTAAGTCGCCACATCATCGATCCCGTGAAAAACTACAGCAATAATTTCTGATCTACATAATCACCTGATGACACTTAGTTCCAGAGCATGCCATCTTTCTTGGACGGAGTTTTCACCATCCAGAACAAGACATATTATTGTTTCATGGATCGCATACGAAGCAAAATCGAGATAGTGCTGAATATGACTTTATTGTTCACCTGACCTTGTGGTGGCAATTTCCTTCCTCGGTGTTATTGTCTACTTCATTATTGAGACCAATTGGGATTATGCGTTCAGTGGCATGAAGTAACTTCAGCCAAAGCAAGATACATCTAGATTCCCAAAAGATCAGAGAAAACTGCGAAACTGGTTGGTACTAATAGGCTAGTATTTTAATTGGCGTAGCTGTATACTCTGGAAGTGATTATCTTTGCAATATTTGTAGATTGTAGGGAACTGAATCAATATTAAAGGGTGTACATTTCAATATATGGGTCAGTTCGTCTGTATGTTTTTATTTGTGCTATCAATCTGTGTGTTAATATTATTTTGTATTATTTCTCTATGAGTACTAATACAGACAAACTTTCGATAATTTAATTCAAGATTTAAAGAAGGAGCGCTATTCAAATTTTGAAGTGCTATTTTGAAATTTATTTAACAGGTTACCACTACTTGAGCGCAATAACCACAACGTTATAACAGAAATCTAATCTCATATCATTACACATCGTGAAATTTCTAAATTTTTATTATAATAGAAGAATTTACATTTATACAGAGATTCTTTTATCTATAGGTCCGTTCAACAACTCATGTTCACATTCCAACATGAATTAGCAAAACTATCTATTTCACAGCAGCGAAACTTATGCAAGCAATTATAATTATATCGGGATGTAAACAATCACGAAGAATTGCTTATATCTCTTTATAAACCTGATAAATGATGAAGGTTTTATGAGTTCCGATACAGAATGTGAAGTTTACAGTAATACCCAACACAGATATTTGATGATGTCAAGTCTCATTCAAAGAAGTATCATCCAGCTCATACATAGATTCAATGTTGATACTGAATAGCCATGTGAAAAAGGAAAGAGCAGAGATAGTTTGTACATTATGCTTAAAAAAATTAAAGTTAGCTGCCATGTCATAATGCTATCCCCAGTCCAGGCTTAGGATTGGCAATGGAGGAGCATTTGGAGACGTTCTTTCAAATCGCCATTTTAGGTACATTATGTGTTAATATATGTTGAGGTATCACTACACTAAAATAGTTTTCAATAGAAGTTCTTAGATACTGTAGTAAACTTATACACTAAATTCAAATAGACACCAACGACCTGTGTCCCTGTGGCTTAAGCGAGTATGACAAGAGAATGATTCTATATAACTGCCCATGCAGAGACCTGAGAAGAAAGACCGGCATCCACAACTGTATGGCGTGGTTGATAATCTGGAGTGGCAAGACGGCCGCCTTTAGAGAATTGAAATCCCATTCTAATGAGAACGCAGAAGAAGAAGTATACTGTGGTACAGATGACCGGATAGCGCAGTTCAGTTAATGGCGCATAGGGACAACGCTGCACCAGGATTAGTGAACTGGTACCAATCAAGATCCTACCTACCTTCCACGTGGTGACCGGTACGAAGCATTAGTTTCTGTCTGGCTTTAGCGATAGGATCGAGGGAGACTGTTCTGGCGTGGGTAGGGATGCAGACGTGTCTCATTGAGAGATATGCCTCGGGCAACACAGACGAGCGGAATCCCAGAGTGACTACAATGCATCGCCCTTCAAGTCGATGGAAAAGCGGCGAATAAACTGCAAAGGGATGAAGGGCACATCCAGAGAAGAGACGTGGGGCCTGCGTGACCAAACCCTGGGTCCGAGACGAGCTGGGCATGGGCCCACATAGGCGAAACTGGGAGTTGTCCAGTGCCTGACAACCTAGAGGTTGGTGTAATATGAGCATTAGAGAACTGATGGAAATGGTGGCAGGCACGAGGGCAGAGCGTGAGGCGCATGTGACGATGGCACGAGTGGGCTCATCAGGGGTAGACGCACAGGCTGATGCAGAGGGATAGTGGCAGTATGTAGGGTGAGTGGACCACCCTGCTGCAGAAAACTAGAGTCTGAGCAGAGATCTAATCCAGAGGCATGCTTCGCCTGTAAAGGAACTACTAATGCCTTGTAGTTAGATCAGACAGAACTGAAAGTCTAGTGCTGGAGCAAACTGTACACAAAACTGGATGAAGGAAAACCATTTCGGCTAAAAAGACCGGGCAAGCTGAAGATGATGCTGACAGCCCACAGGTAGGTCGGTTAAGGTCGCTACCCCTGTAGAAGAGGCCACTAGCAACCTGGCTGTCTCTGCAGGTTATTGGGACAGTCAGTTGGAGCTGAGGAGAACGAACCCAGCAACGCTGGGTTGAAATCGGAATACTGCCGAATGAGAAGCAATTAGAGCTCCAAATGGTACTAAGATTGTGACGTAAACCAAAAATAGGGAAGACTGCAGTAAAACTTGGCAATATGAACACGTACAAACAAAGATAATTATAAATACAAATACATAAAACAGGTGACGATAAATACAAATGTTTCAGACCAACAAGGCCTTATCACAAATGAACAAAACGGGAGTGATAAATTAAAAATGAACATAAATGGACGCACCAAATACCAACGATCGATAGGCACTGAATAGAAAAATGAATACTGAAATAAATGTAACACAAAACACACATAAAGATCCAGAGATAGAGATATCAATAAACATCTAGTAAATATATTAACTTGAATACATGCAATATATATACCCATTAGATTATAAAGCATGGAAGACAGCATTAGAAGCATAAGAATGTACATATGCAAATATATTCATAGAGATTATAAAGCATGGGAAGAGAAAGTACTAAGAAGCATAAGAATGTAATACGTTGAGCTATGTGGTCAAGGCACTATACAGTTAGAACAACTATTCTCCAGAGCAACGACTATGATCATCAGATACATGATCGGATGGTTAGACTTGACATCGTAGCTCCTGAATGGCTAGTATCATTGAAATGGGTAGGCCACAGGTCACAGAGCATTACATATCGCGCAAGTGTTGGGCGAATTTGTCACTGAGGTTCTCGCTGGTTTCAATATAGGCCTCAAGGCACTGGCTTTCTGGCAGATAATGGCGCTAGATAATATTACGGCATCCGTAGCGAACCATCAACAATGAACGGCTGAAAAGACACCGTATGGTTCATGTATTACATAAGGACAAGTAGGCAGAGCGCTGACGCACACATCTGGATTGGTGCCAAAATGACTCTGGATGTTATAATGATGACGCGTCCAACATATCTTGGCGCTTCTGTCCTGCCCAATGCCACCAAAGGATGGTGTGTTAAAGATTTAACGCGTATCATGATCAATCGAAGAATGCAGATGATGGAATAAGACTTTCACAAGGAAATCGCGGAGGTGGAGGTTACATGCGTTTCTACCTGTCAAGACTGGGGCGCTGCGTTGGTTAGAGAGCCCATGAGAACTGGTTAACGCGCCATAGCAGAAGCAAAGCACTCATTCGGTATAAGCGCTTACGAAAGAAATCCAGTATCTCGTGAATCCCATCGAGGAAATCGTCGTCCTCGCTTACAGAGAGTAAGACGAATACGCAAGAGTTGAGAGAATGGCAAAGAATCACTTATTTTGTCTGGAACGAAGAGGCATAAAGAAGAAATCTATGCAATTGTAGTAGTTTTGTATACTGATGTAGTGATGGTGATAGGTTGATAGTATAGTGATGTCAAGAAAGTTGACACAAGAGTGTAGAGATGAGACAGAAAACTGAATAGCTGGGATTGAAGACACATGAAATTAACATGTGACAATTTGGTTTAGGTATATCGGTACGCCAATACAACTGACACATCTATGGATACACAGACAGAAGAGGCCATCATAGAAATTCCACAATAGTGCTCAAGATGACCCATGAATATTGAAGTATAATCGTCCTATTTTAGTACCTATGGCGACTTACTGGGATTCGCGCTCAAAGAACTGGTCACTGAACTGGTGCGAGTTGAGAAGAACTAGTTCTCAAAAAGACGAAGGAGAGCCGAGGTGGAGACAAGTGGTTAGTTCTCCTGTCGAGAAAGAACTGGAGAGCCGAAGTCCGTATCGAATGAGGTATGAGGTGTACAATGAGCATCAAGAGAGAAAGAGACGGCAAGTCCTGCCAGGCAACAACCCAACAGACGAAAAAATAATATGGTTCATATCTTTCAAGAATGAAGCTGTAGTATGGTGACTCATAGGACTGAAGATATTTATCAAGAAATTGAGATATGTCTGGTAGGACAAGAGCAAGGTGAAACGATGTGGGCTCATCTGGGATTGTCTTGATTTATGAATTTTAGAGCACATAAAGGTGGTTTTCCTAAACACTACTGATGACACAAAGTGATGATGCGCTGGTAGGAAGGTCAAAGCAGAGGCAATCAAGTTCTAATTACTGAAAATGGACTTTACTATTTGTTAGATAGCAGTGTGACATCAGAAGAACTAGTTTTATAGAACTGGGTGTCAAGTAATTGAGCTGCGGCCTCTTCTGAAGGTATATAGTTTTGCCCACAACATATTACCAGCCTGATCGGCAGGTTTGATAAACAATGTCATCACGTCGACGGAGGTGGATAGACACGAAACTCGGACGGAGACATGTTAGAATGCCCTAGGCGTTTGGGGGTGAGCAGCCCAATATCGTAGCATTCTGATGGATCACATGTTGTTGAGATACCAGGTTAGTATCCAATCATGTTTATGAGTAGAATATTTAGCGAACATACTGTGTCATGATACTGGTCAGTGTCAACCTGGTTCGAAAATGAAATTTCCCAGCCGTAAGCCACAGAAAACGGTATCTTGAAGATAGAGTAGTGGCCACTGGTAATGAGATAAATGACTGAGATCTTTACTAAAATACATCTCTCAAGGTCCGATAAGGGAAGGCCCTGAGGGACACAAACCACCTGTGTGGGAGGAGAAGACTGTAGTGACAATTGAAATGAGGAGAGAAGGTACAGGGCGGGGTATTGCTGGGTGCCAGAGCAGGACGGTGCACACAACCATGTAGTTGTCTGTTAAGAAATAAGGATAATAGAAACGAATGAGGGAGTAGGGGCGACATATTGGTAGAAGTGAGAAGTTGTAAACGCTGTAGGCGTAGGGACTGGGAGTGAGTCCAAGTCGTAAAGAAGATGAGAATGGTTAGAAGCACACAACGGACACAGTTAGGCGCACATTTGGTCTTTAGTTTGTAATATCTGCTGCTCTGGGGTATAACAAGCCTGCCGAGGGGTGAAAGAAGAAAGCCTTTGGGAATAACTTAAGTCGTTGACACGAAAGAGAAATTATAGATATACTAGAATCATGTTTAAAAAGTAACCATAGCATAACTAATGGCAGTCAGACGATGAATCATTTACAGGAGGCCATGAAATCAGATATAGAAAAGACCGAAGAATAAATTTGATACGTACTGTAGGAAGGTATAGAATAGAAATACAAACAAAAGAAATATTATATTAACACTGTAAAGAGTAGAAATGGAAATGTAATATACACAAATAAATATAATTATTAAATCTACTTATTATTGTCACAACGAATAGGTTACAATATATAATAATACTGTAAATAGGAACATCAGTAAAAACTGTAATATAAACACGTACAAACAGCAATTATAGTTTTACAAAATACATAAACAGTGACGATAATGAGCAACGTTTGACTAACAAGGCCTTTATCACAAACGAACGGGAGTGATAAATTAAAATGAAACACAAATGGACGACCAATGATCAACGAAGATCTAAGGAAAATCTGGACAAAACGAATAACGAAATAGTCAAAATACAGAAAACATACATAAAACTAGAATATAGGAAAAGAAAACAATGAAACATCTATAATATATAATTTGAATATACGCAATTATATACCTACAGATTAAAGTATAAAGATATACAATTATAGCTACAGAATGTAATAGATATGCAACATGATACCTATAGAGATTACGCATGGGGAAGAGAAAGTACTAAGAAGATAAGAATGGTAATACGTTGAGCCTGCGTGTCGCATATATTCATACAAAGAAATCAACCGATTCTCCGAGAGCAAATCGACTACGATCATCAGGAGTGAACACAGATCGATGGTCGTGACCTGGACATCGCAAGTTCTGAACGGCCAGTATCAGAAAGGGTATTACAGGTCACAGTATATTGGCGTATATCGCGCAAGTGTTAGCGAATCGATCACTGAGGTTCCTGCCGGTTTCGAATATAGGCCTTGCTTGCACCGGCTGCAGATAACATATTAGATACATTACGTGACTCGCACGTGAAATCATCTCACAACGAACGGGTTTTTGAGAAGATGACTGTGTGCGGGTCTGTATTGGTGGGCGTTACATGCGAAAATGACACAATGATGTTGTTGACGACACAAATGAGGCGAATGGTAACCAACATGTCTAAGGTCAACCGTTCGCGCTGTCAGTGAGGTACTGATTTAATGCGTATCAGGATCAGACCGAAGAATGGAGAGATGACGGAACAAGACTTTCTTCACAAGGAACGCCAGAGGAAAGTTACACGTTTCACTCCTGCTGAATTCGAAGCGCTATGTTGGTTAGAGAGAGCCTGGCGAGAAATTCTGGCGAACGCGCCGTATAGCAGAAGCAAAGAATTATCTAATATAAGGCTTAATGAAAGAAACTACATCTCAGAACTTCTATCGAGGAAATTGTCGTCCTTCGCTAGCAGAGTAGCGACGAAGGCGCAAGAGTTGAGAGAATGGTAAAGAATCGTTTATGTCAGAACAAGAGGCGCAAGAACTATGTGCATCAGTAGGCTTGTGGTATACCGATGCAGGGGATGGTGGATATTGATAGTGATAGTGATGCCACAGCGCTGACACAAGAGGTAGAGATGTGAGATGGAACTGTGAATAGGCCGGATTGAAGATATTAATGAAATTAATGAAGTGACAATCGTCTGTATATCAGACGCTAATACAGAATCATCAATGTATCTATGATACACAGTGACGGAAGAGGGCCATCACAGGAATTCCATACTAGGTGCTCAAGATGACCCATGAATAGACAAGCACACCGTCCCATTTTAGTACCTATGGCGACCCTACTGATCTGCCCAAAGAACTGGTCATTGAACTGTAAAGGAGTTGAGAGTTAGAACTAGTTCAAAGACAAGGAGAGCCGAGAGATATGTAAGTAGTTCTCTGTCGAGAAAGAACTGAGAGCTTGAAGTCCGTCGGAATGAGGTATGAGGTGTAAGAACAAGGGAATAATGACACCACTGAGAAAGAGATTTGTAAGTCCTACAAGGCAACAACCTGACAGATTTAAAAACAGACAAGGGTAGTGGCTCGTATCTTTCAAGAATGAAGGTAGTGTAGGGTGACTATAGGACTGAAGATACTATCAAGAAATTCGGAGATATGTTCCAGAGGACAAGAGCAAGTAGAAACGATGGCCTACCCGACGGTTCAGTTTATGAATCTCTTGTATATATAAAGGCGTAGGTTTTCTTCCTAACAGTCATCGATGACACATGATGATGCGCCGATAGAAGGCCGCCAGAGCGTTAAATCGCCCCAATCACTGTACGGACTTTACCATTGTTAGATAGTGACATCAGAAGAACCAGTTTTATAGAATCAAAAGTTGGCACCGGCTGCGGCCTTCCTGAAGCTGCATAGCCCTGTCTATACCACTATTGCAACCGCCTCCTATCGCACGTGGTTTGATAACAATGGTCAATACGTCGACGATATGGTTACGAGAAACTCGGACGGAGACAAATAGGAATGCCCTAGGTTGTCATAGCAGGAGCAGCCCAACATCGCGTGCTAACTTGATGTAGAGATCAAGAGTTGCTGGGAGGATACTCAGGCCAGGTGTCCAATCATGTTTGCGAAAGAGAATATTTAAAGGAAGATACCTGTGTCGCGACATTGGCCAGGCTTCAACCCGGTTCCGAAAATGAATTCAGCCGTAAGCCACGGGTGAAAACGGTACACCTTGAAGAGTAGAGCAGTGGCCAATGGTGTGGGTCGAGAGGAACAACTTGAGGACTACCAAAACATATTCTCACTGTCCGACAAGGGAAGGTCTGAGGGATGCAAACTACCTGTGTGGGAGGAGAAGATCGTAGTGACAAGGCCAAAGGGCAGTGTAAGAAGGCAGAAGTGAAGAAGGTTGCTTTGTTGGTGATCGGCAATAAGAAACTCCATGTAGCTACTGACACAGGTCGACGTTGGATAATAAACGAATGAGGGAGCAGGCGATATTATATTGAAGTGAGAAGGCACCGCTGTAGAAGTAGGGACTGGGAGTGAGTCTAAGCTGGGGTAAGAAGCATGAGAATATTAGAAGTAATACAACGGCACAATGTGTTGTAGCGTACATTTGGTTTCCTTAGTCATAAGATTACAAGGCTCCTCGGGTATAATAAGCCTAAGTTGAGGGGGTGAGTTAGAAGCAAAGCCTTGGGAATAATCTGAAATGCTGATACGAAGAGAGAAATCAGGAGAAATAGAAATGAGGCTGGTGCACCATAGCATAATTAATGGTAAAGTCAGACGCAAATCAGTTGGCAGGAGGAAGGTTGTGTTGAAATGAGATATAGACCGAAGAAAATTCATTACGTACTGTGGAAGGGTGGTAGTAATAGAATACAACAGCAGAGAACATATATTAACACAAAGATAAGAATGGAAATGTACATGTTACAATAAATATAATTATTAAATCTTACTCTACTACGTCACAAATGAATAGAAGGTAGTAATATATGACGAATATCGAATAGGGGAAGACTGCAGTAAAACTTAGTAAATAGTGAAACACGTACAGAACAAAGTATTTATATAATAGTAAACATATAAAGATGATTGATAAATACAAAACAATGACCAACAAGGTTTTGTATTACAAATGAACAAACGGGAGGGATAAATTAAAATAAACACAAATGGATGACCAAATACCAACGGTATCTAATAGAAAATCTGAATAAAAATGAATAACGAAATAATAACACAAAATACACATAAAAACTGAAATAGAAAAGAAACAATGAAACATCTAGTAAATATATATCTTGAATATGATTACAGAATATAATTAATAGATTATAAATAAGGAAGAGAAAGTACTAAGAAGCATAAGAACAAATATAAATATATACCTGCATAGAGATTACAAACATAAGATACTAAGAAGCATAAGAATGTACATGCAATTGATATAATTACATAGATTATAAAGAAGGGGAAGAGTAGAAAGTACACAGTTACAAGAATGTAATACATGCAACATATACCTATAGAGATTATAAAGCATGGAAGAGAAAGAATAAGAATCATAAGAATGAATACGTTGGGAGCCTGGGCGTGGTCGCAAGAGTAAATTACACAGAAGAAATCAACCGATTCTCCAGAGCAAATCGACTACGATCATCAGAGGAACATGATCGGACGGCTGTGACCTGGACACTGCAAGTCTTGAAATGGCCAAAGTATTTCATTGAAAATGCAAGAGCCACGCAGGGGTCACAGAGCATTGGCGATCGCGCGCGCGCGAATCGGTCATCGAGTCCCTGGCGGTTTCTCAATATAGGCCTTTGTTGCACCGCTGGCAGATAGATCGGCAGCATAGCTAATATTTACGGGACCTATCGCGAAACTGTCTTCAACAACGAACGGGCTGAAAAGACACTGGTGCGGGTTCAGATATTATATAAGCACAAGTGTTGCAGCGCTGACGGCCACACTGATGGTGCCAAATGACTCTGGATGTTAGGCCGAGGCGACTGTGAACCAACATATCCTTGGCGCTTCTGTCCTGCTCCGTACGCCACCAAAGGATAGTGTTGAAGATTGAACGTATCAGGACTGTATTTGAAGAATGAGAGATGACGGAATAAGACTTTCTTCACAAGGAATCATAAACCAAGGTTCTTGATGAAGAAGATCATTTATATATCACAATAAGAATTACTGAAATGGCTGGGATACAGTACGATCGATAAAAGAGAGATGATGTGTCTCATGAACTGCGCACGATAGTATTAATGACACTTTCTGCACACGCAATCAATCTCATTAGAAGAAAGAGACAATGTTCGTTTTGAGAAGTCAACAATATGGACCCAACAGCTTCTACACTTTTAGCACTTCGATATACGCTTTTGGATCTGTTTAGGTCAAGAATCGCGAGGATTTACATTTAATTACCATGTTCAAGTCTGAGGCTATTTGGTGCATGAAAATTAAAGAATCGTTCAAAAAACTATGAATTTCGTCCTGAATGCTGCTATTTTGTCGTCAATGTATTAAATGTCTGGTAAACAAGAGTTTTCTTCAACCATGCCAATGGACGCGTTAAATATATAGCACAAAGAAGGAAAACTTTCTAAATGGTATGATTTTTCATGAATGGCAAATAATATTTTGTTGGTGTCGGGGAACATGTGTAGTTCATATACAAGTTTTCGGTTATTTAATCTATGGTTACAAGATACACATTTTATCTGTATATTTAGATGTGTTGAACGGACTATAGTCTCCTACATTGCACTTCTGAACAGAAACACACATTCATCGGTTAACCAAGCAGCAAATGTATATGTGTTGATGCTTTTTAAAGCTCACTGGTTAATCAAGGCATTTTGTATTCTTTTTCACTTATGGTATGGCAATCTGTCATACTCAGACACCATGATGTAACATTATCTCAATCCTAGCATCACTGTTGTCATCAAGCATCACTGCACAAGTGTATTATATCCTTCCTATGTATCTTCACTAACCTAATAACAAGATGATAAACGCTGCCGTGCAAAGTCTTATTACATAGAACGAAAGTACGCTCCTAGACATTAGACTCCTATTCAAGACATTGTCGATAAAGAAATATATAAGTAAGCATCCATCCATAGCATTGGCAACCTGCTTTAGATCTCAACTGGCAAAATGGGCTGGATACAATAATTACCTCACATTGAATCAGATTTGAATGGAACTATTGACAGGCACTCAATCCCAATTCACATTCTGTAAAGATTTGTTTTATACAATCTCTGGCCTGGATTATTGACGACCACATGCATGTATTACAGAAACCCACGTCAGATTTTGTTAGCACATAGAATAATTGATTTTAATCATCATCATCATTAGGCGCTGTCTCCACACCGCTGTTGGCTGCAATGAGAATTTCTAGTATCCTCTGTCTGCCTTATAAGGTACACTGCCAGACTGTAATCTGCCTATTTCTAAAGCCTCTAATGCCTATTCTCGGTTCTTCCTCTGCTTCTTCTCCTCTTAACTCTTCCCCTCAGTAAATACTTTCTTCTTATCATGGAAGTCATGCTTTTTATGTGTTCAAAAATACTACTTGTCTGAATTTTATTTCTTAATAATTGTTTTTCATAGCCTAGTTTTCCTGAAACTTGTTTTTATATGTCTGTTTTTCTGTCCATGAAAAATATGCCCTATTCTATGATTTATGAATGTTTTAAAATTGCATAACTTATAATTTCTTTTCAAAAATTAATTATAATTGTTGTGAGAATTACTAAGTATTCTATTATTTTGACTTATTGTTATTTGTTTATTATCCACAGATTATATTATACAAATATTTTTTAAATATTTACTGAACATTTCGCTTTTTGCATTTCTCTTCTTTGCAGTTAATGCAATACAATTTAGTTATTCGTGTTCACATAAGATGTTTTCTCAGTTGTTATTTTCTTTTCTGATTGGACATCTTACATCTGAGTATTATAAATGGTTACAGACATTAATCCATTTGACCTTGTTTCCAGTGTTGTGTTGTTTATTTTGATATTTCATTGTGGTGTTTCAGCCTCTATAGAAATAACATTGCGCTTATATTTTATATGCATGTTCATACTGTTTATTCATTTTCTCCTACTATTACATTTCCTCAAGTCCTAGATCTTGTTCATTTATCACATGAGAATTGGTGAAGTCATCAAGGTATCTTACATTGTTTCATTATTTGTTCATATTTTCACTCATTTTTACTATTGTAACATCACACAAATCTCCAGCGTAGTGTGTCGTGAAATTCGTCACCCTGCTGTATCAGTTTGATTTGATAGATAGTCTTTTTATCGAAACGTTGCTGACATTGTCATTGTTTTTGTATTTTGCAAACTACAGCACTTTTTGTTAGTACGTGTTTCTACGATTTAATTCATCAACTATTATTCCTATCTTTCTACTATATGTCGCATGATGTATTTACGGTATCTGCTGAAATAGATCTAGGTGAGAGTACGCGTTGATGTATTACCCTAATTGTAAATACTATTAAATCTACTTTGATTCTAATTTTAGTTATCTAGTTTACTTTTTTGCCAGCACATATTTTTAAAGAAGATTTTAAGAGGCATTAAAAAATGTGCATGATTAAAATATGTTGAAATAAAATGTGTAAAATGTTTATAGAAATAGGGACAATTTGGACGTGATGTTCTATTTGGCAAGAGAGTTTGGTTATTTAACAGTTCAACATCTGCAGTTACGGATTTGTATTTTTCCAGGCACAGAATTCAGTTAGAAATAAGAAATGCTAAGGTGATTATGTAACGGAATGGTTACATTTTATTCATACTAGAGCAAAGGACTAGGTCTAGACTACAGACTAAATTATTTCGACCTATCTACTTTGCATAATATAAACTTTAACGCCTCTCTGGTACATTATACAGTTTATGAAACACCACCCTTCATATATACATCTTCCCATATTTTCTTCTTTGACATAAGAAAATTGACATATATTTCTAATACATGGCCGACTAAACGAGTATATGTATGAAATAGAAAATTGATATATATTTATCATACATAGTTTGTTTTAAACGAGTATATAATATGAAATAGAAATTGATATATATTTTCTATCATACATGGTCAATTTTTCAAACGATATATTCATGAATAGAAAATTGATATATATTTATTTATACATGAATGACTAAAACGAGTATATTCATATGAAATAGAATGATATATATTTCTATCATACATGGTCAATTTTCAAACGAGTATATTTATGAAATAGAAAATTGATGAACATATGGATAGTAAGATTTATACATGATGAATTTAAATGCAGATTCAAAATTTTTGTACGATTATTCAATCGATAAATCACAGAAAATTCGGCTTTATTTAAAATATTTATTACTTTTCTTACAAGAGGTCACTAAACCCCCAATCAGGCTCGAATACCTCAAATTCTTCTGAACCAACTATCGCCCCCTCCCAGAATTATAGTTTACTTAAAGTGGTACTGCCCACTTTATAACACTGGTCTAGATCAGAATTTCACAGGTTGGCCAGATAGAAGAGCATGCAGACGACGCGACTAACTGTACAATATTCGCCCGCGGGCTGAGACAGACATACTGGCATGAATTTGGACTGGGGATCAGACAGGAATCAAATATTATGAACTGCTCTGGTCTCTGAACTAAAATAATATTAATTTAGGAAAAGTACACACGCGCACTTCTAGAATAATCATTCTTTTCAATCAAAGTGAACAAATTACAAATAAACATGAGGACAGAAATACGAAAGATACATTTAACAAAAATATCGGATCGTATCAGCAATATTACACTGTTTTTGGTGGTGTATGTTAAAGTATTAGAAGGTGGTGGGAGTCAGACGGTACGGACAAAGAACGTAACAAGCAGTACATTTTTCTAAAGATCAGTATCGTAAGATCAGAATAGTGATATTGCTTGTCTGTTCAATCGGCATATGTTACAGATAAGAGCATTATACTGATTTAGTTAGATTGTGAGAACATAGTGGAAAACTGTTGCAGACTGCTTTTGTCGTTGCAATTTCATTTAATTAATATCACTTAACCGCGTACAAAAGATGAACAGCAAATTATCTTCTCTATGATGTGTCTACAGTTATGTATTGTACTCTGTATTGATACTTGTTTTTTCTTTCTAAATGAGTACATCATAATTTTATTATTCATGCAACATGAAAGATGTTAGCTAATGTAAAGACTGGACAAGACATGATAACATTGTTTTATTTCCTCAAGAAATATTAATGAGAAGCAAAATATATTTTTAATGTAATCTAATAAAATAAGAACATGTTTTTACTGAGAATATTAACGATATCTCATTTATAATTTATTGTCCATATTACTTTATATTCTTTCCCTGTCCTCCCTACCACTCTATATCTTCTCTCTTCATGTTTCTTTACTTGGGTCCTGTAAGTATGATGTCTACATTATATTAGCTTATGCATACACATTCATTAATGTCTTGAAGGCTTCCTTATTATGTGAGAAGTGTCCAGTCCTCTGCATCTATGCTAAACATGTTAGATCAGACTCCTGGCATATTAAAGGTTACGTAGCTCTAGCAAGTCAGACTTCTCAGAAATGGAAATTAGCAAAATGAGAAGATACATGATCTGAAATGGAATTAATATAGACAGTCTAGAAGAAGGATATATATATATATACCCAAATAAGAAATCGTAAAAGGGACACATGTTATTAGATCATCCTCAAGAGATTAATGATATATAATATAAATAAGATTTGAGATGCACCATCACTATAAACGGGACTGATCTAAGACAAATGCAGCAATTTAAATATCTCGGAGTCCCAGGTAACATCAGACGTGGCAAGTCTCCGATCAGAAATAAAGAGCAGAAGAAAATATGAAAGACATCTTTCCTGAAAAAATACAAAGGATTATCAACAATAAGTTCTGTCGAATTCCAGTTGAATGTGAGGCTATTCATTGCCATAGACAAATGCAGCAATTAAATATCTCGGAGTCCTGGTAACATCAGGATGGCAAGTTCCGATCAGAAATAAAGAGCAGAATAGGGCAAGTGAAAACATCATTCCTGAAAATAAGAAGCACATTGAAAATGTTCCTGTCAATCCTGATTGTGAATGCGAGCTATTCATTGCTGGCATAGAACCAATAATACATACGGAGAGACTTCATGACAATGAATACACAGATCGAAATTAATCTCTGAGAGCTACAGAGATGTGGATTTACAGAAGAGTGATGAGAATCCCATGGACTGCTAAAATGACTAATGCTGAGATGTTGAATGAGATCAAGACACAGAGAAAGCTTATCATCAATATAAGAAGAGAGACAGTCATCATTTTCGAGTATGTGATGAGGAGGGAGGTTTAGAACACATTGTGACAAATCGTAAAATCAGCTAGATAGCAGATATAGGAAGACAGAGATAATTTGGATAGCCTTGACTTCATGGCCTCACAAGGTCAACATCTGAATTGAGTATAGCCACTGACGATAGAGATTTATGGAGATCTGTGGATCGCTAACGCACAGCCAAGTACTGTACATGATGATGATGGCGGTTCAGATTAGACCACCAGGAAGTACTTGTATTTTATAGGGCTATCATCACCATGATATAACTATTGCAATGTTTCACATGTCATACAATCTGGCAGAAAATAAAACGTCGATTTCTTTGCGGTGGTTTACTTACGTTGTGTTCATTTATTTGAGAATGAACGAGGAATGAGACATTAATGTTGAGACTCAGTGAGCACTACTATTACGTTTTCACTATACCACAGGTTAAAATAAAGTTCACTGTTTTTCATTACAAAATGAACTAAACTACACACATCATGCACAAAGACAAAAAGAAGATGCCATTGTTACGAACAGACATACTTTATGAAATTTCAGAACATGGATATGCGAATATGATCGCATTACACTATCAGTTGACCTTTCTATATATCCTTTTAAAAATATTAGGATGTATATAGTGATACTTATTTTCGTGACAATAAATTACATCCACATCACATTTCACATATTTCTAGAATGAAACATGTTCTCTACAACTAAAATGAAAAAAAAACTTATAAAACACACCACAGTTATACAGATCATGTCTAACATTTACTGTAGACGACAATGAAATAATGATTTTATAATAGATTACAATACAATTTGAGAAAAAGATGAATTTTCTTCTTTAGCGATTTTGATCATTTACATCTACTGTGTGTCTCAATATTAAATTGCTTGTCAGCTTCAGTTTATTCATGTGTCACCAACAATGATCTTAATCTACTGTGTGTTCACACAATTGTTTGTCAGCTTCAGTTTATTTTATATGTGTCAAATTAACAGTGACTTGACTCACTGTAGTAACTGATACACTGTTTGTCAGTTTCAGTTTATTCCTTTACAAAAGTCACCAACGCTTAACTTAATCCATCAGTGTCCACACTGTTTGTCAGCTCTAGCTTATTCGGCGTGTCACCAACGCTAATCAACCACCATAGGTCTGAATATTAACTGTTCTGTCATTTGAAGCCTATTCATACGCGTGCACAACGCTTAACTCAATTCACCGGTGTAGTCCACACAATTGCTTGTCAGTTTCAGTTTATTCATAAGGCACGCTAATTTAATCCACCGTGTGTCCACACAATTGTTTGTCAGGCTTTCCAGTTTATCCATGTCACAACGCTTAATCTTAATCACTGTGTGTCCACACAATTGTTTGCTGGGCTTCGTTTATTCATGTAATGCCACCGCTTAATTCGACCACCAGGTGTCCACAATTACGTTTATTGGGGCTTCAGTTTATTCATGTGTCACCAACGCTTAATCTTAATTCATCAAACTACACACTGTTTGCCGTTTCAGCACTGGCGTAATACCAATGCCTATCTTCAATCTACTGTGGCTCACACACCACACGACGCTTCAGTTTATTTTAATATACGTTAACGCTTAACTTAATTACCGTGACTTCACACAATTGTTTGTCAGTTTCTGTTTATTCGCGTCACCAACGCTTAATTTAATCTTACTAAAAAAGGTCCACACAATTGTAACAACAGTTTATCTATACGCAACGCTAACTTAATCCATTGGGCAGTCCACACACAATTGAGTGTCAGCTTCAGTTTATCTAGGCGGTGTGTCACCAACGCTTAATTCTAACTACTGTGTCCACAATTGTTTGTCAGCTTAGTTTATTCGCTGTGTCACCACCGCTTAACTTAATCTACTGTGTGTCTAATACACAATTGTTTGTCACCAGCTTCAGTTTATTCTATATCACCAATGCTTAATTCTAATCTACTGTGTGTGTTCACACAATTAGTGTCAGTCAGTTTATCTATGTGTGTCACCACCGCTTAATCTTAATCTACTGTGTGTCTACGACAATTGCTTGTCAGCTTTCAGTTTATTCATGTTACCAACGCAATTTTAATTCACAAAGGTCCAGCGCTACTAAAAGTCGTTTTCTGAAGCTTATTCATGTGTCGTCAACGGCCATCTTAACTACTGTAGTAAATTCACACAAATTGGTTGTCATTCTGTTTAAGCACAAAGAGTAATGATAAACATAAATTATAGTCTTATTTAACAAACATTTTGAATTGCAAGAACTATATTTTTAAAATAGTCCAGAAAACCATATATGAATTAACATAAATTCCAGAAAACAAATATACATACAATATTTTAATACAATGATGTAAAGATAGTATCATACATAGAAGACAAGATACGTCTTAAAGACAAGATACTTTCCCTGACAATAATGGGGTACTTATAGCCTCATACTAGATACAGATTTTTAGAATGGAACTGAAAAAGGTATTAGAAGCAGGTCAACTTGTTTCAGTTAACGTAATTACCACTGACTATATATTAACGTGAAAGTATAACATATTTGATGTCATGATGATTAAAGGAGAATGACATCTGGATTAACAGCAACACATAAAAATGTTATCGTTGAAGACAAAATAACTTATGTTGGGGTGCTTATTGAAGAAAAGCATACAATTTGCAGAATTACACTTGACTTGTCTCCAATACAAGTGCTGTTGGCAGAGAGAGCGGGACAGGCTGGCTGACTTGCCAGTTGGCATCAGAGGGTCAGCCAATGGACAGAGCTGATATCCGGAACGCCCTCACAGAGCGAGGCCGCAGGAGAAGATCATCTAAACCACAGTGTTTCGGCAGGCGGAGGCCGTCGTCGCCTCCCCCAGTGGCTGCTGGGCGTTCTAGGAGGCGTAGTGGTTCAGAAGAATTTGGGTGGGGTGTTCAGGCGATTAGGGACGGTAGCTCCTCAAAGGTTAATCAATAACACTTTAATGTAGAACACTGTAGATCAATATTGAATAAACACTTAAAAATTTAATTCTGCATTTTAATTCATCTTATGCCCGTCTTACAGGATCCATTTTTTCATCCATTTTTTATTCATGCACAACATTCTAAAACTGGGAATGCGAAGCAGAAATGGCACACCGCTTATACTATAGAAAAAAAGATATAGACATATATGTGAGAGGGCGTTATAAACGTCTATAATGGGAAGGGTGCTACAAAGTTTATGTTGTGTGAAGTATGGTGGGCTGAAAAGTTAGGAACTATGATTCAAACTAACCAATATCAACTACTAGATTATGAGAACTGGGTTTGAGGATTGGTGTGGCAAGAAAAGAACGGCACAAATAGGCATATGGGTAGGCCTAATAATCAAAACAGAACTGCATGGCCAGTCGCTGACGCTGTTGGAGATATTATGAAGATCGACACCCCAGTGAGTTGCCCGGGAGTGCAAATAAAGATACCTAAACTGAAATTCCAAAACTGAAATAAGAATGGAGTTACATCATTGGAGTAAATAATAACTTTACTATGAGAAGCTAAGATAGTAATACATCTAGGTATAGAAGGATAGAGAATGGGGATTACAATACAGAAAAATATAATAAAGATACTACATGAAAGAGATTACAACAGATACAGAACAAAATTTAATGAGCAACTATAATATAAAAAGATGATAAAACAACACGTTAAAGAATTCATTGAACTGACTATGAAAGGAACGAAAGAATAGATTAGAGATAGTCGATGATACACAGGATGAGACAAATGTTCTGATAAATGATGAGTTTGAGATATGTAGTTAGGTATCTGCAGTTTGATTATAATATTCGGTAATGCCATCAACACTCAACGTTTGAGCAGAATATATTTACATTTCCTGGAACATAAATAATTCAAAATGTATTTCTATATAGAAATGGTATAGTTCCATGGTGACTGAGAGTTGAATGCCTAGTTTCACAAGTCTAGCACTTGTTTGTTGTTAAGTTCCTCCATCGTTCCTGTAATACACACACAATGTTTAAATGTGTCTATATGTCCTTACTTCCATCACTTTACGCTATTATATTACACCTGGTTGTTCCACTTCCTACGTCTGTCCTCATGCAGAAATAATATGCAAATTATACGACAGAAAATGTGTTAGAGCAAACACGCCAGCACACTGTTTTAGTAGGATTACATACAAATATTACCAGCTTTTAAGTCTGTCGTATTCTGTTGGTAAAGAGTCAGCATTGGAAGATGGTTATTGTTACAAATGTCTGTTGGTCATTTGTGAACACGCAATAGATTGAACAAAGGAAGTGTATATGTATACAGATTAAAAAAATCTATATATTATTGTAAATGTAAAAGAGAAAATATAGATAAATTCAAGAAACAATCATGAAGAAATATTTTTAACGGAAATAAATGAGAATATGACTCAGCTGTGGAATATTCGGTTCACTGTCAAACAAGATGGAAAACAGATGACGGAAATTAAAATAAATAACATGCAATTGTTTAGAAAATGAAATTATAGGAAAACAAAATAAAAAACTAAGAGCCAGATATTAACAGTCACACATTATACATGGACGCAATAAGGTAAATGTAATGTGAGATATTTATGCTTGATTACAATGTTTTATATAGTTATTATTCTACATACACCTGTACAGAGAAGATAACAAAATGGATATAGTTAGAATTAAAATCAATGCACTATGTTGATACATAATTACATTAATAAGAAACTGGGTTATTTGATATATACAAAGTAAGGATGGTTTGTAGAGGATCATTAGGCAAGTAGGCATTTTGCAAAAATGTAGATGAAGACTAAGAAGAAGATTGACGAGAAGGTTGCACATTTGAGAGTGACAGCAGCAAAGGGAGGGTCGCCTGACGACAACAGAGATGATAGAAATTTGAAGGATTGTTAGGTGTATGAAAGTTCTATTCAGAATAAAATCTATTTGATCACGACGAGGAATCACTCCACGATAACTCAAAGTACCTTTCACTTCGATGTTTACAACTGCTATCTACACAATCATATTTAATAATTAGTCCACATACATTTAATAAATCATACATGAGAATAATCCATTTATCTTCATCCATTAAATATGACTTTACTGTAATTAGTAAAGATCTAGACAATGTACTGACCTGTTATAAAGTATATGTTCCCATATTTAATCAACTATTTGTGTCTTTCTTACCTGTCTTTCTAATAGAACTACTTCACGCTACTATTTACTATAGACTGCCACCACAACTAATAACTGTGTTGTTTAATATTTCTTGCTATACTCTATGTAAATATTCATTATACATGGCAATCATATATATAAAACAAAAGTCACATTTTAACAAATATGTATGTTATCTCTCAACTATTGCACGCATCTTATGATAATTGGTGTAAATAAACATATCATTGTTCAACAAGTATGTACATCATTATATGTTTAATCATTTAAACAAAACATACTATCATTTTTCACAGTGCAATCAGTGATCTCATCTTTACTGGGAATCGTCGTATTGTTTAAATATGAAGGTTTTAGTGTGGAGCAGTATCTGATGTCACATCTTAAGCATTACTAATTACAATTAAGAAAGATATATTCAGTCAGAAAAAATTTATACGCACAAATGTATTTAACTACACGTATAGATTTGATAATGATTTCAACTTACAAATAATATGACAATAACAGATAGTAGATAATGATCAAATTATATAAATAAGATAATTTATATGCAGCAACATACTGATATAGACAATAAACAAAGCCTGCTATTACATAATAAGTACATCACAAATGGCACATTTTCTAATAGCTTATATATATATTACATTTATTTGACTTCTATTAGTTTCTGATTTGAATAATATTCACCTGTGGATATAATGATATTACCTGTCTCAATGAATTGTGGATATAATATATAGTTTAGATAACTATAGTACACAAAACATATATATGTTGACATTGTGAATGATCTAAACCGACATGCATTTATTAGAGAAGTATATTGGCATAGTGCACTATATCTGCAAACTATTAAACAAATTTCAGATTAACAAGCTAATAATACAATCACAGCTGAAATTAAATATAAAAAAAAAAATACGAGAATAAAAAACATCTTTCTGGAACTGATACATAAGTCAAAGATAGTTTACTGCCAAACAAGAATTTCATGAGAATTACATTCTAACATTTTGAAAAATTATAAAATCGCGCACGGCAGTCAATAAAATCATCAGGCAGTCATCGTGCAAAATGACTAAAGTTCTAGTGATGAGGGAGATTTGTATTTGACATTGTGAATTATTCAATAATTTGCGGAATTTGTAGTCTTTTGGAATCAATCTAACACTATCAACATTATTATATTACAGACAAGGTTTCAAAATACTGTAACATCGGATTTTTTGCACTCGCTATCTCGGATATTACTTGTCTCGTAACTTTACAATGCTCATCTATAGGAATGAATCCATTCTTTGCAGTGTCGGGATGCATGGAATCTTGTGGACGTCGTGTATATATCAGTTGGGTGGCCTAACGTTTGTTTCTCAAGAATTACAGGCTTCATTACAGTTTACATAACAGCAGAGAGGTACATCAGTATAGCGCTGCCTCTGAGAGTCAAACACATCATCACTCCAAAGAAAACTACAATAATACTTTCTCTGATCTACCTAGTCAACCTGATGGCTCTTGTTCCAGAGTATGCCACATCTTTTCTTGGATGGCGATTCGTTCCATCTAGGAACAAGACACTTATTGCTCTTGGATTTACAAGCAGCCGAGATAATGTTGAAGGCGTGGTCTTTGTTGTTCACACAATTTTAGGTATACTTTCCTTCCTCGGTGTGAGTGTCTTCACTTCATTATTGGTGACCAAAATTTGGGAACACATTTCCCGTGGCGCGGGAGTAACTTCTAGCCAAAGTAACAGTCAGCGAGATCTCAAAAAGCCCTGAAAACACTAAACTTGTTGTCAATAGCTAGTTTTTTAATCGCAATGCATACACCTGGGGCGGTCATTCTTTGGCAACATTTATTGTGGCCCTGAATTTAGGTTGCAGGCAAATATGTTAATATGGGAGTCAATGTGGCCCGTAGCGTTCGCTTGTCAAGCTATAACCCAGTGCAACATATTTCTGTATTACTCAATGAGCACCAAATACAGACAAACGTTCGACGAACTAATCTTGAGACGTAAAAAGTAGTCATTAAAATATTTAAAGTTTGTTATTCTTGTTATGGTAACCTGAATACCAGTCTATAGATGATCTCATTTGAAGCAAATATTCTCCACAATTTACTAAAACATGTGTGGGACATCCACCATATTTCAATACCATATGACTTTCCAAATATTACTAGTAGAAAAAAATACTCAAACTAATTGGTTACACTAACAACAGGAATGCTTAAAATATATAATGGTATTATTTATCTCATCACCTGCATTGAAGTCTGAGCAGAAACATAATTTCCGGGCATCCACAGAGAATGTTTTGTTAATAATAATTCTCTCGTACCGTTATACGTTACATAGGGCCTGCAAGTAATTTCTCCATCCCTCTATCCCGGGCAACTCCTCCAATCTTTTCCATGGAACTGAGACCCCATATTTCCGCCTCTCTCCAGCAAAGTTCGTTTCAGGTCTCCTTAGGTCGACCTCTCTTTCTTGAACCCTTTGCATTCCACTTCAAGCCTGTTTTTATATTCGTTGATCATTTCTCCTGAAGGTGTGCCCAACATATTCCATCTTCTCTTTCTTATAACAGTTGTCACTAGTGGTTGACAGACATATCTCTGATTTCATCACTTCTCCTGAATTCATTCCATTTTTTATTCATTATTTTTCGCAGACATCTATTTTCAAATGCATTCAACTAGCCTTCTATATCTTTAGTCATTTTCCAACTCTAGCTAGCATATGTTAGGATTAATACAACATTTGAATTGAAAATTTATTTTGTTTAATACTATATAACTTGCAGTTCCATATTTTATTTAGACTTTTAAAGCTGATGTTGCTTTGCCAATTCGTATCATAATTTCTTTTAAAATATTTCCTGTGCAATCAAAATTGCTACCTAAATAGGTGAACTGCTCTGTTATTTTTATCATTTTAGATTCCAGTGTGATATCTGCATTAATTGCCATAGGTGTCTTCATTATATTTGTTTTTTTCATAGCTTATCTCAGCCTTTTTGATGCTATGTGAAAGTTTGTTTTTCTTTTTGGATGATCTTTAAATTTCCTTGTTTAAACACATTTTTATTATTTATGTTTTTTCAGACATAATCCGCAACGAAGACAATCATTATTTTTCCCCAAGTATTGCATCAAAAATTTACATGTATCATATTCTTCCCAAAGGTTTTTTTTTTAATAAACAAGAAAATAATCCTTTTAGTCTCCTTACTAGAACGTTACCATACCCCACTTAGATTCATTAAGACATTTTGATTGAAAAATTATATCCAGTTATCCATACATTCACATACCTTTAACCTTTGAAATCATAGAAAGTCGGATACATCAACCATCTTAATAATATGAATCACATAGAGATAATGGGGAAATTTATTTAAAAGTGATCAATTCCAATTCAAATACTTGAAGGCATCAAATAGCTTTTTGGCATAGACGACCCCACGAGGTAGCGCTAGTGAAAATATTAGTCAGTTTGTTTTTACCAAGCATAGAAAATGATGTTTAAAACAACAATATCATCACCGGTGTTATCAAATGTCTGCTTTTAAATGATCAAACTTCTAAATTCTCTTTCATGTCTAACTGTAATGTTGTGGACAACTACCATGGTTACATTAATAGACATGCAATGTATAATGGCAAAGTGCAATTAAATGAATCTACTAATTCTGTGATTTGATGAATGCCAGAAAAATGACGAAGACAAAGGGACGACACACCATATTTTCCATATCATGTCCTGACCATCTTCACACATTCTAGTTTACTTAAACATTGATATTTCCAATTGGGTCAAATGTACAGTCACAGTGACAACGTCACGCCAGGGTCAGTGAGCTGGTACTGATCAAGACCCTACCCACCTCATCGGGGTGACTCTGGAAACAGACAACATCTCTTGTCTGGCTAAGTGGGTAGGGATAGAGGGAGATCTACTCTGGTTTAGTTAGTAGCGCAAATGCAGTGACGTTTTATGAGATCTACTTGCCATACAGACGAGCAAAATCCCAGAGTGAATGATTCTGCACGTATCTACTGAACAACCCAGAGTGAATGATTATCTACGTATCTACTGAACAACCCAGAGTGAATGATTCTGCACGTATCTACTGAACAACTCAGAGTGAATGATTATCTACGTATCTACTGAACAACCCAGAGTGAATGATTCTGCACGTATCTACTGAACAACCCAGAGTGAATGATTCTGCGTATCACTGAACAACTCAGAGTGAATGATTATCTACGTATCTACGAACAACCAGAGTGAATGATTCTGCACGTATCTACTGAACAACCAGAGTGAATGATTCTGTACGTATCTACTGAACAACTCAGAGTGAATAATTCTGTACGTATCTACTGAACAATGGAAAACAGCATACATATAAATCTCTTCTTCTTCGCGTTCGTACTTTGATGCGACGAATTTAATCATTCTTATGGTGGTATATAATCGATCTTGACAGAACGATTTCGTTGAACCCTTGTTAAAATTAGGCATCTACTTGTGTATGGTATAATACACGCGTAGGTCAGGCTTTCGTTTTCTCTCCTGACATGGTTTTGAGTCGGTCTTGCTGACAGTCAGTCCTCCCACTTCCCTTGCCTGGTGTGTACACGTTTTCTTTATTGATCCGTTTAACGCCTTATATTTAAACTTTGATCTACGTCAAAGAGCCTTAGGTACTGCAGTATTTGTTGACTGAGAACTGCGTTCTTTGTGCATCGTATGATAAACACTCTTGATCTTTAATGCCGTATATTTTGGCATGGATCTACGCCAAAGTGCATTTACTACTTTACAAGTTTTCTGACTGGGTGTGGACGTTCCGGTATATGAACATTTACAACCCTTCTAGGACTGGTAATTGGGACAGTCACTTTCTTGCTGCTTCGTGTATACATTGCTCTTTAACGATCATTTTTCGCAGTGTATTTGAGCTTTATGATCCACGCTTAAGAGTATGTCTACACTGTGTACACTTTCTGACTATGTGAGGTCGTTACGGATTAGGAGCATTTCTGAGTCATTTGGGCACAGTACGCTTCTCGCGCGATCAATTTTGTCCTGTTTAATTTGGCTTTCGTATGATCGATTGGGAAATTTTTTGTGAAGACAGTGGTTTCGTTACCGTGTTGTACTGCAGACAGAAAATAGTGAAATGATGAATGCCATGTGATTATGAATGTTCGTCGGCACGCTATTAAGTTTGGAAACTCTTATACTGATATCATAAAACAAGAAGATGAAGTCAATGTACTCAAAGCTAGTCATATCACTACTCCAGGACTTGATGGTGTCCGGTATCACCACATCAAACAGCTCGATAAGATGAGTATTAACAAGGCTGTGATGGATTTAGCCAATAATATATCTAATGTATTCTTAGGCTAGAGAGTTCAATATATTTTCTGAGAGTTCAATGCCACGGTGGGTGTTTGAATTGCTTCCAACCGTGACTGTTCTCAGGTCGAACCAGCCTGAATTCAGTACCAGGAAAAGTACTGGGAAGTAAAGGCGGCAGGCGTGATATTGACCACATCACCCATCGTGTGCCGAAGATCAATGTAAAATACGGACGTAACACCGGATTACACTATATAACACGTTGTATAACACGATTTCATTTACCTTTATATAAAATGGTATGATCCATATTTTCTTCTGATCTTTAAATTCCAACTTTAACGTTCAGTATATATATATGGAACTGCAGTAAAACTATTTGATTGGCAAAACACGTAATTACAAAGTACTGTAGTTTTACAAATTACAAAAACAATGACAAAATACAGCAACGTTTCGACCAACAAGGCCTTTATCAAGCAAACGAACAAACAGGAGTGACAAATTAAAATGAAACACAAATGGACGACCAAATACAAACGTATCTAAGGAAAATCTGGAATAAAAACGAATAACGAAATAAATGTAACACAAAAACACACATAAAAACTAGAAATAGAACGGAAAAGAAACAATGAAACATCTAGTAAATATATAACTTGAATACATGCAACATATACCCATATAGATTACAAAGCATGGGAAGAGAAAGTACTAAGAAGCATAAGAATGTAATACGTTGAGCCCGCGTGGTCGCAAGGTACCATACAAAGAAATCAACCGATTCTCCAGAGCAAATCGACTACGATCATCCGAGGAACACGATCGAATGGCTGTGACCTGGACATCGTGAGCTCCTAAATGATCAGTATCATTGAAATGGGTGGCTACAGGGTCACAGAGCATTGGCGTATGTCGCGCAAGTGTTGGGCGAATCGGTCACTGAGCCTCTTGCCTGTCTCGCCGATATAAGCCTTGTTACACCGCTTACAGATAATGGCATAGATAAGATTACGGGACTCGCATGTGAACCCATCGTCAATAAGAAACGTGCCTAAAGGAAAAGATACAGTACGCGTCTGTATCACATAAGCACACGTGTTGCAACGCCGACTGCCACACTGGACAGTGCCAAAATGAGTCTGGATATTGGACTTAAGGCGACTGTGTACCAACATATCCTTAAGACTTCTGTCCCGTCTAGGGACAGTATGATAAGTATGAACTTTAACGTTGCGATCGTTCATACTTATCATGAGATTTATGTGGTCAAAGTACTAATGTTATCATCGTCTACTGCTAATGTAAGCACACATACTCGTATATCTTTGGTGTTTCTATCTGCTACCAGATAATGCTGATATTTCACTGACACCCATGCTCAAAGAATTGATGTATATGCACTTCTTGTCAGCATAAAATCAGATAATGTTATATCCATGTCAATCTTTACTTGAATATATGAAAGTATCAGCTGATTGTGTAACTAGATGACAATCTCCATGTTCAGTAATTATTAAACTGTATGTTTATAATAAGGTCATTCTTCAAATACAGCTGGTTATGAATGATCTATGTAGCAGGGTCACAATATATATAATCTCAACTACAGCTGGTTATGAATGATCTATGTAGCAGTGTTACTAACAATATATATATACTCGAAATGGCAGCTGGTTATGAATGATCTATATAGCAGGGTCACTAAATATATATATATATATATATATATATATATATATCTCAAATACAGCTGGTTATGAATGATCTATTTAGAGGTCACTAACAATATATATATAACTCACATGCAGCTGGTTATGAATGACCTATGTAGCAGGGTCACTAACAATATATATATATCTCAAATACAGTTGGTTATGAATGATCTATGTAGAGGGTCACTAACAATATATATCTCAAATAAAGCTGGTTATGAATGATCATGTAGCAGGGTCACTAACAATATATATCTCAAATACAGCTGGTTATGAATGTCTATATACGGTCACAAACAAATATATATAACTCAAATACAGCTGTTATGAATGATCTATGTAACAGGTCACTAACATAATATAGTCGGTAGTGAGCTCAAACAACAATCGTACCTAGTTCAAACAGTGGGGGCAAGTTTGGAAGCAATTAGTCCTTTGGAATGTTGACGAAGGTAAGTAAACTTACTGTTGCATAAAGCCAAGTTCCACACTACTGAACGATAATGGGCTAGATCGACAATAATTTACTTTTTGACTACGTCAAAGAACGGTCCTTTTTAATATACATATCAGTTCTCTGTGTATATTACATATAACATTAATATCTCTACTAGCTCTTACTGGTTTAATCTAAATGAGCTTCCTGTGATATTGCTTTCATAAAATATCATCTAGCTTCTTCTGTTTTAATTTCATTTTACATAATATATTCTACTAGCATCTGTTATATTACTTTAATTTAAATTTCTAGTTCTCATGTTTTATATTCTACTATATATATATCACTAGTATTCTTTGGTGTTTTATTCTTATAATAATCATATTTCATAACTGCTCGAATTTGTTTTATATGACTTTATATAATATATAAATCAGTATGATGTTATATACATCAATTTACTAATATCTAAACTATCAGCTGCTTGTGCAAACTTTAATAAAATCTCATGTTCATCTTTTAGTATTTTTATAATAAGTATAAAAAACTGATCAGCTTTTACGGTTCATACTTACATATATATATACTATCAGCTTTTTACTGAATGTTTATATGGTACTTTAAAATATATATATAACTTTCTCTGTGTTTGATGATCTACTTTGTACATATATATATATATATCATCTCTTATATTACACTATATATATATCTATCTAGCTTTCTTCTTGTGTTTATATACTACTATATATATCATCTAGCTTTCTTCTTGTGTTTATCTATTACATACATATATATATCTAGCTTTCTTCTTGTGTTATAATTAATCTACTATCAGCTTTTCACTAACAATATATATATCTCAGCTTTCTTCTTGTGTATCTATTTACTTTACATATATATATATCTATAGCTTTCTTCTTGTGTTTATATATACACTATATATATTTTATCTAGCTTTCTTCTTGTGTTTATATCTATTTATACATATATATATATATCTATCAGCTTTCTTCTTGTGTTTATCATACATTTACATATATATATATCTAGCTTTCTTCTTGTGTTTATATTACTTTTGATCTAGAATCTTCTAGTTTTACTGTCTAACTTAGTTAATCACAGTCTACATGTGAGGTAGGAAACCATTTATATGCCACTAGTCATACCTAAAATATTTGAGAACGCAGAGGTGATTATGGTCTAGCACATTGAAAACATTGACAATACTTAATTTGTATGAGCAAGTTAATAAAATGTTGAAATCAAACTGAAGGAAAATAAAGAACAGGAGGGAGATATATAAAGTATTCTTGAGTGTTATAAAGAGATAATAACCTATTGGAGACAACCGAAATGTTGTGAAAAGGGAATACACTCTTTAGATGGGGTGCGGAGGGGGATTGAGAAATGTAAGTCAATGTTTAAGTAATCTTAAATGTGTTAACATGTTGAGGAAATGCTATAGCACTCTGGTGTGACATTCCTTTTCTGTGCCAGTCATCTGTCAGTAAGCAAATCACAGTACTAATATCTTCACTTAATTGTACATTGATATAAATATCGACTAATGGGACCATGGTACTCCTGCACAATGTTATCATTAGTTTTGTAATAGAATGTAGAAGTTTGAGTAATTTGAAAACAGACATTGAAATACACAAACAGTTAATAAATAACACAGTGATGATATTGTTCTTGCACAAAAGATGAGTTTATGCTTGATGTAAATATGTCAGGATTTTCTAACAGCGCACCTAGTAGTGCACCTAGTAGCGCACCTAGTAGAAGTGCGCCCAGTAGTGCACCTAGTAGTGCACCTAGTAGAGGATCTATAGGCGGATATAGTGCACCTAGTAGAATACCAAGTAGTGCCCTAGTAGGCACCTAGTAGTGCCCCAGTAGGACCTAGTAGTGCACCTAGTAGCGGATCTAGTAGCGCGGATAGTAGTGCACCTAGTAGAATGACCAAGTAGTGCCCTAGTAGCGCACCTAGTATCGGGTCTAGTGCACCTAGTAGTTCTTGTAGCCTAGTATGGACCAAGAGTCGCACCTAGTAGAGGACCTAAGCAGGCCACTGAGTAGAACCATAGTAGGCACCTAGTAGAGACCAAGTAGCGCACCTAGTAGAGGACCAAGTATAGCACCTAGTAGAGGACCATAGACCTAGAGAGGACCAAGAGTGCACCTAGTAGAGGTAACGCAGTGCACCTAGTAGAGGACCAAGTAGTGCACCTAGTAGAGACCAGTAGAGGACCAAGTAGCGCACCTAGTAGAGGACCAAGCAGTGCACCTAGTAGAGGACCAAGTAGTGCACCTAGTAGAGGACCAAGCAGTGCACCTAGTAAGGACCTAGTAGAGGACCAAGTAGTGCACCTAGTAAGACCTAGTAGAGACCAGTAGGCACCTAGTAAGGCAAGTGGGACCTAGTAGAGGACCAAGTAGTGCACCTAGTATAAGACCTAGTAGAGGACCAAATAGCGCACCTAGTAGAGGACCATAGTAGTGCACCTAGATAAGACCTAGTAGAGGACCAATAGCGCACCTAGTAGAGGACCAGTAGTGCACCTGTAAGACCAAGAGGACCTAGTAGAGGACCAAATAGCGCACCTAGTAGTGCATTTAGTAGTGCACCTAGTAGATGATCTAGTAGAGGACCAAGCAGTGCACCTAGTAGAGGACCAAGTAGTGCACCTAGTAGAGGACGATCCTAGTAGAGGACCAAGTAGTGCACCTAGTATAAGACCTAGTAGAGGACCGAGTAGTGCACCTAGTAGAGGACCAAGCAGTGCACCTAGTAGAGGACCAAGTAGTGCACCTAGTAGCGCATCTAGTAGCACACCTAGTATCGCACATAGTAGTAGCGCCTAATAGCGCACGCAGTAGCGCACCTAATAGCGCACCTAGTAGCGCACCTAGTAAGCCAAGTGTAGCTTACAGACACACATCCTTCTAATATGTAAATGGGTATTGATGTCACTATTGTTGATTTCCAAATTGATGTATGTGATTCCAATTATTAAGGAGGTCTTTGTCTCTGATTCCATTTCAAGTAATGAAAGATCCATAGCCTCTTGGGTCGTTATGAGTGTATAACCTTTATATATTATTTTAATCGTAATTGTCTTACATGAATCTAATGTATAGGAGATGAAAACCGTATATGTAATAAGACTGCACACAAGCGTGTATCATCTTCATTTTAGATTATTGGAGACACATTGGACGGCCAGATTATAGTTGTATTATGACACCAAAATTATTGACTAACCAATACTGATACAGTGTATTGAGATAATGTAGCATTGACAGTTGCACAAGCATGACTGGATAGCTACATAAACGAGTAGGAAATGTAATTAACCAGCGAGCCTCAACGAACATTCAAGTACATATAAATACTCTGTGTTGGTGATCGATGAATTATGTGTCTTCCAGGCGTGAAATGAAGCGGAAGAAATAAATAATCTCCTGATATATTTGAAGCTCTTCTACCATTAACTTTAATAGCGTTAACTATTGTATATTATTTCATGTTAAAAGTTGAATATTTAGTTTCAAATCACAGCCTTTGAGGATTAATCATGATAACATATTGGTGGATATTCATGTTAACTATGATAAGAAATTGGTTTCATGTTATCTTGAATATTATTCAGATAGCATTGATAGACTACTGTAGACTTTGATATAATTTCACTCAATTCTGTATCATTTCATGTTATTTATTGGAAACATATTTATGAATATTGATATTATTTCACTTAATTGTTGAAACAATGTTGAATAATATATTATTTCATGTTAGCATTTGATAGTATCATTAACTATGAAATGAATTCAGTAACATTGATATATACCATGTTACTGTGACATTATGGTCAGTTAGGCGTATTGATATTATTTCCAATGTTAACTCTGACTATTACTTCAAGCTAACTATTGATATTATTTCATGTTAAAAGTAATATTTAGTAAGTCAAATCATCGCTTTTAATTTTGGAAATCCATCGAACACGTTGGATGCCACGCACAGGTGTCGGTAACCTGTAGTAGATTTGTTTCCCAAAAAGATCGTCTTTAGACTTTGGAAATCAGCTAATCATAACAAGAATAGAACTCTTTTAAGATTTTAATGACAACTTCTTTCGTCTCAAGATTAAATCGTCGAAAGTTTGTCTGTATTTGGTGCTCATTGAGTAATACAGAAATATGTTGGCACTAGAGTTGATAGCCTGAAACACGAGCGCTATAGACCACATTGATTCACAAATATTGATGTACTTGCCACTAATGTTAAACTCAGATCCTACAATAAATGTTGCTAATGCTATAACCGCACCAGGTGTATAACACACAATTAACACAATAGCTATTAATACAACCAGTTTCACAGTTTTCTTATCTCTTTGAGATATAGCTGCAGCTTTACTTTGGTAGAAGTTACTCCTCGCGCCATTGTGAACTTTGTCCTAATTTGCTCACCAATAATGAAGTGAAGACAATCACACCGACAAAGGAAAGTATACCTAAAATTGAGTGAAGAACAAAAGCAATTCCCTCAACATTGTCTCGGCTGCTTGTAAATACAAGAGCAATAAGTGTCTTGTTCATAGATGGAACAAATCTCCATCCAAGAAATGATGTGGCATACTCTGGAACTAGGGTCATCAGGTTAACTATGTAGATGAGGCAAATGATTATTGTAGTTTTCTTTGGAGTGATGATGTGTTTGACTTTCAGAGGCAGCGCTATACTGAGGTACCTCTCTGCTGTTATGTAAACTGTAATAAAACCTGTAATTCTTGAGAAACAAACATGTGGCCACGTCGCCGACAGATACATAACTTCTAAAGGATACCACTGGACACCTGTTACTGCAAACAACGGATTCATTCCTATAGATGCGGAATGTAAAGTTATGAGACAAATCATGTCAGAGATGGCCAGTGCAAAAAATCCGATGTTAACAGTATTCTTGAAACCTTGTCTGTAGAATATAATAATGTTGACAGTGTTAGCTGTGATTCCAAAGAGACTGAAAGTTCCACAAATTATTGTAAAATTCACAATTTCAAATATACTTCTACCCTCATCACTAAGAACTTTAGTCATTTTCTTCACGACGATTACTTGACTATTTATTGTAATTGTCGAGCGTAATTCTATAATTATTTAAAATGTTAAAATGAATCTTTCTTCACTGTCAATTGTGTTTAGAGAGGAATCTATCACTGGCTTGTAACCTACAGTTTAGAATCGATGTATGTTTATCCTAAAGTGTTTCGTTACTTTAAAATGACATTAAAAAACTACTGTGTGTTCCACAGAAAATACAATTTCGATTTTATTTACAAGTTCGTATATCAAGTGCACTATGCCAATATGCTTAGTCACAGTCATTTTATGTAGAGTTTGACAATCTATAGCAACACATATATATTTATATATATGTTTATGTACATAAGATTTCTCTAAAAATGTATTATATCCACAATGCATTGCAAAGGTGAATGTATTAATTGACGTGAAACCATGTTTTGATATCTAAGGATGCAGTCCTTTTTTAATAAGAAATTAATAGAAGACACATTGAATGTAATATATATATATATATATTTTATGCTGGAAAAAAGGGAAAATATACTCATTTATTTATGTCCTGAGTAAATAATAGCATATTTTCTGTTTAGAATTTATACAACGATACGTATAGATGAACATTATCTTAGTTTTATAGGAAGATGTTCCTTGCTAATGTCGTTATTCTTGCACGTTGACATACTAATCACATCAATAAGTGCATTTAAATACGACATTTAAGCATCTCAGATTTGTCATTGTGAACTCATATATTATCTTACATAAATCGTAATTAGCAATAGCAAGATCGTGACATCTGTAGATACGCTTAGAGTATATGTACTTAGACAATACAACAGGATTATAGAAAATGAGATGACTAGATTGTCCTATGACAAATACTGGCATGCTATGTTTTCATGTTTAAACATACAGTACTCTACATAATTATTGATACAATAATATACTGTCACACTTAATGATATACGTCCCGTCGCTAAAAGAGAGGGCACTAAAAATAATGTCTTAAAGATATATATGTATATATTTATATGGATCTTACATATTAAATATAGTCAGAGAGATATTGAAAACACAGTTTTTAGTTGCGGTAGAGCGTAGTCTATAGAAGGATAAAGTTCTATTATAAAATTGTAGTAATGAAATGTAGCAAAATGATATCATTATTATTGAACATAAAACATATACTTTATAACATGATGGCATTTTCTAAGATCTGATAAGTTATGTAAAGAAATATTTAATGGATAGAGAACTAATCGATTATTATCATGTGTGATGTTAGAATTCTTGTTAACTCTGTATTAGAAAGTAATTATATAGATACTACACTTTATAAACATCGATGTGCAGAGTTGCAGTTATCAAACTTTGTGATACATCATCATCATCATCAAATAACATGTATGGGTTGAACGTAGCCACACTAAGAGTCTTTCGAAATTGATTTTCTTCCCGCCTCCTGTCCATCGTTTGCAGTCGTCATGCTCAAATCCTCAGTTAATCTTAAATCTATCTTCTCCGTGGTCGCCAACTTTTCTAAGCCGAAATATTTTAGTACAAAACTGAGGTGGTATCATTTTATTTAAAAGTATTACATTAAGATAAGATGAGATTCAAATATTTATAACAAACTGAATAATTTATGTTCTTTGTCATTCCGTTTCAAATCATCAGATAATAGCAGAACTTGACTCACAAACTATATTATTTGCAGTAGCAAGTTCAAAACGTAGATCTCTGATTTGAAATCAGTTAAGCGCCCATGTTTTTGCTGGTGCTCCTCAGTGGATCAAAGAATAGTAACACTTCAACCTGCAAGGCATGTTTTAAGAGGCAACTAATAAAGCTACACTAGTAAATGAAAAGAATCGTAGAAATCGGATGTGCAAGCTTATTTTTAGTCGCATAACTGGCAGAATGGAAAATCGCTTTTAAGCTCGCTTCACATACACATGTGTGACGTCTGTGGCTTAGGGGATAGTGACTCGGTCTGAGTTCGAATCACACTTCGGACAATTTGGTTGCAAATTGTTTCTCGTGCATTTTACAAAGGACGATGGCACCACCCGTTCAGAAAGCAATGACAAACTACTGAACGTAATAATGCCTAGAAAAATCACAAACAGCGTTAACATGCTGGGGAATGAAGGATTCATTAAGTTCCTAATAAAGGTATATGCAATTAACGTTTGAATACAAAATAGTTTTAAATATTGGTCAGTTTGGTGCTTTGGAAGAAATCAGTTAAGAATATTGGCGTGTGTGTGTGTGTGTGTGTGTGTGTGTGCGCAAATAGAAAGCAATATGTATACCATCGTTCCTGCTACAATTCTTCTCACTGGTTTGCACATTATTTGTTTGTGTGTTTAAACATTCTACATGTTTAATTTTGTTTGCTTTATCTTTGGTTAAGTTTTCAGATGTTTCAAGTATACCATTGAACTCAATAACGATTGAATGTGATAGATTGAAATTAGCAATGTCGCAAGACAATTAGAGATAACTGCAACAGCAAAACTAAAATCGGAATCAATGAAACAAACACATAAAATACTCCGTTTCTATTGCAAAGAAGAAGTTGTAGGCGAAGTCAGGAGAGTGTATGTCTATCAAGCTTGGGTATACGGGGCTTGAGGGCCAGCATTTCCTTGCGTCAGAAGTGAACATATTTCTAACAATTTCTATTGTTGCTATAACACAGAACATCAGCCTGTATTCCTCAGTTTTCAGCACTTGCATGCACATGTATATGGTCATAGGATCAAACTCCACAATGGAGTCGAGCTTTCCTGACTGCATCAGCTTCTAGGTCAACCGACCTCTCTTGATTACTGGTGAACCACTATGAAATATCGACAGCTTGTGTGATGGTGATCACATCACCCATGTTCAAAGAAAAATGCAAGCCTAAAACTGTATTTGGTATTATACCCATTGGTATGTAAAGGGGTCCTTACTTTTTAATTCACATTAGAAATATGCAATGTAGAACGTTGTTGTATAATTTCATAAATGATCACTGGACAAGGTGATTGACACAAATGTTAGTTGATGCTAAAAAGAACGAATGAACTATGTTACGCGAGTAACACAATCAAATTTGTTTACCAATTTCTTTCACCAAAATGTTCTTCTTCTTCATTTGTCGTCACACTGCTACCGGGCTGTTGCCCAGTGTCGTGGTTTTCTGTTTTATCTTGCGCTGTTCTGGTGGCTTGGGTGATTGTTATTTTTGCTCTTTCACAGGATTCCGCTATGCCATCTAGCCATCTTTTTCGTTGTCATCTTTTTGCCTTCTTTCCTGATGATTTGTAGTAGAAGACTGTATACTGTGGAGAATGGATGCATTCTGATTAAGTGGCCAAACCACTTCATTCTTTGTCTCTCAATGTAATGCAAGCAAGGTTCTGTGCCAACTTTCTTTCTTATGCTGATGTTGGTAACTCTTTTCGCAGGCAACACATTTCACATGTAGTTATTTTTGTGACTGCGCTTTGCTCTTTGTCCATGTTTGGCTCTAGTAACACAAAGTAGGTATAAAAATGCTGTTGATCATCTGTTGCTTAGCTGCCTGTGAAATTATTGGGTGCCTTAACAAAGGGGCTAGCTGGTAGGTTACAGCATTTGCTTTTGCACTCTAGCCTCTATCTCTCTATCTAGTCTTCCGTCTTCTGTGAATATGCTTCCTAAGTATTTGAATTCTTTCACTGTGTTTATTTTAGTGATTTTTACATGAAATGTCTAGTTTATTATGTTTTCTTCCTATATTCATTATTTCTGTTTTAGTGTTGTTGATTTCCATGTCATGATTTATACAATTATTGTTCAAAGTGTCAATATGATGTTGTAGATCTTGTTCATTTTGATGTATCAGGCACTGATCATCTGCAACAAGCAGTTCATTTATTTCATCATTATCTGAATTTGACTCTTGAGTTATTTTATCCATATATGCAATAAAGAGTAGTGGTGAGAGGACACAACCTTGTCTAACACCTGATGTAATGGAGAACAGTCGGGTCATTCCTTCTGTTGTTCTTACTGTACTCTGGCTATCTTGATATAAGGCCCAAATGATAATTACCTAATAGTTGTCCCTGGACGCCATATTCTTCAAGGTTCTTCCATAGTTTGCACCTGTTTACTCTATCAAATGCCTTTTCTTGGACTATTAATATAAGTTCTTAACTTTGATTGTATTCAATTGTTTGTTCTCAGATCTGTCTTAGTGTAAATATTGCGTCTGTGCAGCTCTTACCCCTCCTAAACCCAAACTGCTATTGCTTAACTGGGGCTCTAATATATGTCTTGCTCTTCGCTCCAATATTTTTGCAAAATATTTCCTATATGGCTCAAAGAGAATACCCCTGTATGTTTCACACTCTCTTTTGTCTCCTTTGTTCTTCCATATTGGGACTATACTAGCTCTCTGCCAGTCATCTGGAGCTTCTTGTGCCTCCCAAATTATGTTAAAAATTCTGGTCAGCCATGTTATTGCTGTTGTTTTGCATGCAAGTAGCATTTCTGTTGTTATACCATCTATCCCTGCTGCCTTTTTCTTTTGCTTTGTTTTAGTGCCATTTCAACTTCGGATTCTAAAATGTTAAATGTTGGTATTTTCCATGTTTCATTTGAAATGTTTCTGTACCTTGCGTTTCGCAGTTTAACAGTTCCGTAACATATTCTTTTATCTGTTTTTAATATTTTTGCTGTTGGTAAGAGGTTTCTTAGACTTGTTATTTATAATGGTTACTGGATTGAATTGTTCTTCTCTAAGTCTCATTGCCTTGATGCTTCTGTAAAGATTTTCTTGGTGCCTTAGTGCATAGTTCGCTAAATGTTCTCATACTTTGCCCAAGATTCTGATTTAGATGACTTTACTTTATTTTTACTATTCATTCTTGCTGTTCTGTATTTGGTGCAGTCTTCATCTAATTTTGACTTTTGCCACCTGTGAAAACATTTTTCTTTTCTTGTATAGACCATTTAATTTCGTCATTCCACCATGCTGTGTGTTTTCTGTGCTTATTTAACTTTTGAAGTCCACAATTTTCTTTCACTATATCCATGGAAATTGCATGAATTGTAGAAACTGTTTCGCTATTATATATGTTACCTTAACGTAACAGTTACCGTGTAGAGCTCTGTACCAACTAATGATATAGCAAAACACTAAGTAAGATATCTTTAGTAAATACAACTGATATAATCAACATTTCCATTCAAATGTTTTTATGTAGTAAATGATACTAATTACACATAGCTAAATATAATCAGAGACCGGGGTTCTCATCTAGTGCATATCGCCGGGAGTGGTTACCGGGGCCAAATTTGGGGTGTAAAGATTAGAACCAATGTTACCTGCCATGCATGTCGTAAGAGACGACTAAGGAGGTTTGGATGCAATCGGATGCATGTGTCAGCTAAGGAATGCTAACCGAAACAAATGCTTGCAGAAAACGGATGCACTAGGCCGTAAGGCGCATAACATGTTGCAACGACCCCTAACAATGAGGAAAGGGATAACGGATTCTACGGTCGCCAATCTGCCTAGGAGATTTAGCAGCGTAGTAAGAATGTCAGACCTACCATCACGATGGTGGCCAAAACTTACTGCGGGAAGAGGTCGGCACAAACGGTGAAGTAGAATCATAGGAATTATATCCTACAGAACTGCCCTCAGTGTGCAGACTTGGAAAGAAAGAGGTGGCCCACTTACACTAGCGTCCAAGACAAACTGTATGGCGCGGCTGATAATCTAAGGCAGACGGCTGCCTTTATTAGAGAATCGAAATCCCAATCTAGTGAGAACGCAGAAGAATAATCTAGTGCTTATTATAAAAATGTTATATAAAGACCAACATGCAGTTGAGTTCTGAGCAAGGCAGAAATGCACCTTCAATGAATTCCATATTACTGTGGAATTGCAGATAATGATAGTGTTAATGTCTTGACTAAAGAAGACAATTTAAAATAAAAATCTACCAAAAGACAGTTGACTCTTAGAGGTAACAATGCGATGTACGAAAATCAACAAATCTGAGGTGGTCAAACCGGATCCAATCAGATCGGGAGAAAATCGTTAGGGTGCCTGCGGTAATACTGAGCAAATAGACGATTGAACAAAGACAGGTTTAGGCAGTATTACATAAGTAGTGAACAATTAATTATAAAATATAAAAAATAAACAACACTCAACGTTTCGGTTCTAGACCTTTATCAAGAACAAATATGTACGCAAAACTTAATTAACTAAAATATATTACAAACTAAAGATGTAAAGCAGAAGATACTGGCATACGTACCTGGACCAAGATTACTTGTCTCTTAATCGGTACCTCATGAATGACAGAATGGACAGGAAACAGCAAGACTATTAAGTTTCCGGTTGGCTGGTCACTCGGAATGGGTCAGTGAAATGTCACTAAGATGTCACTTTTGACACCCTAAAATGTGAACCGTATTCTGATGATAGTGTCATGTGAGGCTGCATGGATATAAATAAGAACAGAAGAGGTAGTAAGACTATTAAGTTTCCGCTTGGCTGGTCAATCCGAATGGGTCAGTGAAAGGTTACTGAGATAATGTTTATACCGGTGGAAACACACGTTGGAAGGGCAGGAGAGGTGTGAAAGAAACGTGAGATAATGGCGTTCATTACTGACATAGCTTACTATGATGACAATCCCATAAAACATGAGCCCTATACGGTTAATATGGATTGCATACACTCCGATAGCAAGGGCGAGTATATAATCCAATGTTCGCGATGGCTTAGCTGCTCTCCAGTTCTTCCTGGATCAGCAACCCCATCCCTCCATTGCCACTACCACTCTCACTCGCTTAGCTGAACTAGTACTCACTGCGAATTCTTTCGAGTTCAATGGTGAATGCTTTGATCAGATTAGCGGCGTCGCCATGGGCACTAAAATGGGCCCCAGTTATGCTTACCTGTTCATGGGCCAGTTGGAACATCTCATCTTCCAGAGTTATCTGGACCTTATACTTTTACTGTACCTCCGCTACATTGATGACGGAGTGGGAGTTACTGACATGTAGGAAAGTGACTTGCTACAATTTATTCGATTCGTCGGTGACTTCCACCCGTCCATCAAGTTTACCTCTGTCATCTCTCTTACGTCGGTAAACTTCCTTGACATCACTGTCTCCATCGGTGTCTCCTCTCTTCTTACCACTGTTTTCTATAAGCCCACTGATTCTCATAACTACCTTCTACATACATCATCACACCCCTTGGCTTGTCGCAACACTCTACCCTTCTCTCAGCTACTTCGTCTCCAACGCTTGTGTCATGACGTAGATGATTTTCGTCACCATGCTCACGAGATGCTCTTCTTCCGGCACCGTCTTTACCCCGAGGAGGTTCTCACCAACGCTCTTTGCCGTGTCCAACCTATCTTCCGTCACACCGCTCTCTCCCCTTCTACCTGTCCCCCCTGTGACCGCACCAAATTGATGCTCAACTTTCATCCACACAACGCCCCTGCTGTCAGAATTCTTCTCCGTGAGCTGCGGATCTTCCAGGAAGACCCGACTTCCTCACTGATCTTTTCCTCTCCTCTCCTGGTGGCCTTCCGGATAGACAAGAATATACGCGACCTTCTGGTCCGCAATAGGCTCCGTACCTCTGTGAAACACGTGGGGACTGTCACGTGCTCTTGGTCCCGTTGCTACACCTGTCCTTATGTTTTCCAGGCTACTACTATCTCCTTCTCTAAGACTTTCTTTACTATACGACAAGACTTCAGTTGTGTCTCCTGCAACCTTATTTATGCCATTCTCTGCAAGCGCTGCGAGATGGCATATATAGGTGAGACAGGCGCGTCTGATAGGTCGATAGATGCGCTTGGTGACTGCTTCACTCAGCACCTCCGGGATATCTCTAACAGTGCTTCCACCCCGGTGGCTGTCCATTTCAATGGTCCCAGTCACCACGGTCGGAGAGATGTCTTTAATACCGGACTAGTAGCATGCTCTTCAGGTTATCACTGGAATGTCGGTTGATTGACCGTTTGGGTGTAGTGTCACCCAAAGGGATCAATGTGCGACTTTAGCACGTGTAGTGTCTATGCCTATTGTTCTTTCTTCTTCTTTTCGTTTGTATCTCATTCTCTCTATTTCATCTACCCACTGACTAACTATAATTTTCTCTTCTGTCGGTCCACTCTCCAGCTATAAGGCACCCCTGCGTTATCATACCCCACATTGACTTATTCTGCTCGACTTCACCCTCCCCTACTGGCCCTTATACACATGTTGGTATCCATGCTTCCTCGCCTACCTCTTTTGTTCTTATTTATATCTACGTAGCCTCACATGACACTATCATCCCTATTCATCGTCAGAATACGGCTCACATTTTAGGGTGTCACTTTTGATACTACTCTCCCCTCTGTTCCAGCCATACGACATTGAATTCTGTATATGTTCGTTCCCGAGACACACAGGCTGCATATTAGCCAAGTAGGGCTCTAGTCGCTCTTGGTGTACGGTGATTTAGTAGTCCCTACAATTGAGTCACTTGAACCTGATCGAGTGTCATGTGAATCACATTTTCAAACTTATCTTCAGCACGTTATCGTCTGGCACACATATCTGTGTTTCACTTACAGTGTGATACTGTTGACCACTAGACCCCCCGGAACATTTGATTATATACTCGCCCTTGCTATCGGAGTATATGCAATCCATATTACCCGAATAGGGCTCATGTTTTATGGGGTGTACGTGTCTACACATTAGTATGCTATGTCAGTAATGAACGCCATTATCTCACGTTTCTTCCACCCACCTCTTCTGCCCTTCTAACATGTGGTCTTTGTTTACACCGGTATACACACTATCTTAGTGACATTTCACTGACCCATTCCGAGTGACCATCCAACCGGAAACTTAACAGTCTTGCTGTTTCCTGTGAATTCTGTCATTCATGAGGAACCGACCAAGAGACAAGTACTCACCCAGTATCTTTTGCTTTACATCATTAGTTTGTAATATGTTTTAGTTAATTAAGTTTTGCGTACATATTTGTTCTTGATAAAGGTCTAGCACCGAAACGTTGAGTGTTTTAAAAAAATATTTTATAATTAATTTTTCACTACCTATGTAATACTGTCTATACCTGTCTTTGTTCAATCGCCTTTTAGAGGTAACACAACTTTCATAAATAAAAAAATGTTCAGTGGACTGGAAGACACAATTTTGACCTAACTATGAAAAGGATTTCCTCAAATAATTCAGCAGAACATACCAGGTTGTTATATTTTGCCAATGTACTGGCCACTGCAGACTAAACAGAGACATTTACGTAGACTAAGAATGAGTCAAATAGTTCGTTGTCATGTAAATGTGTGAACAGACACTAGAGTGTCCCCCAAGACTGTTATCTTCTTTATGATCTGAGAAGCAACATGTGGCACTGACTGAACGACATCAAGTAGTGGTGTAGATGTATGCCTGGTCACGAGAAAATAAATTCCACTTTATCCATCCAACATTACCCATCAGAGTATGTGGCTAGATGACCGTACCATGTCCATGTGGTTCTACTAGAATACAGGAGCTTGGTTTGAAGATTGGAGCAGTGAGAAGAGAACAGCATAACAGGCAGGGGCGGCTCGTCATTGAGGCCAGTGGGCCCGGCCCACCAATAATCGACAGGGAGAGTAACTTCCCGGAATAGACAAATAACAGTAAATACTCCATCACCATGATTTTCCGAAAATCTGTGTCTGGCCCCACCAAGAAAACTGACCACGAGCCGCCACTGATAACAGGTATATGAGTAGACTCATAAATCAAAAAAGAACTGGTACGGACAGTCGCTTTACTCTGTTGGGGCTATTGCGAAGTATATCAGAGCACCTTATGGACATGTCCTGAGTACAATGAAGATATTCCAAACTGAAACTGAAACCATGTGCATGTTCAGAAATTCCTAAAGTGTGTCTTTTTGTAACAGTGTCATCTTCTCAAATATAGCCGGTTGGTTAGAAATGATGTTTGTATCAGGATCATTACTTGAGATAGAAGAAGCGGCGTGTGTTTGATGCAACTCTAGTATTGTGGTCTAGTCCGTTCAACTTGTCATGCCCACAGATACAAATGTGTATCTTTGTAACCATTTGATTTAATAACTTGAAAACTTGCATGTGAACTACACATGTTCCCGACGCTACAAAATTATTTTTGCCATTCAAACAATCATACTATCTAGAAGTTTCCTTCTTTGTGCTATATATTTAACACCTCCATTGGCATGGTTGAAGAAAACTAATGTTTGTCTATCTTGCTTCCATTGTAGAATCAGCGAAATACGTAGTAACAAAGTACTGTAGTTTTACAAAATACAAAAACAATGACAATACACAGCAACGTTTCAAACAAAAAGGCTTTTTATCTAGCTAGCGATACAACAAAAGTGACGAATATTTCACAGCACACTACATATAGACTTTGACAAATATATTCCAAAGGTCAAAAAATGAAAGAAAGTATGTGGACTAAAAACGAATAACGAAATAAAATACAGAAAAACTAAAGTGGAAATAGAAAAGAAACAATAAAAAATGTAGAATCATCATGTCTATTGTCCCATTTAGTACATTACCAGCTCCGAATTTAACAAGTTGCGGGTTTTTCTTACCCAAACTGCATTTATTCTATACCATTTCTTGATTTGTCTACAACATGTAGATATGAAGTCAAATTACAGATATATATCACAACCTACTTCTCAATCTAAGTATTTTCAATAATCTAAGTACAGCCTCCAGTCGTCATCGCTTATCTGTCAGTAATCAGAACAAGGTACTAATATATTGAGTTTGTGCAATGTCTTAAATGTCGATTAATGGGGTCATAGTAATCGTCAACAATGTTATAATTAGTCTTAGAAGAGAAAGTACAACTTTGAAAGCAAGCATCGGTATGAAGGAACAGATGACATAACACGACTGTCATGATAATGTTGTTGTACACACATATGTAATGTTATGCGTCGTGTGGTAAATCTGACTATGACTTTCTAATTAGCTAATCTAGCAAGGTCGTCTAAGACTCCAAGGAAGACTACACGACAACACATTCCAGAACATGAATGCGGGTTAAGGTCGATATTATTGTTCTCAATTGTATTCAAATAATAAGGGATTGGTGTGTCCGATTTTCATTTCATCTATCGTTGTACCTGTAGAACTGGACACCTGCAGAAAAGTATCATAATTGCATTTAACCAGCGAGCCTTAAAAAGTATATATATAGATGTTAGACAAAGGAACAATGTGTCTGCCAAGAAAAAGAAATTATGATACGTATTGGCAAAGCAACATCAGCTTTTAAAAGTCTAAATAAAATATGGAACTGCAAGTTATATAGTATTAAAACTAAATTACGAATTTTCAATTCAAATGTTGTATCAATCTAACATATGCCAGCGAGAGTTGGAAAATGACTAAAGATATAGAATGCAAGTTGAATGCATTTGAAAATAGATGTCTGCAAAAATAATGAATATAAAATGGAACGAATTAAGGAGAAGTGATTAAATCAGAGACATGTCTGGTCAACCACTAGTGACAACTGTTATAAGAAAGAGAAGATGGAGATATTTGGACACACCTTGAGGAGAAATGATCAACAAATATCAAAGCAGGCATTAAAGTGGGATGCAAAGGGTTCAAGAAGAGAGGTCGACCTAAGGAGACCCTGAAGCGAACTTTGCTGAGAGAGGCAGAAATATCGGTCTCAGTTCCATGGAGGAGATTGAGCGAGTTGCCCAGGATAGAGCGGTATGGAGAAATTACTTGCAGGCCCTATGTAACGTATAAGGTACGAGAGGAATTATTATTATTAATTAATCTTCGTAAATATTTTAAGCTATTCTATTGTTACTATAACACAGTAAACAGTTGAGAGTAATTCATACTGCCAGTAATATTTGAAACATTAGATCTATTTTGTAAATACAGTCAGTTGTACACTTAAATAATGGTAAAATATAGCACGTTTATTTTCAGAAACCAAATTATCAAAGATATAATAGAACACTTTTCAGTTTTGGTTGTCTTATTTTTTATGTTTTGAGAATAACTGGTCGAAAGTTTGTCTGTATTTGGAGCTCATTGAGTAGTACAGAAAAATATTAGCACTAGAGTTTATAGCCTGAAAAGTGTAAGCCAATGACCACATTGCATCACATATATTGACGTACTTGCCTTTAATGTTAAACTCAGGTCCTACAATAAATGTTGCTAATGCTATAACCGCACCAGGTGTATAACATACAATTAACATAATAGCTATTAATACAACCAGTTTGACAGTTTTCTTATCTCTTTGAGATATAGCTGCAGCTTTACTTTGGTTAGAAGTTACTCCCTCGCGCCATTGTGAACTTTGTCCTAATTTGGTCACCAATAATGAAGTGAAGACAATCACACCAACAAAGGAAAGTATACCTAAAATTGAGTGAAGAACAAAAGCAATTCCCTCAACATTGTCTCGGCTGCTTGTAAATACAAGAGCAATAAGTGTCTTGTTCCTAGATGGAACAAATCTCCATCCAAGAAAAGATGTGGCATACTCTGGAGCGAAAGGCATCATGTTGACAAGGTAGATCAGATAAAGTATTACTGTCGTTTTCTTTGGAGTGATGATGTGCTTGACTTTCAGAGGCAGTGCTATACTGATGTACCTCTCAACTGTTATGTAAACTGTAATATAACTTGTAATTCTTGAGAAACAAACATAAGGACATCCAGTCGATAGATACATGAAGTCTAAAGGATACCACTGGACACCTGTCATTTCTAACAAAGGGTTCATAATTATGGCTACCCTTCTAAAAATGAGAGACAAATCATATCAGAGATGCAGTCAAAAATCCGATGTTAACAGTATTTTTGAAACCTTGTCTATAGAATATAATAATGTTGATAGTGTTAGCTGTGATTCCAAAGATGCTAACAGTAGTACAAATTATATCAAAATTCATAATTTCAAATATCCATCTCCACTCGTCACTAAGAACTTTAGTCATTTTTTCGATGATTACCTGATGATTTTGTTTGATTATCTGAAGTAAGTTTGTTTGTTTTATTTCGTTTTTAAATTATGTCCTTAGTCGCTGAAAAGTGTGTAGATATATAAATGTTTCACTGACCTGTAATCTACATTTTGGCATCCATATTTGATCAACGCTAATTGTTTTATTACTTTCAAATGAATCAATAATTTGAATATTCTATGTTTAGCAGCAAGAAATTGTAATTCAAGTTAGTCTTACATTTTGCATATCAAGTTCTCTATACCAATCTGCTTAGACACAATACACGAATGTAGTGTTTCAATAAGTTTGAATATCTTCTTAAATATGAATGTAAATATAAAATGTCTCTAGGTAGACACCGATTTGAAATAAATGGAATCACTATTTTGATATCTAGTAATTACATAATTATTAAGGGTCATGTTCAGATAAGGTATAATGAATGTATTATATGCTGAAAAAAATAATATTAAAATGTTTTGTTTGGTTTAGTATATAATTACATATTTTGTTTATTGTATATAAAGATGTGTATGTATGCACATTAATTATATGAAAATAATGACTCATTACTGTGTTATTGTCATTTTTCTTGCTAGTCTACATAATTATTGTATTATCTAAACGTGGATTTTAATATAATATAAGACCATCTAAGATTTCTCAGTGAAGAAGATACAGTTAAATTATGTATTAGACATAGTACGATAATAATATATTGTTAGATACTTAAAGTATAACCATATATTGAGAATACATTAGACATAGTAAGATAATAATATATTGTTAGATACTTAAAGTATAACCATATATCGAGAATGCGTAACAAGATCGAAGAAAATGAAACACTAAATTTTGCTTTGAGAAATGCTAGTATACTTTGTTTGTCTAAATAATTATACAGTACAAAACGTAATGATATTTATCTCCTAATGATGCATGCTTGTCATTCAAAGAGAGATATTAAAAATATCTACATTCAATTGGTTTAATCGATATATATTTATATTTGTCAGATTGTAATCGACATATATTTATATGTTGTCAGATTGTAATCGATATATATTTATATGTTGTCAGATTGTAATCGATATATATTTATATGTTGTCAGATTGTAAATATGAAAGTGTAGGTCATGTGGTATAGGTCGCCGGGTCGGTGTGCACTAGGAGAATGATGGTGGTGGCTAACAGGCAAATATAATTAACTAGTAGAATAGTTCTGTTTATTTAAGCGCGTCGGTGTTTTCCTCAACAAGAGAAATAAATAGTGTTAAGTCCATAGTGTTGTAAACATATCATATGTGAAGAAACCCATAACGTCTTATGTGATAGTCATTTAAATTCATACCTAATACATGCAAACGGTCAGTTCATAATGCATGTCATTTCGTATAACTAAATATGATATTCTTAATAATAATAATAATAATAATTCCTTTTGTACCGTTACACGGTACATAGGGCCTCAAGCAATTTCTCCATACCGCTCTATCCTGGGCAACTCGCTCAATCTCATCCATGGAACCGACCCGATATTTCCTGCCTCTCTCAGCAAAGTTCGACACAGGGTCTCCTTTTCATCCCACTTCAATGCCTGCTTTGATATTCGTTGACATTCTTAATAGTCAGACGTTTAAGGGTTTAACTCTTACCGCCTGGTACATGTGACGTACGTCTTTGAAGCATTTCAGGGCAACAACAAATAATAATTGGTCATAGCAAGAAACGATATCCTTCCTTGGGAAGCTTTATTGACGACAATAAGTATCCACAAGAGATTTCATAGAAGAAATGACTTTTGATACTTGACTCACAATTGACCAGATGATAAAGT